>CM053507.1:42231496-42278999 GCA_028627145.1 Eidolon dupreanum
AAATAAAAACTGAATCCAATGATCTTGTATTTGGAAGCTTTTGTGAGCAAGGAGATATTACAGTGATGGTACACCTAAGTGAGTCTTTTTACATATCCATAAAGGTAGGGAAAGGGGCATGTGGTTGTAACTGACTGCATTGATTTTACATAACTTCCGACCAATATATTTCAGAAAATTCTTGAGTGCATTGAAATTGTAATGACCTCTGTTGCCCCCTGAGGCTAAATTCCAACCAACAATGCCCTAGATTCTAGAGTTAATAGCAACATTTGTTATTAACAAGAGGGAACCCACTCTAAAATATCAGGAACTCTGAGAATCTTTATTGTGGAAGAAGATAGCTGTTATTTAATGCCTCATCCTCTGTTTTGCCATAAAACATGTAAAGCTCACTCTGGTTCCCAAAGTCCTAAAAGACTAGAAAAGGGTTAGGAGGATGGTGACTACTAAAGTCAAACCTAATGCAGTGAATATTCTGGCTACTCTGAGGGAAGAGCTTTCCAGCAAAAATTCATTTGCCACAAGATCACTGATCAATCACAAAACCAGGATAAGGCCACAGCCACTATTCTTTCAGGTCATTTTTCTCTGCCTAGGTCCCACTTTCCTTTTCCCTCTCCAAACTGTGCTCCCATTCTCCTCCCCTCTTATCCCAATCTTCTCTAACCATGCTCCCTATTTCCCTGTTGGCAATTGGAAATATAGCATCCTCACAAAAATCCCTAGTTTCAAGCCCAGAAATAAGATTAAAAAGAAAATTTTTATTTCCTTTTTGCCCAGGAGTTCAGGAAGATCCACAATTTTTGCTGTCTGGGGCCAAAGGATTCATTATTGCTTTTCTTTGATTTATCTAGGCCACCTCTCCAAAAATTGCTGACATGCAGCCCCACAAATCAGCTAAGAAGCTCAATCTATCTTTTCTGGGCTATCATTAACACTCAGATCCTGACTGAATGACTCATTCAGGACTCTGACACTTCACTAAGAAATGTGTAGCTAAAAAAGACAGGCACTTATCTCAAAGTAACAATCTCAATTTAATTCTTTAAAAAATTATTGAATATTTTATGCTAGGAGGCACTATACTAGGAGATGGGCATATATTGATGAGCAAATCCATACTCTGCTCTGAGGAAGCCAACAATTACCCAATTCATCAAAAATTCATAGAATGTCCACTATGTATTATTTACTATCTCAAATGCTAAGGGAAAGAGTAGTATTCTGGGGAGCAAAATAATATTCCAAAAACAATCTCTCGCCCTATATAACATCAGGGAGGCAAACATCAAATATCCTCTCAGCCAGAAGCCCTCAGGATTTAAATTCTTATGTAAATTGAAACTCCAGGTCCCTTGCATACCTTTTCTCAGGAACTGGTGTTTAAGAAGGACCTCTGAACAGATTATTAAAAATGCAGAATGAATAAAGGATTAAAGAGGTCTCTCTAACACTGGGATTCCTGAATCCTGAAAAGTTTCATCTGACATTGGCACATTAATTCATGTTTTTCACAACTGATTTTCTTGGAGTCCTTTTGTTGGAAAAGTAGAAAAACAATTTAAAGTATGAAGATTGAAACATTCTTATGCCACTACTGATAAGTTACTGTGGGCTCTCTTTCCCCCAAAGTTGCTTTTACTTCCAAGGCTGGGTTCTAAAGTAGGTAGCTATCCATATAGCAGGATTCAAGAGGCGAAATAACTCCTTGCTCTCTGAAACTCCACCACACATTCCTTTAGTTCTTAAAGAGCAAGTAGTATAATAAATTGGAATCAGGCACTCCTGGGCACACATTCTGGCTCTACCACTTACCAATTGTTTGACCTTGCCCGAGTCACTTACCTGACTCTACTCAGAATACAAGTCTCCTCCCTCTCAATCAACTACTCTTTCTGCAAAATTGCCTTTGTTCAGATGAAAATTAGATGATTCTTTGGAATGACGAAGGTGAAATTTTTTCAGGGCACTAAGATGTTTCTCCGACAGAAAGAGGTTCAGTAACTAGGGATTAAACTGGGGACTGTCAGGCAAGTGTTGGGGGGCATATGTAGAAGAGAGACTCTAGGTGACAATGTCAAGTCACACAGGGGTTAACACAGGAGTTAGGGTTAATAGAAAGTTGTCATGCTAGCTTGGAACCTGAAGAGGGAACTCCTATTACATTCATCTTCTCCAGCATTTGCCTTTATCTCACATTAAGCTCATTTTATGAAGTGAGGAGAAGGTGGGTAGCAGAGAATGATCAAAGAAGAACTAGCAGGTTCCCAAATTTGGTTTCCTTCTCTACCTCAAGATTTTATTATGGAGAATTTCAAACATACAGCAAAGTTGAGAGTTAAAGGAATTTTACAGAAAACCCACCATCTAGATTGTACCAACATTATACAACACTTGCTTTATGACATATCTATCCAACTGTCTATCCATCCATTAATCAATCTTTTTTAAATCAATGTCAAAGTAAATTACAAATATCAGTACACTTCCTCTTGAATACTTTAGCATGCACAGCATTAACTAAGTTTAATATTTGATTTTTTCTTTTGGTATAAATTTACAAAGGAATGCCACAAATTAAATGTATTTGCTGAGTTTTGACAAGAGCACACCCCTATGTAACCCAAACTCCTATATGCATACAGAATAATACTATCACCCCAGAAAATTTCTTTATACCCTTTTCACATCAGTCCCCATCCTAACACTCCCAGAGGCCATTGTTGATAAGATTTTTTCCATAATAGATTAGTTTTGCCTTTTCTAGAATTTCATATTAATGAAATCATATAGTAAGGCCTTTTTCACTCAGCATAATCTTTTAAAAAATTACTCATGTTGCGCTATGTATCATTAATTTGTTATCCAGTATATGAACATAAGAGTTTGTTTATATAGTCTCCACTGATGGACAACTAAGATGTTTCCGTTTGGAGCTATTATGAATAAAGATGCTATCAATATTCTTGTATGAGTCTTTCTTGTAAACATGTTGGTTTCATTTTTTATTTTGTTGTGGTCTAACACTAACAACAGAATAGGCTTCTCAAGTTCATAAGAAAACTATTTGATCTAAGTTTTATTGACTACAGGAAAAATATGAAGGAATTAAAATTTAATCAAGAGTGTTGGACCTCTAATGGGAAAACTTTTGCTTTAACAGAAGTTGTGTGAACCTTTAATAAATCATTAAACTCTCTGAGAGTCTCAGTGTCCTTATCTGTAAAATGAAATATTGGCTACTTTGTTATGAAAAGAATAAAATTAGATGTAAAAGCACTTTGTAAACTGCAAAGTGAAAGCAAAATAAATATGTCAGAATGTTTCTCACACCGGGATAATGTATACTCCTATTAAAGTGAAGTAGTATAATGCAATGAGTAATTTTTTTAAACAAGCAAGGAGGGAAGTAATTCCCAGATAATATGATCTTATATATATATGAAACTTAAAAATCCACAAAAAAAGTTAGAGCTAATAAATGAATTCAGCAAAGTTGAAGGATATAAGATCAACATGCAAAATCAGTTGTATTTCTATACACTAGCAATGAATAATCTGAAAAGGAAATTAAGAAAAATAATTCTATTTATAATAACATCAGGAAGAATATAATGCTTAGGAATAAATTTAACCAAGGAGGTGAAAGACTTGTATCTAAAATCTATAAAACATTGCTGAAAGAAATTGAAGACAACCAAAATAAATGGAAAGATATAACATTGTTAAGATGGCCTTACTCTCCAAAGTGCTCTAAAGAATCAGTGCAATCCCTACCAAAAATCTAATGGCCTTTTTGCAGAAAAAAGCTGATCCAAATATCTATATGGAACTTCAAGGGACTACGAATAGTTAAAATAATATTTAAAAAGAGAACAAAGTTAGAGGACTCACAATCCAACATACTACACAGCTACAGTATTCAAGACAGTATAGTACTGGCATAAAAGCAGACATATAGATCAATGGAATAAAAATAGAATGTCCAGAAATAAATCTATACATCTATGGCTAATTGATTTTAGACAATAGTGTCAAGACAATTCAATGAGGAAAGAATTGTCATTCCGATAATTGGTGCTGGGACACCCAACCACATGCAAAATACTGAAGTTGTATGCTTACCCCACGCTATACAAAAATTAACTCAAAATGGATCATAGCCTTAGATGTAAGGTATAAAAATATGAAACTGCTAAAAAAATATAGGGATAAATCTTCATGACCTTGAATTAGGCAACGGTTTTTTAGATAGAGATGAAAAGCTCCAATAACTAAAGAAAAAATATATTAGACTTCATTAAGAACATCTGTGCATCAAAGGACACCCTTAAGGAAGTAAAAGACAACCCACAGAATGGGATAAAATATTTGAAAGTCATATATCTAATAATTGTCTAGTATCCAGAGTATATTTTTAAAAACTCTTATAACTCAACAACAACAAAAAACAACCCAATTATTTAAATGGGCAAGGGACTTGAATAGACATTTCTCCAAAAAACACATACAAATGGACAACAAGCACATGAAGAAATGCTTGACATCATTAGTTACTAGAGAAATGCAAATCACACCCCTAGGGTGGCTGTGATAAAAAAAGATGGACAATAACATGTGTTGGCAAGCTTGTGGAAAAACAGAAACTCTCATATATTGCTGGTAGAAATGTGAATTGGTACAGCACTGTGGCAAACAGTTTGGTAGTTCCTCAAAAAGTTAAACAGAGTTACAATATGATATTGCAATTCCACCCCAAAGAACTGAAAACAGATGTTCAAACAAACCTTTAACATGAATGTTCACAGCAATACTACTTTAATAAGGAACAAATTGGAAACAGCCCAAATGTCCATCAAGTAATGAACAGATAAACAAAATGTGGTCTATCCATACAATGGTATATTATTCAGCCATAAAAAAGAATGGAATACTAATACATGCTACAACATGGATGAACCTTGAAAACATACTAAGTGAAAGAAGTCAGACATAAAAGATCACAATATATTATTAAATATCCATCGTAGGCAAATTCAAAGAAACAGAAAGCAGACTTGTAGTTTCCAGGGCTAGGGGATGAAGAATACGGGAGCAAATGCTTAATGAGTACAGGGTTTGCTTTGGGGTGATGAAAATGTTATGGAATTAGTGGTGATGGTTGTACACACTGTGAAATGTACTAAATACCACTAAACTGTATACTTTAGAATGGTTAAAATAGTGAATTTTATATTATGTGCATTTTACTTCAAATTTTTTTAAAAAGAGGAGAGGTAAATGTGCCCTATCTTCCTGAAGCATCATTTGCACTTAAAGCATTTTTTTTTTTTACTTTTTCTTTTTCTTTCAAAGTTTTTTACCTTAAACAATTACAAATATTATGGATGTAGAATGCAAATTTTACACATATTTAAAAATCAAAACATAAGACTTCAAAATATATCAAGTTAAGGCCAGCAGCTTTTGGGATTGTATATGTACTCTCTTCTCATAGGCATACTTTGATGGGCAAAAAAAAAATCCCACATGGAGATATCAACACAGAGAATTAGGATGCCAATCCAGGCCACAAGCATTCCTAGACAGTGGAACAGAGAGGAGGGTGAAATGCTCTTTTAGGATGAAAACAAATTAAGATCACCACTACTGAGCTTAGAACTTGTACCTCTGGACTAGAAAGCCCTGTCACTCAGAACAGACACTAATTACCCACTTGACAATTCCTTCATTTAAGGCCCAACCCAAATCTTATCTACTCTACAAAGCCATCCTTGGTCATTAGAGCCCATGATGATCATTCCTTTCTGGACTACCATAGGACTTACTGTTTATACCACAGGTATATAACATACACTAACTTGGTATGACTTAACTATTAAAATATTTTTTTAAAGTGCATTGCAAGATATCTATGGAGGTACCTAAGGCATAGTGGAATAAGCTTTCACTCGGATACAGAAGAAATGGGCTCATGTTTTAGTCTGTCATTCACTAATGATGTGCTATGACCTTGGCTGGACATATTTCTCCTCTTTCATCTTTATAGTCCTCAGCTACAAAAATCTATGTAATAATTAATGATGACTACAGGGGTTATTGTGATAACCAAAAGAGAATTTTGTACAACATTTTGTAAACTGCCCAATACTGTAAAAATATGAGAGATTCTTAGTACTCATATTTTAATGAGTTAACAGTAATGTTAAATTCTGAAAGCACAACCTACCTATATGTCTGTGTCCTCCATAGCTGCAAGTGGTATCTGAGCACAAGATGGGCACCTTCAAATAGTGAAATAATTTAAAACCAAACCTAAGAAGCCCATGTTACAATTCAATTGACATAGGCAGTTAAACAATGCTGAATAAAGAATTAAAATGAACTAACTGAATCTGACTGTGAGGCTGGTAGGTATGCCTCAAAGACAATAGAGTTGATCCAAGAAGTAGAACAATAGGGAGAGGGTGGCAGATAGTCAGCCTGCAGCATGGTATTTTACTACATTTGCTCACAGGTACTATGCTTTCAGATCCCAAAAAGGCTGGACATCTCTTCTAAACTAGATTCAAAGCACCTCTGGAAAGCCTCTCCTTAGGTTACACCACTCTCATGTTTTTTAGCATTAAACATTGCTTCTTCTCATAGATATTAAGTTGACAAATTGTACCAACAATCACCCAGGGGTCTTATCTAGGAGTTTCTGCCAACATCTCTTAAGTAAATGATTGGAGAAAATAGCTTCTAAATTGATTATTTCTAAAAATATCAACCAAACAAGCAAACAAAATAAATGAACCAAAAAAACCTATACACATACAAAAAAAAAAAACAACCACTAAATAATTTATGACAGATGCAGGTCTCAACTTGGAACACACATTCCAATAGTACAGATGCTAGAAAAGAAGATGGCTGAATTAGTTCACACTGGAGTCTGACAACTTAATAACAGCTTTTACTCCTGAAGGGAGGAGAGGTGAGAAACCTTTAGGAAAGAAAAGAAAGGGGGAGGGGAGGGGAGGAGAGGGGAGGGAGGGAGGGAGGGAGGGAGGGAGGGAGGGAGGGAGGGAGGGAGGGAGGGAGGGAGGGAGGGAGGGAGGGAGGGAGGAAGGAAGGAAGGAAGGAAGGAAGGAAGGAAGGAAGGAAGGAAGGAAGGAAGGAAGGAAAAGAACAAAATGGAGGGAGGGAGGGAAGGAGGAAAAGAAAAAAGGAGTTGGAAAAAGCTATCTCATGACATCTTTAAATAAAAAGCCAGTTTTATACACACACACACACACACACACACATATGCTTTAAGTTGAAGTCCTCTTCCCATTCCTATTCTGAAACTGAAGTCTTGTCTATGTTAAAATTATGGCCATCTTCAGCAAAAAAAAAAAGGGGGGGGGCTTATGGCTCACAGTGGCTAGGTGATTTTATCAGTTTGTTAACTGTATTATAGTGAGAAAAGCACAGAAGTGAGAATTAAGACATCTGGATTACTTTCATCCACACTTTGTCACCAACTCGCTACCTTGGGTGAGTTTCTTCAATCCGGCAGGGCCTCAGATTCTCTGACTGTAATATGGTAATTCAATCATATGATGTCTAACACTTCTAAAAAAAGTATTCTACACTGCTCCTAAGAGTTGGTCTTAGTTTCCTGGGTTAGAAAAAAATCAGCTTTTCCCAAACTGTGTTTTATGAGATTTATTAGGTGTTCTGTGGTAGAGCTTCCATAGTCAAATGATTTTAGGACATGCTGGGGTAAAACCCATCCTACAGTGAAAGCTCAGAGATGATGAATAAGTCATATTGCTCCTCTTTATATGGTATTCTTTAAAATACAATACTATATTCCAGAAGCCTCTACATGAGTCATCTCAGCTAGGAATGATCTCTCTGGATGACCATAAGCAGCTAAGCTAAGCAGAGTAATTACATTATCTAGCCTCATTACAGTGAGGTCAATACATAGACAAGCTTTCTGATGAGATAAGTATCTGCTAATCTATTTTTTGAGCTGATAGTCAATAAGGGCCGAGCAAATATCATTAAATTGCAACAACACCCATCACTCAAAACTACAGGTTAAAAGCTACTCAAGCAGGAAGGAAAACATGAACATTACACAGTCCCATGGTAACAGACTTTCAATTCCCAATATAAATTTGTCTTAGAAGCTATTGTTGGCATCTATTTGGATACTAGGAGGAAATGATTATTCCCTTTCATGGCTAACTTCAAATATTTTTTCCCTTGGTTTGTATACTTCTATTAGGTATCTGAAATCAAAATAAGGCCATGGTTATGTGAAATAATATGTTTGAATTGTTGAATAGTATATGAAATAGTAGCAATGGACATTGGAATGTAAAAGATTATCTAATCCAACTTGTCCTCACCACTAAAACACACACACACACATACACCTCTAATTAGATTGTAAATCTCATACATAACACATTAATTTTTAGTTACTGATGATACAAATATCAGTATTTACCCGTTATGATCTGCTAGGCATTAACCTGTCCTCAAGACTCTTAGAATCCAGTAAATGTGATAAAACATATACACAAATTTAGTAGGCAGAATTCTGAGATTTCCCAACCTAATCCTAGGATTGTTGAGTATGATAACTGTTACTCCCATAAAAAGGTTATATATGGCAAAGATGGCTTTAATATAAGAAGACTGTCCAGGTAGGCCTAACCTAATCACACAAGCCACTTAAAAGCAATGAGGTTCTCCAGCTGGTGGCAGAAGAAGTCAGAGATCTGAAGCACAAGAAAGATTCAATCTGCCATTGCTTGGTTGGAGATTGAAAAGGACACATATAAGGAACACAGGGAGCCTCTATCTGCTGAGAGTGGCTAACAGCTAGTGAGGAAACAAATCTCAGTTACAACCATAAGAAATTGAATTCTTCCAACAAGAATGAAATTGGAAGCAGACTTTCCCCCGACATCTCCAAACGAGAACTCAACCCAGCTGACATCTTAATTTTGACCTTATGATACCCTGAGAACCCAGCCACACTATCTCAGATTAACTATGAGCTACTAATGCAGCAATAGAAAACTAATACCACAAACCACTTCCATAGGAATTGTATGAGTTCATAGTTCTAAGGTAATGAAGTGGGTGTGGGATAAACACGTCACCCCACTTCAAGCCAGGCTAGAAGAGTATTCCCTATAGTATAAAAGAGTTCGTGTATTCTCCAGAAATCTTGAAAGTTTTCAAGTGAGGCCATGTGAATTTTGCAGCAAAAGAATTTTGAGATTATGGATTGTTTCAATGGAAGCTTCTGATGCTTTCCTCTTTAAAGTACCAAAAGATTTGCCCTAGAATAAGGATGCTTTCTGATTAAGTCAGGGTTTCTTTCCTTTCTTGGGATGTTAGCCAGGACAAAAACCCCTACAAAGCATAGATCTTCTTCCCTCTTTCCCTTCAATTCTCTCATTCAAATATTTGTTAAATGTCTACTTTGTGCCAAACATTGTGCAAAAATAAAAGACTACAGTGACTCAGAGGAGGTAGAGGTTACTTCTGGCTATGTGGGGGTAAGGTATATTTGGATAGGCCAAAAATTACTTTATCAGGCTTTTGGATATGCAAAGAGTTCTAAGTTTAGGGGTCAAGAATGCCAAAAAAAAAAAAAAAAGGGTTTTACTCCAGAATTCCAAAATCTCTATTCCTTTTACTCTAGTGACTGGATGCAAAACCCTTATCTAACACTGCAGCTGCTACATGAGTTGGCATTCTCCTAATTTAAACTTTATGAACAGATGAAATCAGATTGCTCATACAATTCAATTATGTTATCAAAGACACAAGCAGTTCCTTCTGGATTCACAGCAGAGTCTGCAAATTTTTAAAATGGATGAGTTTCACAGGAATGATCAAGGCTTCAGAAACAGTGATTATATGCATTGTGCTCACTTAGTGTGAATAATGCTCAAAATTGAGAAAAGATTTAAAAGAAGAATCTTTTAAAGCCCATCTTATCAATATCACACTTACCTATAGCATCACCATCTCTTCCTTCTGTTGTTTTTGTAGTTTTGTTGTTTGGTTTTGGAAAATGTTTCACATGTGCTTAAGAAGGATATACATTCTCTAGTTGTTGGGTGCAAAATCTGTATATGTACCTATTAGATCACATATATTAATTATGTTATTCAAATGTTTTATATCTTTACTGCTTTCTTAATGCTTGACCTTCAAATAATTAAGATGTATTGAAATCTCCTAATGAATATATTGCATTTGTAAATATCACCCGTGGCTCTCCAGTTTTGATTTCTATATTTTGAGGCTATTTTAGAATTATTAAATCTTTTGAGTTGAATCTTTTTGCCTTAACATTTATTTGTCTGATATTAATATGGCTACCCTAGCATTCTTTTTTTCTTTCTAAGCAGCTTTGTTGAGGTATTATTGCTACCTTAGTGTTCAGTTTTTGCCTGGCATTATCTTTTGGATATTTTCACTTTCATAACTTTATTTTTAGGGTGTGTAAAAAACATATACTTGAATTATTTTAAAATCCTATTTGATAATCCCTCTCTTTTAACTGGCAAATTTTGGCATCATATACTTTTCATAGTATTCTTGTATGATCCTTCGCATTTTTGCAATGTCAGTCGTAATTTCCCCTCATTCCTGATTTTGTTTATTTGCATCCTTTCTCTTTTTCTTTAGTTAGGCTAGCCAAGGGGTTGTCAATTTTATTAACCTTCTCAAAGAACTAGCTCTTTGTTGCATTTATTTTTTCTATTGTTTTTTTTTGTTTTCAATTTCATTTATTTCTGCTCTAAATTTGATTCTTTCTTTCCTTCTGCTGACTTTAGGCTTCATTTGTTCTTCTTTTTCTAGTTTTTTAAGATGAAGCATTAGGTTGTTTATTTGGGCTCATTCTTGTTTTTGAAGATAGGCCTGTAATGATATGAACTTTCCTCTTATGACCGCTTTTGCCATGTCCCAAAAGTTTTGATACATTGCACTATCGTTATCATTTGTTTCCATGTATCTCTTGATCTCTTTTTATTTCTTCTGTGACCCAGTTATTCTTCAGTAGCATGTTGTTAATCTCCATCTATTTTTTGTTCTTCTTGATTCTTTTTGCAGTTGATCTCCAGTTTCAAAGCATTATGTTCAAAGAATATGGTTGGTATGATTTCAATCCTCTTCTATTTGTTGAGGCTATCTCTGTGTCTCAATATGTGGTCAATTCTTGAGAACATTCCATGTTCACCAGAGTAGAATGTATAAGCAGCTGTTTTGGGATGGGAGGCTCTGTAAATGTCAATTATGTCCAACTGGTCTAATGTGTCATTTAAGGATATTAATTCCTATTGATTTTCTGTTTGGATGATCTGTCCATATCTGACAGTGGGGTAATTAGGTTCCCTACTAAGACAGTGTTTTGATCTGTTTCTCCCTTTAGTTCTGTTAGTAATCGCTTTACATATTTCGGGGCTCCCTCATAGGGAGCATAGATATTAATAAGGGTTATATATTCTTGGTGCACGATTCCCATTATCATTATGAAATGTCCCTCAGTATCTTTCTTTATCTTTTTTATTTTGAAGTCTATTTCATCTGATATTAGCACCGCTACTTCTGCTTTTCTCTGAATGCCATTTGCTTGAAATATTATTTTCTACCCATTCACTTTGAGTCTGTATTTGACTTTGGAGCTGAGATGTGTCTCCTAGAGGCAGTTTTTTTGATCCAATCTGCAACTTGTGCCTTTTTACTGGTGAGTTCAGTCCATTTACATTTAGGGTGATTACTGGAATATGAGGTCTTCTTATAACCATTTTATCTTTTGTTTTCTGGTAGCTTGGTGTTTCCACTGCTTCCTTGTCTTTGTGCTTCTGTTTTCTTTATTTTGGTTGGCTTTTGTGGGTTTTACCTCTGGTTCTTGTTTTATGTTATATACTTCAGTTCTGAATCCTTGGTGTGAAGTTACCATTACAAATATGAAAAGGTCAGTTATACACACACACACACACACACACACACACACACACATACACACACACACATATATATATACATATATATACATATATATATATACACACACACATATATATATATACAGTCATCCATTTTCTTCTGTGCATGCCTTATCTCCATTCCCCTTTGCGAATTTGGATCTTTGAATCTTCCCCTTTTCAGTCCTTGTTATCTCATTTTGTTCCTATGCATGCTGAACATTCATTACTATCTTGCTATAGCAATTCTCTTCTTATTATTTAAGCTTATAATGCCCTGTTCTCAGTAAGGATTTCACTTCTCTGCTTCTATTTGCCTGATAGTCACTTTACTCCTAATTATGGTTTTTTGGGAGTTTTTTTGGGTCATTTTGTTTCAGGTGAGCTGACCCCTTTCAGTATTTCCTATAGTGCAGGCCTTGTAGTGGAGAATTCCCTGTTTTTGTATATCTGGAAAAGTCTTAATTTCTCCTTCATATCTAAAGAAGAACTTAGCTGGATATATTATTCTAAGCTGATAGTTCCTTTCACTTAATAGTTTAAATATTTGATTCCATTATTTTCTGGCTTGTAAGGTTTGCACTGAGAAGTCCAAGGATAATCTAATCGGTTTTTCTTTATACATTACCATTTTCTTCTCCCTGGCTGCCCTGAGGATTCTGTCTTTATTGTTGATTTTTGATCATTTTAATACAATGTGTCTTGGTGAAGGCCTTTTTGAGTTGAGATAATTGGGTGTTCCATTTACTTCTTAAATTCCAAGCTCCAGCTCATTCCTTAGATTTGGGAAATTCTCATCCACTATTTGTCTGAAAATGCTTTCTAGTCCCTGCTCCTTTTCCACACCTTTGATAATGCCTATTTTTCTTATGTGTCCTCTCCTGATGGTATCAGCTAGTTCTTATATTTCTCTTTCATTATCTTTCCTTCTTTGGCTTCTCTCTTCGTCCTTCTGATTTATTTCTATTTTTCTGTCTTCGATATCACTGATCCTTTCCTCCATTTGGTCAACTCTATTTCCCAAGCTTGCTATTTCATTTTTCAATTCTTGTAGTGTTTTTCTTTCTTTCTTTCTTTCTTTCTTTCTTTCTTTCTTTCTTTCTTTCTTTCTTTCTTTCTTTCTTCTTTCTTTCTTTCTTCTTTCTTTCTTTCTTTTCTTTCTTTCTTTCTTTTTTTTTTATCTCTAGAAGGTCTACTCTGTTCTTTTTGAGGGTTCAATCTCCTTGTTCTGCTCATCTAGTTGCTTTTTCAATTCTTGAGATTGTTGATATGACTCATTTTGGACCTGAGTTTTTTCAGAAGTATCATCCTGAATTCTCTGTCATTTAATTGCATATTTCTATGTCTGTAACTTATTTTCTGGAGATTTTTCTCTTTCTTTCTGAGATGCCTTGTCACCTTGGTTGTTCATGGTGTTTAATGGACTATTTCTCCACCTGGGCATTAATGGAAGTGTATTCTGCTGTTTTTCCAGAAAAAAAAGATAATATAAAGTCTCTCTTTAGCCTGCTGCAAAGAAGACACTTTTCTTTTGGTTTCCAGTAGGTGGCGTCTAAACCTCTTGTATTCCTACTTTATATGAAGCCTTAAAAATGCCTTTTTATTTTCTTATAGATATTTAATCACTCTCGCTACTCTCAGTTTCAGTCCGTTTGTGTCAGCAACGGTCTCCACAGTGTTTGCTCAGATTCCCCTGGGGCTCTGTGGTGTCGTCTCAGAGGGTATGGGAAGAGGGGCCCTCTGGGTTGGGAGTTGGGGGCTGCTGCTCAGCCTCAGTTTTGCAACTGCAGCCAGTAAAAATCAACTGTTGTTGCTCTGCGGTCCCATCCTGCTTCTCTGCTTTCTGCCCTGATGGCTGGGCCCTACCGCCATCTGTGTGGAAGCCACAGCACTCCCAGGCAGGGCTGTTCAGGGAAGTTGCCGCAGCCTCTCCCTTCCCCCATCTCCTGCAGGGAGCTCTAATGGCTGCAAAAGGCAGCTTCAGTCTCAGCAGTGTTTGCTCAGATTCTACTGGGGCTCCATGGTGCAGTCTCGAGAGTATGAGAAGAGGGGCCCTGGGTATTGGGAGTTGGGGGCTGTGGCTCAGCTTTGGTTTTGCAGCCAGGGCCAATAATAATCAACTGTTGTTTCTTTGCAGTCTGTCCTGTTTCTCTACTTTCTGCCCTGATGACTGGGCCCTGTCGCTGGCCAGCCATGGGGAGCTCACTGCTTTCCCAGGCAGGGCTGTTCAGGGAAGTCACTGCAGCTTCTCCCCTCCCCCTCCTCCTGCAGGGAGCTCCAGAGGCTGCGAGAGGCAGCTTCTTGTTTCTCCCAGTCCACCGCCCAACACCCGGGGTTCTGACCTGTGGTAGCTCTTATTTGCAGATCTCACACTCACACATGCTGGTGTGCAGTTTGGGTGGGTTTTTTTTTTTTTTTTTTTGAGTTTTAGATGTTCAGCTTATTGTTGTTTCAAGGGGAGAGATCTGAGGACATCTCTCACTTTGCCGTGTTTTTTCAGAGGATTAACTGGTAAATTTTGGTCATTCACATTTATTGAGATTACTGTTATGCTTCAACTCAACTGTGCTTTTCATTTTCCCTGTACATGTTTTTTACTCTTTTGCTGCCCCCGTCTTTTTTAATTTGTTAACTTTCTGAGTTATGTGCTGATTTGGAAGTTATACAATGCTACTTTTCTTTCAGTTGTTATTCTTGAAATCATATTGTTGATTTTGTTTAAAATTCACTAATATCATAATCCCCATCCCAAATAATTTAAGACGTTGGAAGAGTGCTTCTCAACCTTTAATGTACATATAAATCACCTGGGAATGTTAAAATGCAGATTCCAATTCAAAAAGTGTGAGATAAACCTGGCATTTTACATTTATAAGCTCCCGAGAGATGCCATGCTGCTGAGAAGCAAGGCCTTAGAATTAGTAGACATTTGGGTTTGTTCCACTTTTTAACTAATATGAATAATGCTGCTATGAGCATTTTTCATGTACAATTTTTCATATGGATATATACCTTCAGTTCTCTCAGGTTTATACTGAAGAATGAAATTTCTGGGTCATTTTATAATTCTGTTTAATCTTCTGAGGAAATGACTTTTCCAAAGTCACTGCAAAATTTACGTTCCCAGCAGCAGTGCACAAGAGTTCCCAATTCTCCATTTCCTCACCAACACTTGTTATTGTACACCTTTTTGATTATAACAATGCTAGAGTGTGTAATATCTCACTGTGGTTTTGATTTGCATTTCCCTGGTGGTAAATGATGTTGAGCATCTTTTCATTTGTCTTTTAGCCATTTGTATATATTCTTTAGAGAAATGTCTATTCAAATCTTTTGACTATTTTTTCATTGGGTTGTCTTTTCATTTTCAAGTTATAAGGATTTTTTTATATATTGTTTACTAGACCCCTATCAGATAAATGATTTGCAAAATTTTCTCTGATTGTGAGTTACCTTTTTACTTCATTGATGGTCTCCTGTAATGCACATTTTTAATCTTGATGAAACTTATCAATTTTTCTTTTTTTTTTTTCTTTTTTTTTAGGCGAGGCAACCCTTGGTTGACCTCACAGATTGCAAGGATCTTGCTGGTTTACAATCCTTATTTTTTTAATTTATTTGTTTGTTTATTTATTATTTATTTATTTTATGCCTACAGCACCTAGTCTTCCTGGGTGGTCTCCTATCCAAGTACTAACCAGGCCAGACCCTGCTTGGCTTCTGAGATCAAACAGGATCAGGCTTGTTCAGGGTAGCATGGCCATAGACAATTTTTAAATTTTATTTCTTGCGCTTTTGATGTCATATCTAAGAAACCACTGCATAGTCAAAGGTCACAAAGACTAACACTTGTAGTTTTCTAAGCATCTTAGTTTTAGCTCTTATACCTGTCTGTGATCCATTTTGTGTTAGTTTTTGATACAGTGCAAAGTAGAGGTCCAATCTAATTCTTTTGCATGTGGATATTCAGTTGCTCCAGCATCATTTACTGAAAAGACTCTTTTTTCCCTGTGTAATTGTCTTGGCACCCATGGCACACAATTTTATTTCACTGACTTATATGTCCAACCTATGCCAGTAACACATTGTTTTGATTACAGTAGCTTTGTAATCAAGCTTTGTAGTAGCAATTGAAATCAGGAATTGTGAGTCTTCCAACTGTCCTTTTTCAGATTGCTTTGGCTATTGTGGGTTTCTTGAATTTCCATATAATTACAAAATCAGTTTGTTAATTCCTGAGGTAAAAAATAGGCCTGGTAGAATTTGGACATGGAGTGCACTGAATCTGCAGTTCAATTTGGAGAGTAATGCCAACATAACGATATCTTCCAATCCAGAAGCACAGAATGTATTTCCATTTATTTATGTCTTATTTCTTTGAATGTTTTGTAGTTGTCAGCAAACACCTTTCACTTTCATTAAATTTATTCCTAAATATTTTATTCCTTTCAATGCTATTAAAATTGAATTGTTATCCAAAGAAAATCAAAACAATAATTCATGAAGATCTATGCACCCGAATATTCATAATTTACAATAGCCAAGATATGGAAGCAACCTAAATGCCCATCAACAGACAATTGGATAAAGAAGTTATGGTTCATATATACAATAGAATATTACTCAGCCATTAAAAAAAGTGAAACCCTATCATTTGCAATGACATGGATAGATCTAGAGGTTATTATGCTGAGTGAAATAAATCAGACAGAAAAAGATAAATGCCATATGATTTCATTTATAAGTGGAATCTAAGGAACAAAAAGAACAAACTAATCAAAGCCAGATTCAAAAATATACTGAATAATTTGGTGACGGACAGAGGGGTGGGGATTGGGGGTTGGGAGAATGGGGTGAAGGGTTAAAGAAGTACAAATTAGTAGTTGATAGATGGTCACGGGGATGAGGAGCATGGCATAGGGAATGCAGTTAGCATTAATATGTTGGATAGGTAGAAGGGCAGGAAAGGGAGGGAGCAATTTAGGGGATTATTTTATGAACTATATAGATGTCTAATCAATGTACTGTATACTTGAAACTAATTAATATAAATAAATAATTTTTTAATGGAATTGTTCTCTAAATTTCATTTTCATATTATTCATTGCTGGTGAAAAAAAATACAACTGAATTTTCCCTTTCCAACTTGGATATCTTTCTTTTTCTTGCCTAATTGTCCTGGTTAGAATCTCCAGCAAAAAAAGTTGAATGAAATGGTGAAAGTAGCCACCTTCCTGATCTTTGAGGGAAAACTTTCAGTCTTTCACCTTTAGTATGATGTTAGCTGTATTTTTTTAATAGATATCCTTTGTCAGGCTGAGAAGTCCCCTTTGTTTCCTAGGTTATTGAATGTCTTTTATCACGAGGTGTTGAAATTTGTCAAATACTTTTTCTGTGTCTTATTGAGATAATCATGTGGGTTCTTTTCATTACTCTATTAATATGATGTACTACATTGACTGACTTTTCTATGTTGAACCAACCTTAAATTCCTGGGCTATATTCCACTTGGATCGTGATGTATAATTCTTTTTTATATGGTGCTGAATTCAATTTGCTATTATTTCGTTAAGGGTATTCATAAGGGATATTGGTCTGCCGTTTTCTTCTTTGATAATGTGTTCTCTTGTTTTGGTATTAGCATAATACTGACCACACAGCATAAGATTTAAAATATTCCCTTCTCTTCCATTTTTTTGAAGAATTTGTGAAGAATCAGTGTTAATTCTTCTTTAAATGTCTGCTAGAAATCACCAGTGAAGCTATCTGATCCTGAGATATTTTTGGTGGGATTTAAAAAAAAATATTGCTTCAATCTCTTTAATTTTATGGGTCTCTTTAGCTTTTCTATTTCTTATCTTCAGTACTCTGCGTCTTTCTAGGAATTTGTCCATTTTAACTAGATTATCTAATTTATTGGCATATAAGAGTTCATGGTGACCCCTACAATCCTTTTTATTTCTCTGAGACAGTAACATCCCCTCTTTCATTCTTGATTTTAGTAATTTGAATCTTATTTTTTTCTTGGTCAATCTACCTAAAGGTTTGTAAATTTTGTTAATCTTAAAGAACCAACTTTGGTTTTATTGATTTTTCTCTACTATTTTTCTATTCTCTATTTCATTTCTTTCTACTCTAATCTTTATTTTCTTCCTTCTGATTGCTTTGAATTTAGTTTTTTTCTAGTTTTTTTTTTAAGGTCAAGAGTTAGGTTGACTTACAATAGTTCTTTTTAAATATAGGCATGTATAGCTATAAAATTCCCTCTAAGCATTGTTTTAACCACATCCCATAAATTTTGTTATGCTGTTTTGTTTTAATTAATTTCAAAGTATTTTCTAATTTCCCTTGTGACTTCTGCTTTAACTCTTTGGTTGTTGAAAACGTCTTATTTTAGAGATCCGAGTGGAAGAGACAAAGGGTGTCCCAACTTGAATAGACCATGAACCCTGTCTGCTCTTCTTCTCCTGACCTGCGCCCCTGTGCTAGTATCACCTGGACTACAGAGGTGTTGGGTCACTGTCCCCTGATTCTGGCAGAAAAGGATTGAGTCTCCCATTTTCAGCCCTTCCACCATTCCTTGAGTCTCCTAAGGACTCACCCACAGCACTCTTAGTTGCCAGGCATGTTGCTTTTTAAAAATCTTTGGAATGGACTCCATTTGGTTATTTCTTCCTTGCAGGGCCCCAAAGGCTAATTAAACTCATGTTTATGGTGTACGTGTGTGACGGGGGAGAATGTATTAATTTCACATTTTGAATTTCTTAAATTTCCTTTTGTTATAAATTTCTGATTTCATTTCATTGCAGTTGGAGAACATACTTTGTATGATCTAATCCTTTAAAATTTATTGAGACTTGCTTACAGACTAATCTATGGTCTATCTTGAAGAATGTTCAATGTGTACTTAAGAAGATGGGCATTCTATTATTGTTGGGTGAAATGTTAAGTCTAGTGGTTGCTAATGTTGTTCGAGTCCTCTATCTCCTTATTAATCTTCATTTAGATGATATATCCATTATTGAAAATGAAGTACTTAAATCTTCAATTATTATTATTGAATTGTCAATTTCTCCCTTCAACTCTGTTCTTTCATTTTAGGGCTCTGTATATGTAGGTGTATACATACTTATAATTGTTATATCTTCTTGAAAGATTGACCTTTTATCAATAATGTTCTTCTTTGTCTCTAGTAACAATTTTTGTCTAAATTCTACTTTGTTTGATATCAGTATGGCCACTCTAGCTCTCTTTTGGTTACTATATGCATGGTATATATTTTTCATATATTTTTACTTTTAAACTATTTGTGAATTTAAACCTAAAGTGTTATATTCTGTAGACAGTATATAGTTGGATCATGTTTTTTTAAATCCATTCTGCCATTATTTTCTTTTTGCCTAGAGTGTTTAATCTGTTAACACTAATGCAATTACTATTAAGCCAGGATTTACTTCTGTCATTTTATTACTTGTTTTCTTCATATCTTATGTATTTTTGTTCCTCCATTACTGTCTTCTTTATGATAAATGGGTATTTTCTACTGTACTATTTTACTACCCTTGTCGTTTCTTTTACTTTTAAAAAATATCTATTTTCTTAGGGGTTGCCCAGGAGGTTACAGTTAACATCTTAACTTGTAACAATCTTGTCTGGGTTACTATCAACTTAATTACAATAGTATATAGAAACTTTGCTCCTATATAGCACCATTCCCTCCCCCAATCCTTTGTGCTGTTACCATGCAAATATTTATATACATTGTATGCCCATCAACAAATATTTGTAACTATTGCTAGCAATGAATTTTCTCATTCTTTGTTTATCTGAGAATGTCTTAATTTTATCTTCATTTTAAAAGGACAATGTTGTTGGAAATAGAAATCTTAGTTGACTGTTGTTTTCTTTCAGCATTTTGAATGTGTAATTCCACTACCTTTTGGCCTCCATCAATTCTGATGAAAAATAAGTTATTGTGCCTGTATATGTGTGTGCACTTTCTTTCTATTGGTATCTCTATTTGGGTATACATCATCCTCACATTTTCCTTTAATTCTTTATACATGGTTTCCTTTACTTATTTGAACATGTTTAAAATACTTGACTGAAGTGTTTGTCTATTAAATGTCCCACAACTGGGGTTCCTCAGGGACAGTTTCTATTGAGGTTTTCCTTTTCCTGTGTATGGGCCATATATTTATTTTTATTTATGTCTTGGAATTTTTATTTGAAAAGCAGACATTTAAAATAATATAATGTAGCAACTCTAGAAATCAGAATCTCTTATGTCCCCAGGATTTCTTGTGGGTATTTTTGTTTTGTTTTATTTTTGCTACTGCTATTTGTTTAGTGGCTTTGATGAACAAAGTCTATATACCTTGTTGTGTAGGGCCAGTGAAGTCTGCTCAGTTAGCTTAGTGGTCTTCTAATCATTGGACAGAGATATCCTTAAATGCCTGAAATCAATAAATCTTCTACTGTTTGCTGAGGGATCTGTGTATGTTGGTGTAGGACTTCAATACTCAGTTAGGCAGTTTATAACTTTGCTCTAGCCTATACATCCTGCTTGTACTGAGCCTCATGTCACCAGAGGTGAAGGATTAAGGTCTTCTCATGTCTTTCCTGTATATGCACATAGCCCTGGACATATACATGGCCATCTAGATTCCCAGAAACATGTTAGAAGCCTTCTATGAACATCTCATTCCCCAACTTTTCTTTTTAAGTTTCTACCAGCTCTGGCAGCAATGAAGTTAAACAATTGCCATCGATTGTTTTTAACAAATGCCTCCAGATAAAAAGCTTTTCTCATTGGGCAAGGTTCCAGTTAGGGCAATAAAGACAAGCCTCGCAAGTGGAGTCTTCCAGAGAACCATCAGACAAGTCAAATAGTGGCAATTCTTTTAGAACAGAACTTTGAAGGAGTTCCATCTTTATTCTACTCTCCAATGGCTGCAAGTCTGCTGATTTTAATATTGTTTGCATGTCTTTAGTTTTCCAGACTACAGTGGAGCTAGAGAGTAAAGAAGGGAATAGATAAATTAAAACATGACAAAGCTTTCTGTTCTTACTGAGATTCGGTCATTTTTCTTAAGTAAATGCTCTCTAGATTGGTATAGGCCTTTAGTTAATTTCCATAGTTCTGACAAAGCTGATTCTGACAGTTTTTGCCAATACTCTTGCTGCTTTTATGGAGAAGATTGTCCATCATTCTCATTGACATAACTCTTCATTTCCTTATTGACTTAGTCAATTCTTCTTAACTTGATCTGATTTTCACCTTTCTTTATTCATAATTGTTTCCTCAGAATCTCTCTATATATCTTCTGGTGCACAACTTCTTTCTTCTTGAACCTAGAGTCACTGTGAACTTTTATGAGATATTTCCATATCATTCTCTGATGTATTTTTTTTTATATCTGTGATCATGTTCACTTCCAAAATACCTTCCCTTGTTATGGCAAACTCCAATTCATCTTTCATAATACAGTTCAACTGTCAACTCCTCTGTTAGCTCTTCATCATTCCATCTACCTGTTAGCCAAATCAATCACTCCCATATCTTCCCCAGAGATCTCTTTACATGCATCTATTATAGCTAATATTTAATGTACCTTGTTCTAACTAAACTGTGAATCTTTGAGGAAAGGTACTGTACCTTATTCATCTTTGTATACCTAAAATCTAACACAGAAAAGGCACTGAGGAGATGTTTTTTGAATGGATTCTCAGTAAAGAAGCTAGCATACCACTGGTAGTAAGAACCAAGCTCATTAAAGGCACTGAGCCCTCAGACATAAGCAAAAGTTGATGATCAAAAATAAATTTGATAATACAACGCTAATAGCAGAAATATAATTAACAGAATAAATGGAAAACCATGTGCTTTTTATTTAACTGAGAAAATGTCACTTGGAATCAAATTTGTGAGAATGTCCTTCTGGAGCTCCCCATTGGTTCTCCACATCCCTGAGTTCTTTTCCAAGCCACCCTCTGGCCTACTGTAGGATACTGAAAGAGCCAACAAGAATCTGTTCTTAAATACGAAAGTGATTAATTTCATCTTTAACTTATTCATGTCCTATAAAATTTATGTTTTTAAGAGATCTCTTTCCCTGCTGTATGCAGAAATAATTACAGAAAGACAAGACTGAAAGGAGAAAGAGTAGATAGGAATCTACTTTGAGAATCTAGGTGAAAATTAATGATGCCCTGGACCAGGGAGAAATGGGATGATTTGAGAAATTCTAGAGATAGAACAGATCTGATTTGGTGTTAGATTAAATGTCAAGAATGGAGAGAGGCAGTGAAAAGTGACCCCAAAGCTCTAGCTTGACTGGTTGATGTTGGTAGTTCATTAAAATGGAAAAAAAATAATGTTAAGGAGACAAGTTTGAAGAGTTCTGCTTTAAATATATATATACAAGACATGTAAGTGGAGCTGTCATGCAGATAATTGAAACTCAAAGGAGAGGTCTTACTGGAAATAAAAATTTGAAAGTTGTAACATCAAGATGGTATGAAATCTATGGCAACAGGTGAGATCACTTAAGAAAAGAATTCACAAAGAGATAAGAGACAAGGGTTCACCTGAGCCCTAAGGAACTTCAACATTTAAGGATTAGGTAGAAGGGAAATAACTAGGAAAAGATACTAAAAAAGAGCAGCCACTAAGGTGGGGGGTGGGGAATAAGGAAGTTAGATGTTCTGAATGCTGCTGATAGAGCAAGTTCAATGAGCATAGGGAAATGCTCACTTAGTTTGTCCAACTGTGGGTAATGATCTTTGAAGAGACATTTCAGTACAATTGAGGGGATGGTGCAGAAGCTAGACTATACTGAGCTGAAGAGTAAATGGAAAGTGAATGAGAAAAGACATTATGGGTAGACAATTATTTCTTGAAATGTTTTCTTCCCTTGGCTTCAAGGACACTACACTTCCCTGGTTCTCCAAACTACCTGGTTGCCTTTTTTTCAGTCACCTTTGTTGGGTTATCCTCTGCTCACCTCTAAATGTTGAAGTTCTTCAGAATTTAGGTCATCTAACTCTGCTCTTTCTCTCTTTCATATAATGGCTTCAGTTATCACATGTAGACCAACAACTTTCAAATTTTACACTGTATCTCTGGCTCAGATTTCTTCTCTGAGCTCTAGACTTGTGTACTGCATTGCCTATGCAACATATCAAACATCATTAAACTCAACATTCTCCTTCCACAACTGTTTTTGTTCTAGTGTTCCAGATTTTCTGCAAATTAGATCATTACCCTCTCAGTTGTTCAAGATAGATACCTGGGAGTCATGCTTCACTTTTTTCTCCCCTTACGTACCACAACCAATCCAGTAGCAAATCCTATCCATTCTACCTACAAATATGTCTCACTTATTAGACTGCCTAGGGACCAAGTATTTGAAGTTTCCTTATCTACATTATCTTTCTCATTAAGGTTCACTAGTACCCAATAGGGTAGTTGTTATTCTAATCTTAAAATCAGAGAGGTTAAGTAACACAAAAATTAAATGACAGAGAAAGAGAAGGATTTAACACTAAATATGCCTAATTCAAAACTGTGTCTGACCCCGCTACTTAATCCCTGTAAGGCCACGTCTCTTCAGAGGTAAAATGACCTAATATTTCCCATCATTAGGCTGTTATGAAAATCTAAAAATAAACTATAAAGTACATCTCCCTAGTACAGGATATGAATTCAATAAATGTCAAGTTCTTACACTCTTTTTTACTCCTCCCTCTATACTGTTTCTGTGGCCAGCCCAGGGATATCAGGATCACAGAGATGAACAAAGATTGCTTCATGCCTTCAAGGAGCAAATAATTTGTGGAGACAAAATGAACACACACAAAACATTGATATAAGATAGTAGAGAACTAAGCAATAAATTGTATGGCACAGGTTTCTTTAATTGAATTTCAGATAAAGGAGAAAGGGCAGTTGGGGCATGCGGATGGGAGTGGGCTTTTGAAAATATATAATAAGGATATTAGCGAAGAGAGGCATGACACTCAGAAAAAGATACTAATGTAGAAAGGAGAATAACATGCTTAGGCTCGTAATAAGATCAAACTGATTTCCACAAAAGGGGTGCATATTTTGTCCTACGTCGAAACATTTTTACTACTAAGTTTCCTTGTTATAGTTTTAAGTCCCTAATGGAACAAAGAAAAATTTGAGCCCATTATTAATACCAAATGTTGTGGAAGGCAGAGTCATCATTAAACTACTACCTGCCTTCCTGGAAAAGAGAAACAAGCCCCAAACTCTGACCCACATGAGATAAAAATAACTCAGATGCTGGGATGTGCTTTGAGAATAATATCACACTGTCAAATGGGTCTAATGACATCAATCACCTTTTCCTAGCTTGCATATCTCAGTTGCAGCTGCTAAAACTGACAAACATCACCATGCCTATGTTCAAAGTTTCCTCTGATAAAAACCCAAAGAGATCATCAATACAAATATGACCACTATGTCTGGAGCTTGAATGAGGTTTTTATTTTCCAGAACCTGTTCAATAAACCAATTTGGCTTCCATGACAAAGAAATGTGATACACAATTTGCTCCATCATTCTGTAGAGCTTCTGGACAATGACATCATAGAATATTAGAACTGGAAAGAAATTTAAAGATGACTTTGGTCTTATTTTACTAATAGAGACATACAGCCCAAATGGGGAAAAATGAGAAGTTTAAAGGTCAAAGGAATCATTCAGTAGAGAAAAGGTTATCAGAATGGCCAACAGACCCTAGAGGAGAGTCACATAGGGCCCCTGGTAAGAACAGTAATGAAAACAGGGGAAAAGTATTATAAACTACTCTCAGAGTTCCAATGGCTCTTTGGTACTAATCAAGAAATCTAAAAAATTATTTCAAAGTCACCTCAATCTCTGGCCCAACAGCCCCTTCCCTCATTTCCTAAATGTTCCATGTGACCAATCAATAAACATTTATTATAGGCCAACTGTGTAAAACACTTTGAAATATTGCAGGGTGTAGAACACCATAATATGAAATACAGTCCCTTACCCCAAAAAGCCTACAGACTGGCTAAGGACATAGGAAATAATTTATGAGAAATAAAATAATATGAGTGGTCAATGGATACCAAATAAGTAGCATAGCTAATAAATGTTCTGAATTCAGAGGAGCTTGGAAAGAGTTCAATAGGTAGAAAATTAGTGAGAAGATTTCATGGAGGAAATAGGACACGATTAGGATAAGAATTTGGCTAGAAAAGAAGACGGTGGAGATCCTTCAGGCCTGCCTGAAGCTGAGGACCTAAGTTTATAGATCTCATCATTGATGAAGAGGAGATATATTCAGAAGAATCACAATAAAAGATGAGGTTGGAAGCAGCAGCAAATAAAAGGGTGGGAGAAATTAACCTCAGTTTCAAGATTCAGTTCTGTCAGCCACTAGTTAAGCAAGTTATGCAAGTTATGTGACTTTAAGTTATGTAACTGCTATAGAAATGAGAGTAACAATACCTTCCACACAGAATTATTGTTAAGAATTATAAAGTAAACATGGATAAGCACCCAGAATAGCACCAGGGATATAATAGGTGGACAATAAGTAGCTGGATATTTTTGTTGTTAATTTTGTTTTAGTCTTTGCTTAAAAGTAGGTGTGGGAAGGGAAGTGCTGGATCAGGAAAACAGAGAAATAAGGATAAAGTGACTTAAGTTCTGTACATAAATAAAGAAACAAGAGAGCTGGAAACAAATTTTCCATTCATGAAATGGTGGAAATTTGATGAGAAAAAGGATTGGTCTAGACCTGGGGTTTTTGAACACAGTTCTGACTGGTTATATGAGAATCATCTGGGAAGCTCATTAAAACAAAAATCTAGGGTCCCAACACTGAGAGTCTGATTAAAGAGATCTGAAGTAAACTGGGAATCTTTTTTTTGTTGTTTTTCTGCTTGGATTTCTGATGCGCAGGAATAACTAATAACTTCTAGACTAGATAACACTTAAAGTACATTAAGTACATGCCAAACCTAAGAACCTCTGATTCAAGGTGAGCAATGAATTCTGAAGGTGTAAAGTACTATCCTTAAAACCAAGTATTCAAAGCTTCAGGAAATTGAGGCCTAGCCAGCCATATTACATACATGATTTTTTAGAAATTTTATATGATCATGTCACTCTAGACTAAAAAAAAAAAAATCAAGTCAAGCTCTACATGGTTTCAAGGATCTTTACAACATAGGTCCAGCCTACCTTTCTGAAGTCACCTTTTGCTACTCTCATTCTATGAAGCAAGCCATAAACCATAACTTCTACCACTTAAAAATACATACTTTCATACTTCTGTACTTTTATGTATACTATTCTCTCTGCCTGGCATAATCAGTCTCCTACCCATGCCAACTAGAGTCCCTTGTCTATCTGGAGAAATTTTACTGAATCTTTAAAGCCACGCAGGTGTTATTCCTCCAGGTGTAACTATTTACTTCTTCCTCTTTGTTCCCCACACTTCTCTACAAGCCTTCTCTCACTTATTAGGGTTAACTGCTCTCATATCTATAGTCCTTATTAAAATGAGCTCTTGGAAAGCAGTAAATGTGTCTTAGCTACCTCTTAAAAAAAGAAGAGCACATAGTTTTTTCTACATTTGGATCTAAACCCTAATAATCTTTAAAAATAGTATTTAAAAATATAGTGAGGAAAGTTTGAACATTGGTGCTCTGTTTAACAGTGAAGTTCATTTTTTTTTTCATTATTTCCTCATAGGTGACCCTCAAATTCTAAGAAGCCTCTGACATGATATCAGACATACAAGAAGACTTAAAGATAGTATATTGGGTAAGGGGAAGACCCACCTTTTTAAAAAAGAAATTTCTTTAGCAAAAAATAATGACTGATCTATAGTAATTTGTCTTAATTACCTATTAGGGTGACATCGCCCTCTATTGATAGTTATACCTATTCTGTGGAATTATGTAATGACTTGGCCAAAGTTGTTCTGAAACTCACATACAGAAGTTTTTATTAGAAGGCTCAATGTTCCTTTGGCTATACCACATCTGCCTCACAGCCTCCAAGTAAGGCCTTAAATACTTCTGTAGGCTGCTGCCTTACATTTATTTGATAAACAAACCCTGTATTCCAGTAAACAGCCAACAGAGATGTTAAGGGGCAAGATATAAAAGCTAGACCACTGTTAGTTCCCAGTAAGTCCGGAGGTTTCCTTATCTTTACATTAGTAAATACTTAGCATAAATTATACCCAAAACCCATATAAATACAAAAAAAAGTTTCCCCATATTAAGTACAGAGTAAGAACCCTGTGACAAATCAAAAAACCTAGCTTCAAGTCCTAGCTCTTCTGCTTGTATTGGAAGTGATCTCAAGTCGCCTTCTCTGTCTAGTCATTTTCTCTTATTTTAAAATAAAGATATAATTTGAGCTATGAGGATCAAAACAGGCCTGATTATGAAGCTTTTTGAAAGAAATAAAGTGCTTCCTCAAAAAGAAGAAGCAAAGAACATTTATTAAGTATTTTTATGTGCCAAGTACTATGCTCAGCATTTATACATATATTATCTTACTTAATTCTCACAACAACCCTAAAAGGGGATAGATATCATTTCTGATAAAGCCATGGAAGTTCAGAGAAGTTAGATATCTTGCCAAGGTCTTATAGCTATAAAGAGAAGACAAGTTACTTTGCTTTTGGTTTTTGCATAGCAATCGAGAGAGAGAGAGAGAGAGAGAGAGAGAGAGAGAGAGAGAGAGAGAGAGAGAACAGATTTTTTTTTTTACTCCAAAACCCAGTCCTTTTCCTATTACATCATGTTGCCTCTCAAAAAAGACTGTAACAATCATACCTCCTTCCTCTCCATACTCCGATAGTTGAAATAATCAAATTTGCCCATACAGGTCATAGCAAACAGTTTGGGAAACATTAACATTAAAAGCTATCACTCAGTATAAACTGTCAAAATATTTCAAAGAGAACATTAGGCAGAGCTGTCATCTTCTGACTCCATGCTCCTTAAATTGAAGTATAGCATCAAAAAGTACGTATCTCCATAGAATGAATATAGAGATTCTTCCTGCAGTACCAATTTTATACAATGATTTTTTGGGGGAAAGGTATTTCTAAAAATGCTACTTTTTCTGAGTATCTACTTGTAATAAGTTCAATATAAAACTATAGACTTAAATGAAAGTCCTCTTCAATGTCTCCTGAAAATAAACTACAATAAACAGTTTATTATTACTGCAGACTTAACCCTTCTCTCTACCAAGATTATGAGAAGAGAGAGGAAATAGTTTTTTAATTTTCTTTTCTCTAAAAATAATTTAAAAGACAATGTTGACATTAAAACAAAGATATATTATGGAATAGAATTGTTAAAATACATGAGTTTGTCTTAATATAATATTTTAAATATACCTATCACTCAACTTGAAGTAAACTGTCTAGTGCTATGCCATTCTTCTCTTACACAAAACTTTAGGGTTCATCCTCCTCTGTTGGGTTATCTGTGGAGGAAAAATTTTTAAAGCCCTACCTAGCTAGTCTGTCAGTGATACAATCAGATAAAATGCTATGACTTCAATTTGGTCAAGGTACAATAGGAAGTAAAGGTTCATTATCAGGCTCTTAGAGAGGGACATCCTGCTTATCTTGTTGTCATTCCAGGGGCTTCTTGCTCCATTTCCTTACTTTTGAGTTGCCAAGTCTGAGTTACTAAAACTTGAAAGTTGGTCCAACTCTCTTATTTCACAGCTGAAGATTCTGGGGCACACAGAATTAAACTCAATAGTTTAAGGTCTTATTGGCAAAATATTAGCAGAGCCAGAATTTAAGCTTGAGTCTTCAGATTCTCAATTTAGTATTCTTTCTACTCCATGGTGTTATCTCTTTTTGGGGGCTGCTCTCAGTGTTTGTACAGGCATAGCTCATTTTATTGTGCTTCCCTTTATTGGGCTTCACAGATATTGGGTTTTTACAAATTGAACGTCTGTAGCAACCCTGTGTGAAGCAAGTCTATTGGTGCTGTTTTTCCAACAGCATTTGTTCACTTTGTTCTCTGTATCACATTTTGGTAAACCTCACAATATTTCAAACTTTATCATTATTATTATATTTGTGGTGATCTATGTTTAGTGATCTTTTTTATTAATAATATATTTTTTTATTTTTCAGTTATAGTTGGCATACAATATTATATTAATTTCAGGTGTACAACACAGTGATCTATATAACTCACAGAGTGATCATTCCAATATATGTAGTGCTCCTCTGACACTGTACATAGTTATTTCAATATTATCGGATATATTCCTTATGCTACACTTTATAGATCTTTGATGTTACTATTGTAATTGTTTTGGGGTGCCACAAACTGCGCCCATGCAATATGACAAACTTAACTGATAAAATGTTGTTGTTGTCCTGACGGCTCCACCAATCGGCTGTTCCCCCATCTCTCTCCCTCTCCTTAGGCCTATTTCCTAAAACACAACAATATTGAAATTAAGCCAATTAATAACCCTACAACAGTCTCTAAGTGTTCAAGCAAATGGAAGGTTCACACATTTCTCACTTTAAATCAAAAGCTAGAAATTGTTAAGCTTAGTGAGGAAAGCATGTCTAAAACCAAGATAGGCCAAAAGCTAGACCTGTAGTACCAATTGTTCAAGTCGTACATGCAAAGGAAAAGTTCTTGAAGGAAATTAAAAGTGCTACTCCAGTGAAGACATTATTTAAAAAGTGGAACAGGCTTACTGCTGATAATAAGGAAGTTTTAGTGGTCTGGATAGCAGATGAAATCAGTTACAACATTACCTTAAGCCAAAGCCAAATCCAGAACAAGGCCCTAAATCCCTCCAATTCTATGAAGGCTGAGAGAAGTGAGGAAGCTGTAGAAGCAAATTTGGAAGCCAGTAGAGGTCGGCTCATGAGGTTTAAGGAAATAAACTGTCACCATAACATAAAAGTACAAGGTAAAACAGCCACTGCTGATGTAGAAGCTGCAATAAGTTATTCAGAAGATATTGCTAAGATAATTAATGAAGGTGCCAACAATAAATAAATTTTCAATGTAGATGAAATGGCCTTATATTGGAAAATGCTCTCTAGGACTTTTATAGCTATAGAGGAGAAGTCAATGTCTTGCTTCAAAGCTTCAAAGGGCAGGCTGACTATTTTGTTAGGGGCAAATGCAGCTGGTACTTTATACTGAAGCCAATGCTCATTTGTCACTCCAAAAATCCTAGGGCTTTTAAGAATTATGCCTTGAAAAATTTATGCTGCCTGTGTTCTATAAATCAAATAACAAAGCCTGGATGGCAGCACATCTGTTTGCAATAATTTTCTAAATATTTTAAGCACACTGTGGAGACCTACTGCTCAGAAAAAAAAATATTCCTTTCAAAATATTACTGCTTGCTGACAATGCACCTTGTTGCTTAAGAGCTCTGCTAGAGATGTACAATAAGATTAGTATTTTCATGCCTGCTAACACATCTATTCTGAAGCCCATGGATCAGGAGTGATTTCTATTTTCAAGTCTTATTATTTAAGAAATACATGTCATGGAAAGACAACCTACTGAATGGGAGAAGATATTTGTCAATGATACATCTGATAATGGGTTAATATCCAAAATTTATTAAGAAGTCATATAACACCAAAAAATCCAATTAAAAAATGGGCAAAGGACCTGAATAGCCATTTCTCCAAAGAGGACATACAGATGGCCAATAGACATATAAAAAGATGCTCAAGGTCACTAATCATTAGAGAAATGCAAATTAAAACCACAATGAGATATCACTTCATATGTATCAGACTGGCTATCATTAATAAATTAAAAAACAAGTGTTGGTGAGGATGTGGAGAAAAGGGAACCCTCATGCACTCACTGTTGGTAGAATTGCAAATTGGTACGGCCACTATGGAAAACAGTTTGGAGGTTCCTCAAAAAATTAAAAATTAAAATTAAAAATAGAAATATCTCATGACCCAGTAATTCCACTTCTGCATATTTAGCCAAAGAAAACCAAAACACTAATTTGGAAAGATATATGCACCCCTATATTCACTGCAGCACTATTTAAAATAGTCAAGATATAGAAACAACTTAAGTGCCCATCAATGACAATTGGATAAAGAAGTTTTGGTACAAATGTACAATGTAATATTACTCAGCCATAAAAAAAATGCTTACTATTTCCAATAACATAGATGGACCTAGAGAGTATTATGCTAAGTAAAATCAGTCAGACAGAAAAATACAAATACGATATGATTTCATTTATATGTGGAATCTAAGGAAGAAAAACAAAACAAACACAGACTTATAGATACAGAAAACAAACTGGTGATTGCCGATTGGGAGGGCTGAGTGAAAAAGGTAAAGGAATTAAGAAGTACAAATTGTTCATTAGAAAACAGTCACGGAGATATAAAGTACAGCATAGGGAATATAGTCAATAGTATTGTTAATAACTATGTATAGTGCCAGGTAGGTACTAGATTAATCAAGAGAGGATCATGACATAAAGTATATAAATGCCTAACCACTATGTATTACACCTGAAGCCAATATAAAATAATATTGAATGTCAACTCTAATTGACATTTATAAATAAATAACAAAAAAGAAATAATACCTTTTACAAGGCTACAGCTGCCATAGATATGATTCCTCTGATGGATCTAAGCAAAGTAAATTAAACATCTTTTGGAAAGGAGTCACCATTCTAGATATCACTAAGAACATTAGTGATTCATGGGAAGGAGTTAAAATAGCAACATTAGCAGGCATATAAAGGAAGTTGATTCTAACCTTCATGGATGACTAAGGGAGTCTAAGACTTCAGTGGAAAAAGTAACTGCAGATGTGGTGGAAATAGCAAGAGAACTAGAAATAGAAGTGGAGCCTGAAGATGTGACTGAATTGTTACAATCTCATGATAAAACTTTAATAGGCAAGAAATTGCTTCTTATGGATGAGCTTTGCTGGGTAGAGTAATCTTGCTTTTAGGTCCTTGCTTTTCATTACTTTAAATATTTTGTGCCAATCCCTTCTGGACTGCAGCTTTCTATTGAGAAATCAGCTGACAGTCTTATCGGAGCTCCCTTCTAGTTAACTAATTGCTTTTTACTTGCTGCTTTTAAGATTCTCTCTTTCTATCTAACCTTTGGCATTTTATGATGTGTCTTGGCGTGGGCCTCTTTGGGTGCTTCTTGTTTGGGACTCTCTGAACTTCCTGGGGTTGTATGTCTATTTCCTTCACCAGGTTAGAGAAGTTTTCCATCATTATTTCTTCAAATAGGTTTTCAATTCCTTGCTCTCTCTTCCTTCTGGTACCCCTCTGATGCAAATGTTGGTACACTTGATGTTGTCCCAGAGGCTTCTTAAACTCTTCTCATTTTTTTGGATTCTTTTTTCTTGTTGCTGTTCTGATTGGATATCCTCCGCTACCCCATCCTCTATATTGGTGATTCGATTCTCCACTTCACACACTCTTTTGATTTCCTCTTCACCTCAGATATTATATTCTTCATTTCTGACTGGTTCCCTTTTATGTTTTCCATCTCCATTTTTATGTTTTTTATCTCTTTGTTAAAGTTCTCATTGAGTTCATCTACTCTTCCCCAAAGTTCACTGAGCATCCTTATAATCAGTGTTTTAAACTCTGCATGTAGTGGATTGCTTGACTCCATTTGTCCTTTTTGTGGATCTTTGTTCTGTTCTTCCATGTGGCACATGCTTCTTTATCTCCCAATTTTGACTGCCTCCCTGTGTTTGTTTCTATGTATTTGGTAGGGCTCCTAAGTTTCCCAGTCTTGGGAGAGTAGCTTCATGTAATAGGTGTCCTGTGGGGCCCAGTGGCATTGTTGATTTTATAACTCATAAGGACCAAGGGGCCCATCAAAGGGAAAAAAGTTCAGAATTAAATTTTCTAATCTCAAAGATATGTGTCCCCTGGAGGCAAAGTCAGACTTCTAGGCAGAAATTTACTTTAAATGCTTTCAGTCTATTTCCTGGTAATTATAGCCTACAGTGCTTTCAAAGCTAACTAGTTCCTATTAAATTCTCTAATCTAACCACCTCACATTGTAGATAAAAATTAAAAAATGATAATAATAAAATAAATAAATAATACTAGGCATTGGAAGTGACTGCCCAGAATTACAGAGCTTATTAGGAGCAAAGGCAAGACTGAAACCCAGGACTCTTGAATCCAGCTCAGGATTTCCCTCCTTGTAATCTACTCACCTTCAGGGAACAGGCAACTGCTAAGATACCTTGTCTACCTTTCTGCACCCTCTACCACACCCCAACTATTTTCCCCTTTATCCCCCTAGACATGTAATACCCTTAGAAGTTGCTACAACACTATTCACCCAGAATTGCTCTAAAATTTATTATTCCTTCTAGTTTCTCATCAGATTCCCTGTCCAGAAGGAAAGAACATGATGAACTGATTTGCATATGGATTTTATGCATTACACTTTCCAGAGGCACCTGCAAGGTACAAGAGGATACCAATAAACAAAAAAGAATAAAATTAATATTTTGGAGGGCTCTTCAAAAAAAAATGGATCCAAGAATGGCATCAAGATATATAATTAGAATAATTAGAAGTGGTTAGATATTACAAGGAAACTTTTATTTCAATCTTATAAATAATATTCAAAGTGATCCAATGGATTATCTCAAGGGGTGGAAATAAACTCCTGATCAATGAATAGTTTTAATTAAAACTTGGGTGACTACCTAACATGGATGCTGTAAATAGGATTTTTGAATTACATAAATGAGGAGAGACATGTCTGGATGAATAACTGTCCCAGCATTCTCCTCTCCCCCATTCTAAGCTATGAAAAACATTATATGGCCTCTGAGGATTTCTTGTTCCCTAGTATTAGTCATTTTCTTTTTGGTAGAATATTTGGCAGCATATGGGGTAAATTTTAGATGTCATGGTAATTCTGCTAGGTAGATGAAAGGATTAGGTTTTCCTCAACCCCAATGGGCTCCTGTTTCCAGATGGATTAAAACTAGCAGATGGTTGGGCTCTGCACCATCCTCACCAGAGATCACTGGGTAGAATAGATGATGGAGGGCCATCTTCAGTAGGAGCAGCAGCCCACACATAGGCTTTTTATGTTCAGGGAGAATCACGACATCCACAGAGACAGAAGTTATAGGGACACACGAGTTCCAGGAACATTCAAACACAGTATTTTCTGAGTGTTTTCCTAAGCTTGAAGGCTTTCCAAGTCTAAGGCAGATTTGTGGGAGAAAAAAAAATAAACATTTCTATTGTCTTTAGCTCTCTGCTTAAGTTTTCCCATTCCTCACTGCCCCAGTTTTACCAACCCAGGGTAAGAAGCTAAACTCAAAGTTCACTCTGAAAGATTTGTTAGCACCAGCACCAATAGTGGTGAGACTCTTAGTGGCAAGCATTCTAACTGAAAAATCAAATAGATTTGTCCAAATGATGTAATTAAGAACAAAAGGAATGGTTAGACATTATAGGTAAGTAGATTTTTTACCTCAATATTATGAGTAACTTTTTAACTATCAAAGAAATCCAACAGATTCCCTCAAAGAACAGAGATATATAAGGGCTAGGCAGAATTTGAGATGAAAAAGTTCAAGTCCTTTACAAATAGTTAAAAAAAAATTAGGAGACAAGTCAAGTGTAACAGCATTAAGTCAAAACCCAGGTCTTCTGACTTCTAATCAAATGCCATTATCCTGTACAAAGAAGGACTAATACATGGAAAAAAAGAAACTACGAGGTAACATATAGCAAGGTACAATAAAAGTCCTAGAGTTGGATAGTAGCAATGAATATGTCTCCTCTAAAACTTCTCATACAGGTTTTTATCCAATTTATTTGTAAATATTTTTTAGTAACAAGGTAATATTTACCTCCTATTTACCTTCTGACAGCACTTTAGAAATGTTTTCTTAATACTATACTTTGCAGAAAAGAGTTAACATAGGAGGCTGAGACTGCTATCCTTGGAAAGGCCTGCCTACAAAGTTGGCCCTTGACTGGCATCTAAGAACTTGGATTTCAGGAGGTTACCACCATTCCCAGAACTTGTAAGAATGACTTACTGTGCTTAAACTGTACAAAAATGTTGTTTATGCAAAACGCCTGCTTTTCTTTTAGTGGTCTGGGCACTGAGTCTAATCACAACTGACTGCTGGAGAAATTAAGTACATCCTGTGTAGCTCCACCAGAGGATTCTTGAAAGCTTGCATATAGTTTCCTCTGGACTTCACCCTCTGTGCCTTTTCCCTTGGCTGATTTTGCTTTGTACCCTTTCATTGTAATAAATCTTAGCTGTATGACTATATGCTGAGTCCTGGGAATCCTCCTAGCGAATCATCAAACCTGAGAGTGGTCTTGGGGACCCCTGACACACATACTGAGCCTACTTTTGTCTTCCAACTGAGCCTAATTCTGTCTTCTTTAGTTTCTTCCAGTGGTCCTTCAGTTCTACACCTTAGAACAAATGGTAAAGTTAATGAAAACCAGTAAGCATATAAAGAAAGAATAGTGTGAGCTATAAGAAAGCTCACTAGAGGAAATAATAATACTAGAGTTGGGCCTTGAGGAAAAAGTGGCATATAGATAGGTTGGAAAAAAAGATTACAAATCAATCCATTTACATAGTCAGGCAAGTAGTTTGGACATAGGAAAAATCTGGCGGTTGGTCGGGGAGGAGTGCATACAGTGGTAGAAGTATGGATTAGATGGCTGCTGAGAAAAATACTTCTGATTCTCATTCTCTAACTTCCGAGCACTGTTAGAACTCAACTCATTAGGGAATTCTAACCCAGAATGTATAGAACGCATTCTTTGGATCTATTATGAAGGACTGATCACTATCTCAACTGCCTTCTCAAGTATTCTTTCAGAACATTTGTGATTTGCATTAGTAACAAAAAAAAAAAGAGTAAATAAAGGGAAAGAGCTAAAAGCTCAAATATCTAAAATGAACAACCTAATAATATGCACTAAAATAAAGAATGCCAAAAAAGCAAATCATTTTTCAGCTACCTTTTTATGGCTGAAATGCAAACTATCTGGAACAATAAACAGCAGAAACCAACAGAATATAATATCACATATTCCATTTTCCTTTCAAGTAGTTCTTTTTGTAATTCGATATTATAGACATACTTATAGCATTGTATTAAAAAAGACAATTGTGTGCACAAATAAAAGGCAGCTTTTCACTTGCTTATTCAAAGAGCATTTATCAGGTATTCATATGCCAAGCACTGCCAGGCTAACAGTGCAGATTAACCTTTAACTAAATGTTTCTGTTTGGTGTCTAAAAATGCATGAAGTCTAAAATCCAGACGTGATAAATCCTCTCATCAGTGAAAATATACTAATCGGTGATGCTATTTACTTTTTTCATACTACTTAACAATTAAATTATCATTCCTCTAAACTATCAGTCTTCAAATTCTTAGAGTTCAACATTTTTCTTCCACCACAATTGGAACAGCAAATATTCTAAAATATTCTATGCAAAGTTTGATTAAAAGTGTGTTCAGGCTTAGAGTTATTTTTACATGAATTTTCCTGGGAGTGATTCCATCTCAACTGAGTTGCTGGCATCAAACTCAATGCTTAATCTTACCTCCTAAACCAACTAGTTCTGTAGAATAGATCATGAAAGAAAGACTGTAGTGAGATTGTGCCCTGTTTGCAATCCTGCAGTAAGTAGCAAAATTAATCAGAAAAAAAGTCAGAGTGGAAACTGTAACTCTACTCCCAACATTTCTCCCTCTGTCAAACTTTATTCCATTGGTCAGCAGTTGGTTCAGCCTTCCCTCAACACCTCTTTCTCCTCTGTCTTATCATCTGTTTAAAACCACACAACTTCTCAGGTCACAGTTAATTTTGATCAATCTTGTTCCTCTAAACCATCTGTCACTACACACACATTTGACATTGTAATCTTAGCAACCCTGGGCTATACAGAGTGATCCTGGTTTGTTTCCAGAGCAGAGTAATGGGATATTCGAGCACTTTGAAATGACACAGATGTGTCAAAACACAGTTCTACTACTAAGAAACAGTTACTTATCATTTCTTAGGATTGGCAGGAAATAATACCTATCTAATAGGATTGCTGTGAGGACTAATACAAATAAAACTCTTGGCAGAGTGTCTGACACCTAAACTATTAGAATTATTCTTTTGAAATTATTTTTTTCTTCATCCTTGCTTCCCAGGATGATCATGTTACCATAATAAAAAATTAGTACACACAGTCTGATTTTAAAAACAAACAAACCATTATTTCTAGGTTCAAAATATAACCTAGGAAATATATTTTAATGCCAAAACTCTGGATTTTACCTAACATTTTCATGGCTCATGAGAACAAGAAACTATTTGAAATCAGCTCTCATAAAATTCAAGAACTATAGTAACACAACTGCACTTAATCCAGGCACTTATCAACTCACACTGGCATTACTTCATTAGCTTCTTTACTAATCTGCTTTTTCCCACCCCTAAAGGCAGCATAGCATAATGAGAAAATCATGAATTTCAGAGTAACTCAGACATGTATTCTAGTCCTGGCTCTAAAACTAACTAGCTATGTGGCCTGAGCTTATTACTCTATCCTTCTATACCTCAACATCCTCGTCTATAAATGGGAATGATAACAGTACCTACTTCACAGAATTGTTGTAAGGATTAAATTAATTAATACATGTTCTAAAGTAACTACTCTAGGAACACTGGCTATTAATACTACCAGCTAACGTGCTCTTTAAAGATAGTAACTGACTAACTTATTGTTTTAAAAATCTCACATGTGGCCTTGCAAATAAAAGGCATTATACTTGCTTTTCTTAAAAAATGAATAATTTTTAGAAGAATCTATGTACTCCTAATGAGATTGCAGAAATGGAAAGCAACTCTTTAAACCACTAGTCAAGTACAGGAGAAAATAATGCCTCAGTAATTCTTAGTATATAGGAATTCGTTGTCAGGGAAAAGTAAAAGAATATATTTTCAAATATTGACCCAGAAGATTTTTTTTATTTAAAGAAAACTGCAATGCTAAAGAAAAAATCTCAGATGCATCCACAGATAAATGAGGTCTACAAGTTATTTCACTCTTCTATAATGGCAGGTCATCCTTCCTTCATAAGCTTCCACCTGCGTTAGGTAGATAAAAACCAATAGAGCAAATTAATTGATATTGTTAAATGTACCCAAAGTAATTTTCCTTTAAATAGAATAACAGATTTCTCATTAGATTATCTAAGCATTTAATGTAAAAGCTTTTTCTTGTGACCTCAATTCTACTTCTTTGAAGAAGATGAAGATGTTATAACAATAACCTGTGTGACAACCTTAAGCTAATTCAAAGATCGGGTGATGCATAAAAAGCTTCTGGACTAAAAATAAGACCTGGGTTTTAATCTGATATCATCAACCATATCTATAAGAACATGAGCAAGTCACTTCATCAAAGTCTCACTTTCCTCATGCATCAAATTGAGAAAGCATTATCTAATCTGTACATTGTTGTGAGGAGAATGGAATGACAGTATATATTTACTAAGCTATGAAGTATTAAACAAATGTGTAATAATATAATTAACTTAAAATTAGTAAAGCTGGGAAGTAAAGTGTCATCTTAATGTTCTTTTGATAACAAGAAACCCACTGAAAATTATGTAACAGGAAAAGGAAAATTTCTTGTAAAGATAGAGGAATATCTCAGAGAACTCAAGAGCTAAGCTTCTTAAGGAACTAGAATCAGAAACTACAATCCAAAGTTTCTCTCTCTCTCTCATCCCTGGCTTTTCTCTGCTTCAAACTAGTGTCTCTCAGGCCCAATTTCTGGTTTCCAGGGATTAACCTGACTTGGTTCCATTATGCATCTTGGTCCAATCAACTGAGTAGAAGGGATAGGAAGAGTTCTCAAAATAAGGAGAGTATCATGAACACCTCAATTTTTTCTACTACAGGCAAATTAGAAATATTTTTAATATTAAACCCTGAGGGCAAGAATTTATATACATTTTCTTCCAGGTCACAAAGTGTGACCAAAGTGGGTAGGAGCAGAGGAAATCTAAACATGTTTAAAGGCAAATTAAAGGTCATGTAATATAATGTAATGTAAGCACTTTAAAGGTACAAATTTCTAGTTATAAAATCATGTGATATACAGCATAGTAACTATAGTTAATAATACTGTACTGCATATTTGTAAGTTGCTAAAAGATTTTAAAAGTTCGCATCACACAAAAATATTTGTAACTATGTATGGTAATGATGTTAACTAGACTTATTGTGGTGATTGTTTCACAATATATACAAATATCTAACCATTAAACTGTATACCTGAAACTAATATAATGTTATATGTCAATTATATCTCAATTTAAAAACACGTTTAAAGGCAAATTATTTACATAATTAACTAAAGCCTAATGTAAATCTCTTACATCTTGAGAACTAGAAGAGATGAATTCAATTTAAGCTTAGACCTCTGAATATTAAGCAATCCTGAGCCTTATCCTACCTGACTACTTGCCCTCCTTCCAACACACAAACTATATTCCATACTATTGAACTACTTATGTTCCCCAAATAATGTGTGTTTTCATGCCTCTACACTTTTGTACATGCTGCTTCCCTCTACTTATTCATTTGACAAATATTACTTGAGCCCCTATAGCCCAAACATTATTCTAAGTACTACATAAGCCCTTAATGGAGTTTACATTCTGGTAGAGAAAGAATAAATAAGTAAACAAATAATTACTGATACTGATAAGTACTATGAAGGAAAGAGCTTCGCCAAGCATAGGCAGTGTAAGATTACTTATAGGGAGTATAGAAAGACAGGATGAAAAAGCCAGGATCAGATGACTATTTAACAAAGTCAAGAAAAAGTCAGAAGAGTGCCTTTCTTCCTAACTGGTCCCTTTTGCCCCACCCTTTCTTCATCCGGCCCCTAAATATTAATGGCCTGGTCCTAAATAAGAAAATATATTTAGAGAAATCTTACTTCTAGTCCTGTCTTGTCACCCATGTTCTCCAACAACCATATTTCTTGCAGTTAATAATTTTTATTAATTTTCATTGATCTTTCCAGTGTTTCTTTTTGAAAACATAAATAAATGAATACATAGTCATACTTATCCTGTTTATTAAATGAAAGTATACTATACATATCATTTTATACCTTGCTTTTTGCACTTATATCTACGAGGTAAGTCTTCATTCCTTTTTATGGTTGTATAACATACTGCTGTGTGACTGTATCAATAATGGACATATGGATTTTGTTCTCAATCTATAAGTATTGGAAATACTATGAACTTGGATGATGATGCCTAACTGAGAACCAGAAATGAAAGAAATGCACAGGCAGACACTGAAACTGAGGCTTCTGTATAAAGCCAATATGCAGAGTAATAATAAAAATAATAATGACTATTTTGAATATAAAAGCAAATGAATTATAAAAACTAGACAATAATAACATAAAATGAAAGACAGTAATTAGATTAAGATTGTGGAATTGCTCTAGAGGAGGAGAAAGAAATTGATTGAAATTAGACCTTAAGCAACTGCAACTTTATAATTTTAAGAATATTCACTAAATGAATACGAACAGAATATATAACTTCCAAACTAATAAACAGATAGAGAAAAGCAGGGAGGAAAAAAACTTGCAATCTGGTAGGAGACAGGGAAAAACTGATGAATAGTAAAAGTAGGGTAGTGAGTATAATACAAACAGTAGAAATTAATCCAACATATCAGTAATCTTAATAAATGTAAAATTTCAAGTTAAAACTATCATATTGATTTTTTAATTCATGTATATGCTGTTTATAAGAGACACACCTAAAATATATAAATACGGAAAGACTGAATGTAAAGGGATATGAAAAGATACCAGACTAAATATTACACAAAACTATATATCCAATAAACAGAACTAAAGGAAATAAGCACTGATGAAGAAATAATGAAGATCATAATATATAACTAAGAGTAGCAATCTAGCGAGAAAATGTAACTACTTGGAAATATGCTTGGCCCTAATTCACATCTTCCAAATATATGGAGCACATCTACAGATTGCAAGGAAAAACTGACAAATCTACAATTGAAGTGGCATAATTTAACAAACTTAAGTAATTAATAAATCAAGAAAGAAATTAGTAAGTCCATGAATATTTGTATAATAATTAGCAAGCTTGATCCAAGAAATGGTTCAAATGCCAACAATTAAAGAATATATATTCTTCTTAAGCATACATGGTACCACTCATAAAAATTGATTTATCTAAATAAAGCTTTAAAGCTTCAACAAACTTCAAAGACTCAATCTCTGGCTCCAATGCACTAAATTAGAAATCGATAACAAAACTATTTTTTAATATTCTGTCTTTTGATTAAAGTTGACAGAATGAACATAAGTATTTAACTCTGTTACCTCCAGAAATCCAACTACAGTAAATGTAAAGGGTTGCTTTATTGTTGGTTTTCTTTTTAAGGTATAAATATGCAAGGACAAGGGATAAAAGAAGGAATGACAGCCACAAAACTGTGGACAACGGAAAACACAAGCAGGAATAGTAACTGATGGCAGACTTAAGAAAGCTAACTCTTAAGCCAGGAGTGGGAAAAGTAGAGAAGTGGTCTGGTTTATTCCACGGAAACTCCTAAAGACTCAGGTCTTTGGGAGTGATATTACAGGTAAAGGCAAGTATATCAATCGAGTATTAAAAAGCAGTTAGGCCTCTATATCCTCTATTATTACACTTAGTTCAGTAATAAATTTTCGTGGCCCTCCTTAATCCAGGCAAAAAACTAGAGTCTGTTCTCTAGAGAGGTTAATAAGAGTTTTTTTTTGGCCTGGGGCCACTAGGCACATTTGAAGCTAGGGATACATAACTAAAAACAGGGTGGATTAAAAGAAAGTTTATTTTTTAACTGTTGAGAAACTCCAGCCCATGCCATACAGAAATTCTGGAATTCTGGAAGCCATGATTACATTCTCCCAAGAAGAGGAGTGAGAGACTCTTCTGGGCTGTTCAAGAAAAAAAAAAAAAAAAAAAAAAACTTAAGATACTGACATCTTGATTAGGTCCAGCTAAATCACCCTACAGAGAGGCCCACAGTAGATAAGCTCTACCCAAACCCACAGAGCTTTGAATCAGCCTTTAGTGCTTCATCTTTATACTTGAGTAGAGAGTTGAGAATAACTTACATGTTAGTAGACACTATAAAATGAAATACAGAGATCAAACCCATGAACAGATCAAAAAGCAACCTACAGAAACAGAGACTACACACGAAAACGAACGAAATATTTAAAGGCTGTCATTAATACCATTAAGAAGATGATGCATCCAAGACAAACAGGATGAAAATGGAATAATAAGAGAAAAATAAAGAGTTCCTGGAAGTTAAATATATTTATAGGAGAAGCCCAAAAATAAAACTTCATATTGCTGACCCACCAATTTTTGACAAGGGTGCTAAAACAAGTAAATAGAGAAAAAAGAGTATTTCTAACAAATGGTGCTGGAACAACCGAATATCCATGTACAAAAGAATGAATTTGAACTAGGTAGAGTCTGTGGGTTGCAGCCCATCAGTTCTCCTGGAAAGCAGACCTCTATTATGGAGAATGCTCTAGGTATACTCCATAATGATTAGTTTTCTTCTCTTCTTGCCAGAATCAAGATGGGAGTTTTCTTGGATTTGAAGAGCCAAGAAAAATCCCATCTTGATTCTGTTCGAGGTAAACAGATCTCAGCTTTGACTTTCTGGATTTGCCAGTCTCTCCATATTTTGGGGTAGCAATCTTAGTGCTCCAATAAGAAAACTTATTTATTACTGATTTCTTACTGTTTAAGAGGTTACTGATTTAAATTCTGTTCAGCTATTTCTTGTGTAAGAATGGGAGTGATGACTTCTAAACTCTTTACATGTCAGAATTGATACCTGCTGCTTGCATTTTTATCCTTATAGTTTAATCAGTTGCTGTCTTGAGGAATCACTTGAGATGCATGTAACCAAGGAGGTAGATGTAGATATGACTCAGTGGTAGGATCCAGCTCTTGGACAAATACTAAGGCTCCCTCATCCAATGTGGGGTTCAAGTGTTATCATTAGAGGATGGTTTTCCAAGATGAGAAAGTAGTTGGAACCAGTATGAAATTGGAATGAGAAGGGATTCTCGGCACCCTGGTCAGGGTGGGATCATAAAGATGAGTACTCCATTTAGAAGCTATTCTCAGCACTGTTATGACACTCCAAGAGAATATTTTGATTAGGTCAGGAAAAGCAAAATTATCAAATAAATCTCCAGCAACCATGCTCCTTCCTGGGCTTTTCTCTACCGATCCCTGTCTCCGTTTCAGCACTACCTTCATATTTCCTTCTGCAATGCTTTTATCTTGACTTATTCACTGGGTACACTTTGATAAGCTAGAGCTTAACTCTATCAGAATGACTGATACTAGAATAAGTGGAAATAATAGAGGTAAATTGTGCATCATTACTAAGAACAGTTTTCTTCAGGAGAGTTTCCTGCCATTGGCATATCTAAACATAGAGGGAACAATTAGTTGTCAGAAAAAGAAGTAAATTACTGTTATCTTCTACCACACAAACATACAAAGGTTAATGACTGGAATAACTGACACATTCTGGAAAAAAAATTCTGAGCCTTGATTCCTTTTTTAGTCTTATACCACATACACATAGCATAAGAGCATATCTTAATTTAATGTCTTTGATTATGCAGCTGGGAATCATTCAGAAATCATTTACTATAATTAAAGGGATCATTAACTTGTTGGAAAGAAAAATGTACTTATGCTGTCAAGATCTCCAACTTACAATCGAAATCTCTTATTTCAAAAACACGCAAATGGTCTACCAAATCAACCTCCAGATGGCCTACTGATGTCTACGTATCCTTATAGACATTATAAATAGGAAATTTAAACAAGTAAAGAAATAAATAGGGAAAAATTCTAGGCACATATACTTGTTTAAAAATGCAGAGATTCTGATTCAGAAGGGTTGGGTGGGACCTATGGAGCATGTTTTGGGGGGAAGTGGAATATACTTTTAAAGTAAACATCTAGGTGATTTTGATGTAAGTAGTCAGAGTACACTTTGAAAAACTATGTTCTACAATGATCTAAATAAAGAATATGTCGTAAGCATATTTATATATACATATTGTTTTAATACTCTTAAAATTATAGAACCAATTCAATTTATATGCTTCTTTTAAGTATTTTCATATTTTTTATAAAATCTTCCCTGATTGTCTCATAGTTATCACAAAAGCATGCCAAGAAAGTGGAAAAACAGAACGACAGAGTAGAAAAGGTCAGTTTCCTATAATTAAAAGTACAATAAAGTTATCAACAGATAAAATGCTAAGAGAAATAAATCTAAGTCAAAATTAAAACTATAAATATAAAACAACTTTCTAAAATCAAACTGCAGGTAACAGAAGAAAACTAGATTTCAGGTGTCGAGTATGCAATAGAATACAACGATGGCAAATTATACTCTGTACACCTGAAAACTATATGTTATTAACCAATGTTGCCCCAATACATTTAATTTTAAAAATAAAATAAAACTGCAGCCAAAGAAATAATAGTTTGAAACTTGAACCTACAGATATGTTTAACCCACATTCATACAGTGTTCAGGACTAAACTGAACACCACATAAAACAGTGAAAATAAAATCTATTCCTGTATCGGGTATTTTTTTGAATTAAAGTTGACTTTCAATAATATTTTGTATTAGTTTCAGGTGTACAGCATAGTGGTTAGACATTTATATAATTTATGAAGCAATCCCCCCAATTAGTCTAATATCCACCCAGCACTATGTTTATTACAATATTATTGACTATTATCCTGTTATTTCTATATGTTTAAGACTGTTCTGGTACTGCTCAGCTGATGGACAATATTTGGAACTCATTTCAAATATCTTTATGTTTCACTAGAAAAACAATTCCCCTAAAAACAGGAGATTTGAATATATCCTCTTATTTTCATATCTGATGTTACTGTCTTAGAACTATCACATTTTTCTGTTAGAATGAATAATACGACTGGTCTTTTTAAAGTAGATCAGTTGGGGGAAGAGAATTTAATACACACATCTCCATAGAATTAATACACACAAAGCACATAACTTTTCAGGAGGATGACTAACTGAAGGATAGATACTATAGACACTTAATTTACAAAGAAATTAGTATACTACCTACACTACTACTTGCCAATATCAGCCAATGAGAAAAGTAGGAGTCTGCTTTGGAACCTCAACAGATTTGGGCTTGAATACCTACTCTGCTACTCATTATTATGAGCAAGTTATTTAACCTCTAGGAGATTCAGTAAAAGTTAATTTTGAATATTAAGATAACATCTGTGAAATGCCCTAGCACAGAGCCTAGCATAGAGTCGTTTTCAAAAAAGTTTTTTCTAAATATATAAAACTCCCTTCTCTTCTCTGCCCACTAATCCTCTTGTTCATTAGTCTGGACCACAGAAGACATTCTTTTCTATAACCTTTATGTTGTAAATAAAGATAAAAGGATACAGAAACAAAGATACAGAAAACTGTATTGTATAATGAGTTTAATGAGCTATTATAAGCCCATGTATCTATTCACTATCTAGATTAAGAAACAGATTTTTGCTTGCCACTCCAGCAGCTCCCCCAGGACCCTATGCCTACTTTAAGCCTCTTCCCTTCCCTCAAAAGTAACCTCCATCCTGACTTTTACAGTAATCGCTTCCTTATATTTGCATCCAAGTGTACATTTTTAGACACTATAGAGCTGCTCATTTAAAACAAAACAAAACAAAAACAAAACAAAACAAAACAAACACTGTATGTGTCTTCTAAATCTCTTTTAATCCACAGGCTTCCTTCCCCCTTCATCTGTTTCTTTTCCTTATGGTTGATCTCTTGAAGAACCTAAAGCATTTGACCCTAATGCAGAATTTTCCACAAGAAAGATCAGCATGTTCCTAAACAGTTTGCATTTCCTAAAATTGGGAACTGGATCCAGAAGCTTGATCAGATTCATGTTAGGTCTCTTTATGATCTTGTATCAGGAACTCATGTCTGCTTATCTCTCTTTTTGTGATGTTAATAGCTGTTGATATCCAATGCCTAGATACATTAATTCACTAGGAGTTGCAAAATGATAATACACTAATTTTGTCATTTTTATGCAAAAATTTGTTTCTATGTACAGCAATCAATAAATAGATAATAAAGTTCAAAGAGGAATAGCATTTACAATAGCATCAAAAGAACCACCAAACACCCAGAATAAAGGCAATGAAATACGTGAAGGACTTCCACAAAGAAAACCCACAAAATGACATTGAGAGAAGTTACAAAAACATCAAATAAATGGTGAGATATATCATGTTTATGAACCAGAAGATTCACAACTGCAAAGATGTCATTACTCCCAAAGCTGATCCACACAGTCAATGCAAAATCCCAGCAGGTCTTTACTGTGTGCATGGAAATCCATTCTTTTTTATGTATTTTTTTCTTTTAAGTTTATTCTCTTCATTTTCCAACCTCATAAAATAAAGGTTGTTCTTTTTAAAGTTTATTTATCTAATGTATTTAAAATGTAGATTTCCTTGAAAACTCCACTTTGCTTTAGCTCTCAAATATTATCATGTAATGTTTTCATTACCATTCAGTTCTAGGTATTTTAAACTTGCATTAATGGAGGCAGGAAAAAATGGCATAGACAATAGAGGCTTTGTTCATCCCTCATGCAACCAAATCAGAAACTTGGAGCAAACAGCAAGCAAAGTAGCCTGGGATCTAGACAAACAGAAGCACTACCACTAAGGAGAGAAATAATTAATCAACCTGCAATGTAGAAGATAGGAGGAGGCAAAGACACAAGGCTGCCCAGTCCCCAGTGGCTGAGTGGGACAGAGACTGCAGCAGTAGCAACCAACAGCCAACCTCTTAAAGGAGCTGTGTCTGTGAATGAACTTTCATGGTGATGGACCTGCTCGCTCTGAGCACCAGTGCCAGGTCAACTGCACAGGGGGCACCAGGGACTTACAGGGGGACACTGAGTTGTCAGACTGAGGACCTGAGGCAAAGCTCTCTTCGGGCAGAAGTGCTGGTGGTATACATTGTTCCTTTGTTGAGACTTTCCTTCTCCCAGTGTACAGACATAGTGCAGCCAGAGCTGAGACATCATCAAACTGGATAACAGAGGTCGCTCAGCCCAGAGGATTCCCTGAAACTCTGCTTCTCCCAACTTGCGGCCCTGCCCAAGCCACATGCAGGTGTGTCCTCAGTAAATCCAGTGCTCCTTACTGAGCCAACTCCAAGACCCACACAGGTGGCAGCTGGACTCAGTTTCTGGGATGACCTCTTGAGGCAACTATAAGCA
>CM053507.1:42279499-42296134 GCA_028627145.1 Eidolon dupreanum
ATACAACCCCAGGAAGCTCAGAGAATCCCAAAAAAGATGAACCCAAAGAGGCCTACACCAAGACATGTTATAATTAAAATGCCAAAGGTTAAATGCAAAGAGAATGTTAAAAGCAGCAAGAGAAAAGTAGTTAGTTCCCAACAAGGGAGCACCCATAAGACTGGCAGCTGATTTCTCAAAAGAAATTTTGCAGGACAGAAGGGATTGGCACAAAATATTCGACGTGATGAAAATCCAGCATCTACCACCAAGAATACTTTGTCCAGCAAAGCTATCATTTAGAGTCAAAGGATAGATTAAAAACTTCCTAGACAAAAATAAATTAGAGGAATTCATCAATACCAAGCCAATATTACAGGAAATGTTAGAGACTCCTTTAGGAAGAAAAAATGTGTATCAAAAACATGAATAAAGACTAATAATAACTACATTCCTATCAACAAGTACCTCAAATGGAAAAGAATTAAGTGCTCCAACCAAAATACAGGTGGCTGAATGGATAAGAAAACAAGACCCCTACATATGCTGCCTATAAGAGACTCACTTTAGAGTTAAAGACACACATAGACTAAAAGGAAGGGGATGGAAAAGATATTGCCTTGATGGACCTAGAGAGTATCACGCTGAATGAAGTAAATCAGATAGAGAAAGACAAATACCATGATTTCATGTACATGTGAAATCTAAAAAACAAAATAAACAACAACAACAAAAATGGAGACAAACTCATAGATACAGAGAATATTTTGAGGGCTGTCAGATGGGAAGGGAGTTGGGGCGATGGTGAAAAAGGACAAAGGGAATAAGAAGTACAAATGGATAGTTACAAAACAGACATAGAGATATAAAGAGCAGCATAAGAAAAATAGTTAATAATGTTGTAATAAATATGTAAAGGGGAAGAGAGGTCCTAGATATAGTGGAGTGATCACTTTGTGAGTTATATAGATCTCTAATCACTATGCTGTACAACTGAAACTAATATTGTATGCTTACTATAATTGAAAAAAATTCGTTGAATTGTACAATGTAAAAAAAGTATTTTGAATTTAAAAAACTTGCATTAATTATTTAGCAGTTTTTAAAATTTCAAACTTCATGGGAATTTTAAAAATTTATCTTTTTACATTAACTTCTAATTTCATTGTGTTATGTCAAAGATCATTTTTATATCTATTTTTGAAATTTGCTGATGTGTTCTCTGACTTGTTTATATCAATTTTTACAAATGTTCCCAGTATATTGAGGAAAATGTGTACTCAAATTGTTAGATATAAAAATCTATATATCCAAAAGATAAAGCATCAAGCTTTTAAATTTTTAATTCTGCCTTCTTGACCTATCCATATTAAACTTCTCAATAGTACTATAAGATGCTAGAAGACATAAGTAATAATTTTCTAAATTTGGAGAAAAATCTTCAACCTAGAATTCTATATTCTAGCTGTAAGCCAAATGTATGAGTAAAATAACAACATTTTTTAACATGCAATTTCTCAAAAGATTCATTTGTTAGGCACCCTTTCTTGAAAAACTCCTGGAAGCTGTACTCCTATAGAATAAAAGAGTAAAAGCAAAGCAAAAAAAGAAAAAGTATTATCCATGAAACAGTAGCTACTTCCTAGGAGAACAGGAAAATAAAGTCCCAAGATTCAATAGGCCTACATAGGAAATAGTACAGATTGAAACAGAATAGAGGTTTCTGAGATGGAGATCTCCAAACAGGAGATGGGAGAGGGAAAAATTGGTATATCTTTCAGATATTGTTAGTAATTTATTGTATTAGACACATCCCTTGCTCCTTATCAGTCTCATGGCTTTACTTGCTCTGTCTTCAGCTGCCATCATAGTGATTCTTGCATAGGCTCAAATAGGTCCACCTCCTGCTACAAATGCTGAGTCTCTGGTTACTCCCACAACTTCCAGATTCAAATGAAGTATAACACTACAGAAGGTACGATCTTGCTCCCCCCAGAATTGCCAGACACATCTGATGATGCAATTAGGAAGAGTGGGGAGTGGGGGTTATTCTTCATGGGGCAAATTTTAACCAATGGGAGACAAATAGAACCCTGGAGGTCAACAGATAAAATCTCTTTCCCTCTTTCCGATGGACTATTGTAACAATTTTTAGTATAGCCTATACAAAAATGTCATGAGTGTGTGAGTGTGTGAACCTGCCAAATGACCAGCTATTATCACTTCAAGGCTTGCTGTGGAGCAGTGGCCAGGGCAGCAATGCATCACCTTGCATTTGCTTCCCATTCTCCCCACCTCACTTCCCTTTGCCCTCACTCTTGCTGTCCTGGGATTGCACCTCCCAATAAAGGATTAGCAATAGTGACTGCTCAAGCTCTGCTAACGAAGGAACATGGATCAAGTCATAGGTGTATGATGGACTCTGAGGAAACACTATGAAAATGTTAAATTTAGGTTTGTAAAAATATTCAAAGAAAAACATCAGAATACTATTAACTCTAGCGAAAAAAACTTACATAAGCATTGTAATCATAGCACAATATATCAACTAGCTCTGTAAAAACAATATTTACATAATTATAATAATATAAACAGTGATCATTTATATCAGTACAAATTGTGGAATAATTAAATTTGATGGATGGAGAGTAAAGGAGAGTTAGAACTAAATTAATCCCTACCAGGTAATGAGAAAAAAGTATCATTCAATCAAAATCCCAGCTCTAAAGTAATTCAATGTGTGATTTTGTGTAAGTTGTCTAATTTGCCTTTGTCTCAGTCTTTTCATTTGTCAAATGGGAATAATACCTGCCAAGCCTTTTGCAGCAGGGTTGTTGTAAAGGCAAAATGAAATAAGGTGTGGAAGTATGCTGAAAAACAGAAAGGTCATCTTTCAGAAAAGGTATAGGAACCAGCAGCAAGTTCAAAGGCAGAATTTAGGGGACAAAGGAAAAGAAGTAGGATATGAGTCCAAATCTCCTAACCTACCACTTCTTTGAATCTTTGAAAGCTAAACTACAGGACAAATCTATGGATTTCAAGAATATTATGATCCTTTGGCACTTAAAAAATCTCTTTTCCTTAGGAAGGAGGAAGACATAAACAAGTCTGGCTCCTATGGGTAATCTTGATTAAAACAACCTCTTAACTGTTTTCCTGCCTCTATTCTCTCTTCCTACCAATCTCTCTGTCTATCTTAATATTCCTAACCTAACTCTTTATCACATTATCCACAGATCAAGGATCTATAATGGCTCCAAATTCCTCAATTTAGGTTCTACCTCTTCCCTATAAGTTTGTATTAGTTTCTCTCTTGTCCATCCAGATTTTTATTTTTCTTGCCCTCTTCCAACAATTAACAATTACGTTTAACATTTGATTAAATTCTACTCTATCTTTACAAATCTTGACTCCTTCAGACACTGAATGAATTCTGAAGAACAGAAAACATGTCTTTTACTTCTCCTGAGCACTAAGCACAGTTCTAATCAGGTGGCAGGTATTAAAGACAAAAAATAATAATAATTAAAAATAAATGGAAGGGATTATTTACTTAACCTCTTTAAGCTTCTAGTTTCTCTGCAATACATGGATAACACCTTACAGAGAAACTGTGAGACTTTTAAAAATCATATACATATGAGAGAGTCTAGCACAAAGTCTAGCATGTAGTTAGCACTCAATAAATGTTTGCTGAGTCTAAATACTAAAATGAGGATAATATTCCTTTCATATGATGGATGTGAGGATTAAATAAAAATGTGTTGGCATACTTTAAAACCAAAACAAGTTGTCAAAAGCAAAGAATTATCATCACTAAAAAGTACAACATAAACAAACAGAATGGAAGAGGAAACTACCAGGGAGCCAACTCAGAAGCAGTAGCCCAAATAGGAAATATATAGTGGATTTAATAAGATGCCTGGCCTCTGAAGAGCTTATTTCTTGGGGAAACTGAATGAACATGATAGTTTTTGCCTGAAGAGGTGAGAGCCTAATGCCTCACACACAAGCCGTAAAGTGGATGCTGTTATAGAGTGTGCTTCAAAGTACATTCTTTGCAACAGACCCATTTAAGAAATATTCCTTCTGGTCCGGAGATCTTTGGTAAGCCATTTCCAAGTGGGATGATGCACTAATAGTCTGAGTGCTCAGTTTCAGAGCCCCAAGATCCACTTAATGTTGAAGAGTACCTCAAAACTAAAAGTACTCCAAAGAACAAAGGAGGTAGACCTTAGGATCTCTAACACCTTTGAGTTCTGACATTTGAGGATTTATCTGTACTAAGAAAACTTATTGGGGCAGCAGCAATGTGAGGAACAGACAACCACCACTCAAAACTAGAAAGCCAGCAGTAGCTCTAGAGGAGAAATTCTCAGTCCCTATACCCCTGCCAGAGGTGCAGACCAGTGTAGCAACTCATCTCTCAGCACAATATCCTCTGCTTGTGTTCCTATAATAAAGAATATTCTCCACTGAAAGTCACCGAGAGAACTTTAAGAAATTGACACTATAGATCCCCTTGCCACATTCCTATGAGGTCGTATTAAATTCCTGTTAATCCAGAAAGCTATAATTTTTTTCTAAAGTATTGTGTAGGACTTATTCTTTTATACTCAGAATCTGACCTGCTTTTATTGAGAAGACGCAAACAATCAAAGATAAGTAGGTCCATCATCGCACACAAAGTATTGGCCTGAGAGTCAAAAGACTTGGAATCTTGTCCAGACTTTTCAAATGGCTTGCTGTACTCCTTTTCACAAGGCACTTATTCTTTTCCTATTCTCCTTCTGGACTGTGTTTTCTCTATATTTAAAATGAAGAAGTTAGATGAAATGATCCCAAAGGTCTTCCAAGTTTACAAACCTATAAAATTATTACTACTGAAGTCATCACTATCAAGGAATCTACATTAAATAAAGGGAGTAATTTAAAGATCTGCTAACATTCAAAACTTCTTGCAGAGAATTATAATCAATCATTAACGGTTTAAGAACTGCTAAGATTGACGTCATGCAGGTCTAGCACCCGCTTGGAGCTATCCAGGGTACTGATTCCATTTTTGCCTGGTTCCATTTTTGCCTGGCATGTGCCCTTCTACTCCTCTGGAAGTAATCTTGTTTACAAATTTATCAACCACCCAGGCATAGATGTGGCACAAATATATGCATTGTGCAGTGGATATACAAGTGAACAAAATAGAAGAATGTCATAACAGAAAAGACTACAGGACTGCAAAACAAAAATGATTCAAAACATGGTTTTCATTCAACACTTACTAACCACTTGAGAGGAAGTACTGTATTATTTCCTATATAACCCCCAAGCCATCTATAGCACTCTGGTACAAGACTAGAACCTAGGTCTCTCAACCTTCAATCTAGTGTTCCTTCCACAATCCCTCTCTGCTTCTCTTTTGAGCCCCAATGTTAAATTTCCCAAAGTTATACTAAACCAGTAAGAATTCATACTGCCTTACTTACCATACACCTAGCACAATGGCCTAACATACCCTAAGTGTTCAATAAATGTTTCTGAATAAATGATAAATATGGGATTATGAGGATTTCTAAACTTCAAGTGCCTCCAAGTTTCACCATGTCTCATCTGCAAATTCATAAGAACCTGATAATACCATCTTATATAGAACTCAAAAGACTGATACACAAGCTTCCAGAGCTGCATCTGCATGCAACTGCAACCAACTGACATAATGACTAAAAGTAGGCACTAGTGTGTTGATGGCTGCAATTTCATTACAGTGATTGTTAACAGGGGTATAAAATTGGACAAACTTGGATTTGAACCCCAGCTATCACTTGAGTTACATGACTTGGGAATATTATTTACCTTTCCTAAGCCTTACTTGACTCATTTGTAAAATGAGGGAAAAATAGTATATATTTTCATAATACTGCTGAGAGGATTAAATGAAATAACATATTAAAACACTAAGTAGGTACTCCTTATACTATCTTATTAACTATGTAACTGGCACAATGTGTGGCAATTAGAGCTCAATGTTACCGTCTTTATAATAAGTTACTAGATTCTATAACTAAAATGAGGACTATGTGAAAAACTATCTCAAAAGAATTCATATAATTTTGTATTTAAAAAATAATGAAATCACATACTATCCCCTTGGTTACCTCATTAAAAGAGAAAAGCATAGAGAGGCTAAATCTTTCACTAGGGGACAGGGATGACCATAGAAAATGCTCAGTCCACTAGAGACAAATAATGGGCATTTTGTCTGTAGGTCAGAAGCAAAGGTTGTAATATACAAAGTATATCACTGGTAGAGGGTCTCACCATCAAATACCAAGAAAACTAAAATACTCTCACACCAGAGTTATTTGCTAATTTACTGAATCACCTTAAGTCTGAACAGCTTAGAGCAAAAAAGCAATGTTAATAGCTCTCTTCAAATTAAAGAGAATATTCACATGCTGCCTCTTTAATACCTATAACAACCATATGAGAAAGGCATCAGAATTTTTTCTTCTATTTTACAAATGAAAGCAATCTGTGTCTTAAATTCTCCAGGTGATTCTGATGCACATTAAAGTTTGAGAACCATAGTCCCCCATTCATCAGTCCCCTCCTATCCTCTTTTGCCTCTATATTCAACTTGGATTCCATAATCCAGTATTTCAATAACCTAAATTTCCTTTCCTTTTCATCCTCCCCATCTCATAAAACCTCAAAAAACTTTCTTAAGCTCAAGTATCCACTTTCTCCAAATATGTCCCCAGGTTGCTGACACATGCCAGTAAACACACACACACACACACACACACACACACAATAGGGAGAATGGCACTTCGACTGTCAATAAATCATGTGCTTGGTCAAAAGACGATGGTGATTTGAAATCTTATTTATTCCATTCAAATAGTGCACCTTTTCCCCTGTCCTCCTTGTTCTCAGTAGTTAACCTCGCCTCCTATTTAACAAAGAAAATAAAATCCACCAAATGGATACATCTTCAACTTCCCACCATCCAGTATACACAACTTTCTGTATCTTTATCCATATTCTCCATCCCTTCTGTTAAAATAACAAATGAGGTGGCCCTCGTCTTTTTTAAGACTAAAACCACCTATGTGCTGGACCTCAATTCCCCTTTCTCTTGAAGTAAACTCATTATCAATTATTTGGCTCTCTCCATATTATTCACCATTTCTTTAGGTTAATTACAGCACATAATTGGTATCTTAGTATATACAATGAAATACCATGCAGTCATGAAAACAGAATACGGTAGTTCTTTCTGTCTTCTTATGGAACAGTTATAGAATACAATATGCTTTCCTGCAGTTCAAACCCATATGCCCAACTCTCCATAGTCATGCTCTACTTGGATGTCTCATAGACACTTCAAACACATGTCTAAAATAACTCCCATCATCTTCTAAAATCTGCTCCTTCAGGCTCCTCCAGTATTTTTCATCTCAGTAAACAGAACCCCCATCCACCCAGGTGTCCAATCAGAAATTAGCTGACATACTTAGCTACCTCCCTCTCCTTCATTTCCCATCTAATCATTAAGTCCTGACAATCTTATCTGTTAAATATTTCTTAATTATCCCACCTCTCTGCATCTCCACTGCCACTATATTTGTCCAAGCCACCATCATCTTACCTAGGTTTCCAAAATAGCCTTTTTAATTTTCCAGCATCTATATTTCCCTCCTCCAATCCAGTCTCCACTAGATTGCGGCCCAGCAGTCATTTCAAAATGAACATTTAATTATGACTTTCTTCTACCAAAACTGTTATAGCTTCTTATTGTTCTCAGAATAAAATACAAAATTCTTAGCAAAGGCTATAAGCCTGTGCATGATCTAACTTCTATTTAGTCTCATTTCACATGACTCTCCACCACTCTACATTCCAGTCACAAAGTGCTGCATTTCTTCAAACTAACTATACTCTCTCCCTTTCAGGAACTTCAGAAATGTTCTTTCTCCTGGAATGTTGTTCTCCTCATTTGCCAACTCCTATTCATCTTTCAGGTCTCAATTTAAATGTAATATCATCAATGAAACTTTTTCCAATCCTTCAGATTTGATGAAGCCAATTTTAATCCCCCCCCCACAATTTACTAGATATTCATTCATTTATCCATTCGATAAATTTTTATTGAGCACCTAAACTATACTGATTGCTGTGCTAGTTGCAGAGAATATAACTGAACAATACTGACAGTCTCTTCCCTGAATAAACATATCCTAATGGAAAATATAATCATTAACAAATAATTATTTAATTACAAGGAGAAGTACAGGGTGTTTTGAGAATGAATGAATGAATGTCTGGTAAATGGGGAAAGGAAGAAATTCAAATCCAAGTCTTCCGACTCCAAAGTCTATGCTTTTCCCCCTACTATACTATGCTGTAAATTCAAGCTTAATTTTTATTTCTAAGCATAATTGATTTTAACTTGTTTTCTTCTTAACTCCAGCAGATTCAAATTCTGCATAATTCTTTCCTGTGCCTCTGGGAGGCAGTCCTAAGCTCACCGCAACTCAGCCTGGCAGTACTCCAACTTCAGAGTCCATAAATCGGCTCACTATGGACACTGTTCTGGGAGTGGGGTAGGGATTATGGAGAGTAAATGATATAAGAAATAGTTATAATACAGTGCAGGGCTATGTACAGAGGACTATGGGTACACAAAAAATGGAAAGATTAATTTTGTCTGGGGCAATAACCTAAGTTAAAATATTCTGTAAAATGTAAAATATTACCCAAATGATTGTTATTAGTGGTGGCAGTAGTGTACTGGTCTCTCTAAGCAACAGAATCCTTCAAGGACAAATCATATATATATTCAAATAGAAAAATGTTATAGCCATCTACTTACATAACCTAGAAAAAAACTGAAATATATTTCTCCTCGTTCATGCTCTGCATCTGATTTTAACTCATCTTACATTTTACAAACAAAATTCTTACTCGCAGGAAAGGACAATTATGTATTTTACTTTTTATCTACTCTTATTGCATCAGAAAAATCTTAAAAGTCTGATGATTCTAATTTATTATAATCACATATCAGACATTAAGTTGTCACTGAAGTTAAGAAAAACAATAAAATATTAAATGCAGTAAACTCCATTTAAATTCATTTTTAGCACAAAATTTGTATCACTACAGGTACATCCCCCTAGTGGTGATATAGTGGAATGACACCATTGAAAGGGTACATGGCTTTAGATTACTAAACATCTAGACACCCCAGGCTGGGAACTTCTGAACCACAGAATATTTAAGGCATACAATCAGATTTTTAATTATTCTGGCTCTGCTGCTTCTTGGCTGCATGACCTAGGATACATTTACTAACCTTTACAATCTTCAATCACCTAATTCATAAAATAAGAACAGTAATTATACCTATCTCATAAGGTAATTATAAGAAATAATATATGTAAAGAGATTGGCACAGTGCATAGCATACAACTAGTATTCAGTAAATGTTTGTTATATTATCTCATTCATCTCTAAGGTCTTACGAATTCTATAAACCAAATGCCACAGAGCATAATAAAACATAGAAAATCTATATTATAGGTATTGTTCTTATTCCCCAATAGCAGGAATATGCTGTAGTTCACAACAAGAACCACAACCAGGTAGACTTATAGTTAAAAGGGATGCCAGCTGCTCATCTAGAAATTTCAGTGTCTCCACACACTTCTATAAAACTAGATGATCATGACCCAAGATAAAAGAGGATATCTCCTATTTTGAGGGGTCTTAATGTTTAAACAAATGTCTTCATCACATTCCAAACATCTCAAACCCATTTACCTAGTCCTTTTCTCTAAATAGAAAATAGTTGCTTAGAATTATTTTGATCAGAGAGCAAAATAATTTTAGACAGTAAATTTTCAGTCTTATTTCTAGAACCCTTTATTATTCCACAAGGATCTTATTTCAAACTTTTCAATATTCTAATTACTCAGGCAGTAGGAAAGACGAAATGAAATACAATATTCTATCAGGAATTTAAACAAATTGGACTTATAGAAGAATTCCCATTCTTTTTTGCTTTTGCTCATGCTGGTCATGTTCATGCCTTTCCTCTCCTCTCCGCATCTAAATCCTATCTTAAAATAAATAAATAAATAAATAAATAAATAAATAAATAAATAAATAGCCTACCTATCTTTAATGTCCAAATTATACTTCTCTTCAGACTCTCCGATTCATTCCACCATTTGACTTTGTGAGTTGAGCAAGAGAGCTATCAGCATCAGCATACTAAGAAAGGAAACTATAAATCAAAGCCTAAAAAATTTGGCCAAGTTTACAGAGCTTGTGACAGTGCTATGATTTTATGAATCCACTGAAACATCAGTGGTCAGATTTAACTACAGGAAAACACAATGACAATTCAGCACCAAGAACATCTGGGCCACCAATCTGGATTATTCTGATTTTTAAAAACTCAATCTATTTCAAACATGTATAAAGATAGAAGTAAATCTACCTCTTTACCTCAGTGTATTTATTTTAAAAATAATAAAATAAAGATTCAAAAGAGCTTGTTTAGAGTCACTTTTTCAGTAAGGACTCTTATACTTGCAAGTATAAACTAGGCAAAAATATAACTTACTAAGTTACATATTTGAAAAGTCCAGGTTTTGAGTTCAATAGATTTTAGGAATTCAAAGAACCTGGTTGCTCTTCATCTCTGTTTTGGCTTCACTCCCAGGCAGAACTTCTCCTGAGGACCCCAGTCTTACATCTTCCCAGGTTCATATCCAGTGTGAAAATACGTATCTTCTCCAAAAAATTGGTCAAAATTCAGAGTCATAGATCCAAACTAAAATTAGTGCCTATTCCTAATTCCACCTCCATGATCAGAAGAATGTAATACTCTAATTAGCAAGGCATGAATCACAGGCCCATCCTTGGGGTCACAGGTGGGCTCTGTACAAAGCACAAGGCCTGAGTTCTGAGCAGGGCATGGCTCCCCAGAGGAGAATATGGGCACTGGTACTAAAAGAAAGTAAAATGAACTTTAGGGGGTAAAAACAACAAAAGTCCATTAAAAAATTATATAACTAGAGTCAGATCTGGGACTAGAACTTGTGCTGTGACTCAATTCAGTGTTCTTTCTATAGTATGCTATCATACTATACTATACTATTCTTCCTGGAGGAAGAAACTATAAAAGAGGCTCTTAATCAGCTCTAAGCCTTGAATTAACTGAAGCTTAAAATGTTTTGCTTTGCTTTTTAAAAGCTATTTTCATGAAAAGACATCTTCACAAAACTTTCCAGGAAATAATTCTGCTCCATGTGGAGAGTTGCAGGATCACTTTTCAAGATAATCTTGGCCTTATGATCTACTTCCCATCTATACCTGGCAGGACCGGGCTTATAAAATAGAGGGTAATCTATAAGGTTGAATACTAGGGGAATCAAAGGTCCCCAACTCAGACCTCTACCTTACCACTTGTTAATATTTTTTAAAAGTCTACCACCAAATTCAATTGAATTTGGAAGGCTTATCAGGCTACCAGTTTTCCTAGGAAAGTACAAACATCCTAGGAAGAAAAACATCTTTAATTTACTCACTCAATCAACATTTAATGAATGCGAAGCAAAAAGCTAATCATTTGTGGTATAAGAATGAGCAAGAAAAACTCTTCTTTTTGAGGAGTTTGCAGTTTGAGAGGCAGACATGTAATACGATTACAACACATGTACAAAAGAGCTATGCGAGACCTCTCATAAAGTGATTTGGAATAGAGCACAGCAATCACTTCAAAACATAATTGAGAGTCAGCAGACAACAAGGCCCAGTGAGGGTGTGGGGTACGCCACAACAGATAATGATGTCACTGAGAAAAGATGGGAAGAAACCAAAGATGAACTTTGCCTTCCAAAGATTGGCACTGGAACCTGGAAAGTGGGGAAGAAGAGAGGAAAACAAATTCAACTCATAATTAATTAGAAGATGTTATGAGTAAGGATTCCTAATAGGCAATATGGAAGATATAAAAATGAATAAGACAAGATTCTAATCCTCAAGAAGCCTACAGTATACCTGGGCAAATAACAGGCCGAAATCACATATAAAAGATAGTATGATAAGCACAATAAAATTGAACTTGATAAAGTGCTATGGAATTTCAGATGTGATAGATAAAGAGATAGAGACAGAGAATATTAGGTAAAGAGGAATTTATAAAAGTTTCATGAAGAGATGTGAATATGTAGGAGGCAAGGAATAGGTAAAGATATTGGGGGAGACAGATGCTGAAAGTCAATCCCAGAAGAAAAGTCATATGAGACTTCTGGCCCTCTTCTGACTAATCTACCTTTCACAGCTTTAACCAATCTAGTAGATATGGACCATAAAAATTCAGTGCCCAGTCACTCTGGGGGCTACAAAATAAATTCCTCAAGTAATCAACAGAAGAAAGTATACAGCTAAAAACAGAATGATAGAATATTCTTAAAACATGAGCTTTCTATTTTATCTTTCTGAGCCTTATTTTTCTGACCTGTAAAATAGGAATAAATAACCCTTACCCACATAAGGCTGTTGGAAGATAAAGTAAAATAACATATTAAAGTGCTTAGAATATTCCTGGTATATAACTTTTATTAAATATTAATTTTTCTCCCCTCTGCATTAGTTTCCTAAGACTGTCATAATCAATTACCACATTACCAAAGTGTAGGGGCTTAAAACATGTAAAATTTATTTTCTCAGAGTTTTGGAGGTTAGAATCTGAAAATAAGGTATTAGCAGTACTATATTCTCTCTGAAGGCTATAGTGGACCATTAGTTCCTTGCTTCTTCCAGTTTCTAGCAGCTATCTGCAATATTTGCTGCTTCCTGGCTTGTAACTACACAGCTCTCATCTCTGCCTCCATCTTCTCATGGTCTTGTCCTCTCTGTTTCTCTCTGTGTCCTCTCTTTTTATAAATCCAGTCACTGGATTTAGAGCCCACCCTAAATATAGGATGATTTCATCTCAAGATCCTTAACTAATTACATCTATACAAATTCTATTTCCCAAAAAGGTAATTCTGATGTGCTGGGTGGACATGAATTTGGGGAGGGACACTATTCAACCCACTACACCTTCCTTCTTCAAATGCATTTGGGTTTGAAACATTCACAACATCTTTAATAACTATTTATTTCACATGAAGACATTACCTTTTCATTGCATTCCCAGAATATTTCCATGGTATTGAATAACATATCTACAAATCCCTTAAGAAAAATTGAGATTTTAAGGCAACCTAAAGTAAGTTGTAATTTTCAAAAAACCCAAAAACTTAGGCTCCAGATCTGTCTCTGCCATTTTGCAACTGTGAGACTTTGGGAAAATTATACCAAATCTTTAAGATTTAATTTCTTCATCTTTAAATGGGAATGTCATAAAATTTGAGGAAGAATTAAGATAATAAATGTGAAAATAAATGTGAAAGTATTTTGTGAACTCTAAAATAAAATACAATTAATAGGTATTATTTACAAAAGTTTCAATGTTTAACTATTTAACAAATGTACTGATATGTGTCAGGTGCCATCTTAACTATCATGGGGAGATAGAAGGAAAAATGGTCCATAACTCCAAAAGCTCACAATCCAATACCAACATACAAATAAAGATTACAAAACAATTTACCATTAAATTATTTGGAAATTACTAGATATATTTGATAGGGCAAAGAAGACAGTGGTCAATGCTAGCTTAAAGGGGGAAGAAATTGAGCTAAGTCTTAGGACAGATAGGTTTTAGCTTGAGAAGAAAGGAATGAATGCTGGAGAAGATAAGACATTAAGGCCGATATAACAAATTTCACAGCTATACAGTATGCCCAGACTTGATGCAGAGCTATGGAGGCACCTGAATGAAGATTGCCATGATGAAAGCAGAGTTTTAGAGAAAAAAAGCCTGGCAGCATTTACAATCTAAATTGGCAAGAGAGAGACTAAAGGCAAAGACACCAACTAAAAAGCTATGGCCCTAATCCAGAACATGTTCATATTCACTGGTTGCTAAAATCATGACTGGCAGCAAGATCTGTAATTTCTGGAAAGCCATTTACTTCTTAGGCAATAATTCTCTTTCAGATTTTTTTCCCTGTGTTAAACTCACTAAACCAATTACTGGATTATATAGAAGCTTCTATTTCACATTTCTCATAATCTCATGACTGAAAAGTATAGAGGACACATAAGCAATCCAATCCAATGTAAAAATCCTCAACATTGATTGGATGTCATCCATTGGATGTCACCTTTCTACTTAAACACTTCAGCCTAAAAAATGCCCATTTCACCAAAGCCGTCATCCCTGAAAACAACCAACGGCAAACATATCAGCTCCTTTCAGGAACACTTGGTGGGCCCAAGTCCTGGGTAGCTTTTCATATGGGCAGGTAAGAGTTCACCACTGCTAGAGTAGAAGGAGGAATAACATAATCCTGCAGCTTTGACAGAGATTCATCCCATACCCAGTAGCATCTGGCTGCAGGAAGGCAAGTCTGAGTCAATCTGTCAGGCGATGAAATCCTCACTCCATCTGCTCTGAGGGAGTTGTCTGCCAAGTTTGATGCCTGGACACATGAGCTCCCACTCCCACACCCACCACTTTCTCCTCTGAGAAGTAGAAACAAAATCTGTTTCAAAGCTTCATTTTTTCTCCTCTTTCCAAAGCCCAGCTCTAAGAAATTATCTATCAATTATAGGTTATGAAAGAGATAAAGAAGCACATATTTCCCTAACAACAACAAATGGGCAAGATGACCATAATATGACATACGTTAAGCAAAGTCTGCCTGTCTTTTCCACTGTCAACACGTTAGTTGCTCACAAAGACTTGATTCTCTTCCTTTATTACTCTACCTTTCTTTTATCTCTTCTTTTTTTGAATTAAATATTGGATATATTTTTTAAATGCGATGTACATAGAAGTTATAAAGCTCATTAATAAAAAAAAAAACTCTCAGACCTGCCACTCACTTTAAGAAACAGAATTTATAATGGTAAAAATTTACCATTAAAGCTCTCTACCATACCCTCCTGCCTCACCCTGGATTCCATGAGAAGTAGTCATGTACTGCATGCATAATGTCAACAATAGACCATATCTACAATGGTGTCCCTATAAGATTATAATGAAGCTAAAAAATTCCTATTGCCTAGTGACATTGTAACTATCATAACATCATAGCAAAATGCATTACTCAGTGTTCATGGTGATGCTGACATAAACAAACCTACTATAACTACTATACTGCCAGTCATATAAAAGTATAGCACATACAATTATGTACAGTACATAATACCTGATAATAATAATAAATGACTGTAGTACTGGTTTATGTATTTACTCTACTATACCTTTTACCATTATTTTAGAGTATACTCTTTCCACTTATTAAAAACAAGTTTACTGTCTAAAATAATATGCCATGTCATACCACCAGCAGCCTCACACATCTCATGCTTATCACATCTCTTGACTACATCAATTTTTTCTTTTGCTTGATTTAATCTCTTGTTGTTTTATACAGTAACATGTTATATAGACTTGTTGCCTAGGAACAACAGGCTATACCACATAGCCTAGGTACGTAGCAGGCTATACCATCTAGATTTGTGTAAGTACATTCTATGATGTTCACAAAACAAAGTTGCCTAACAATGCATTTCTCAGAATGTATCCCCGTTTTTAAGTGATGCATAACTGTAAGTGCTATGCAGAATTTTTTTTTTTTACCATTTGTAATCTCCTATTCAGCAGAACTATATTAATTTGCTAATCCAAAAACCTCCTACCTCATACTTTTCCACTCCAAACTCTATTTTCACCACCTTTTCCGTCTGGAACCACACACATCCAAGGCCATCTCTCATCAAATTCTAATCATCTTTAGGAAGCTGAATCCCAATGAAATCATTTCATTATAATCATCAAGTATTATGTACTATATGTGGTTGTATATGCTCTACTTTTATATGACTGGCAGCTGAACAACCAAAAAAAGAAAAACTACCTATTATACAGTAGACAATTAAGTGACTGCAACCTAGCACAAAATTTAGTTAAGATAACGTATGTAAGGCCTTTAGCATGGTGGTAGCAAAGAGTAGTTGGTGAAATAATATAAGGCACCTTCCCATTCTCTCCACATAATGTCAGAAGATCTACTAAACACTTTGTGAAAAGCCCTAGCTATAAACAAAATGCTATCAAACCAAATCTAGTAATAATATGTAAAAAAAGATTATGTACCATGAATAGATTTATCCCATGAATGCAAAGTTGGTTCAAAATATGAATATCAGTCAATGTAATATACCATGTTACTAGAATAAAGGATAAAAAGCAAGTGATCATATACAAGGAAAACTACGAAACTATTGAAAGAAATAAAATAAAAACAAATGGAAAGACAACTGAGATGTCATCAAACTGGATAACAGAGGTCGCTCAGCCCAGAGGATTCCCTGAAACTCTGCTTCTCCCAACTTGCGGCCCTGCCCAAGCCACATGCAGGTGTGTCCTCAGTAAATCCAGTGCTCCTTACTGAGCCAACTCCAAGACCCACACAGGTGGCAGCTGGACTCAGTTTCTGGGATGACCTCTTGAGGCAACTATAAGCA
>CM053507.1:42296634-42441096 GCA_028627145.1 Eidolon dupreanum
ATACAACCCCAGGAAGCTCAGAGAATCCCAAAAAAGATGAACCCAAAGAGGCCTACACCAAGACATGTTATAATTAAAATGCCAAAGGTTAAATGCAAAGAGAATGTTAAAAGCAGCAAGAGAAAAGTAGTTAGTTCCCAACAAGGGAGCACCCATAAGACTGGCAGCTGATTTCTCAAAAGAAATTTTGCAGGACAGACGAGATTGGCAAAAATACTCAACGTGATGAAAATCCAGCATCTACAACCAAGAATACTTTGTCCAGCAAAGCTATCATTCAGAGTCGAAGGACAGACAAAGATCTTCCTAGACAAAAATAAACTAGAGGAATTCATCAATACCAAGCCAGTATTACAGGAAATGTTAGAGAGACTTCTTAGGAAGAAAAAATGTGTATCAAAAACATGAATAAAGACTGGTAATAACTACATTCCTATCAACGAGTACCTCAAATGGAAAGAATTAAGTGCTCCAACCAAAATGCAGGTGGCTGAATGGATAAGAAAACAAGACCCCTACATATGCTGCCTACAAGAGACTCACTTCAGAGTTAAAGATACACATAGACTAAAAGGAAGGGAGTGGAAAAGATATTGCCTTGATGGATCTAGAGGATATCACGTTGAATGAAGTAAAGTATATAAAGAAAGACAAATACCACATGATTTCATGTAGATCTAAAGAACAAAATAAACAACAACAAAAATGGAGACAAACTCATAGATACAGAGACTATTTTGAGGGCTAGCAGATAGGAAGGGGGTTGGGGTGATGGATTAAGAAGTACAAATGGATAGTTACAAAATAGACATGGAAATATAAAGTGTAACATAAGAAAAATAGTTAATAATGTAGTAAATATGTAAAGGGGAAGAGAGATACTAGATTTGGTGGGGTGATCACTTTGTGAGTTATATAGATCTCTAATCACTATGCTGTACAACTGAAATTAATATATTGTTGTATGCCAACTATAATTGAAAAAAAACTCATTGAATTGTACAAGGTAAATATAAGCAACTAATTATTATATTTCAATAAAGCTGTGGAAAAAAGAAATAAAGAAATAAAATTCCATAAAAACAACTAAGTACTAATACATTTAACAATGTGGATAAACCTTAAAAGCATTATGTTAAGTGAAGGAAGCCAGACATAGAAGAAAAGGCCACATATTGTATAATTCCATTTATATGAAATGTCTAGAACAGGCAAATCCACAAAGACAAAAAATAGATGAATGATTGCCTGGGGTTGTGGAAAAAGGATATAGAAAATGACTGCTAATGGGTATGGGGTTTCTTTCTGGAGTGATAAAGATATTCTGGGATTAGGTAGTGGTGATGGTTACACAGTTTCGTGAATATACTATCACCAATGAACTGTACACTTTCAAAAAGATAAATTTTATGGTATGAAAATTATATCTCCATTTTTTCAAAAAAAGCCCAGCTACATTTCTTACTAATCTCTCTCACTACTCTGCCTCACACCTGGAATTTATCTAAACTCACCACTGGCCACAGCATAATGTTTCATTTCCAAAGTGAGGAAAGTACTAGAATTACTTATAACTCTTTATACTTTATGAAGATTACTCTTCTGATCAAGTGTTGATTCAACAAAACCTCTTTTCTGACCTTGATGCCTGAAGTCCTCTCCCTAAACTTTTTTCATTGAACTACAAAATTGCTAAGACTCTAATAGCACAGTTATTCTAATTTCAGAGTCATGAAGTGGGGGGAAAAACATGGATTTTGAATTCAGACAAAGATTCTAATCCTTATTTATCACTTTCTAGTTGTATGTAACTTCAGAATAATTACCTAACCACATGCTCATATATAAAATGGCAGTAATGTCTCTTTGGAAATATAAGGATTCAATGAGATAATGCAAGTAAAGTGCTTGGTCATAGTAATTTTTCCATCGATGTCAGTTCACTCTTTCTCACTATTTTGTAAAATGTATGAAGCTGATATTGTCTCCAATGGGGCAGTTACTGAGCCCCAATCTGAATGAAGTCTGTCCTCAACTTGGATAGGACTCACAAGATCTAGGAAAATCTCAAGGGCAGAAATGATTAAAGGGGGGAAGGCAAATGGGTGAGACATCATCATACGTGTTTATTTGGGAACCTACCTCCTAACCTAATACAATTCACTTGTTATGTCATCAGGCTCTGAGCCTCTCTAGGCAGGGAAATGGATATTTGACAGGAAAATTAAAAGGCACACTGCTCCAATTACCACGAATGCAGTGCATTACAAATAAACATATGTTTCTGGGGGAAAGAATGAGATTTGTTATTGAGAAGAGCTGAGAAGCCTGAGCCATAAGGCTGACTCTAATTTTTTACATAGGAGGTAAAATTACCATCTTGCCTCTTCCATCACTGATGATAAATTTAAATGGTAAGGACACCACTGAGTTTATTACAGTGTGGAGACTTCCTTCCCATCAGCAGAACCTCCCCCACTCTCCTACCATTTTGTTTTACACAAGCATTTACACATATAGCCAAAATTCTGAGTGAATTAAGAAGAAAAAATTAGTGTAGATCCCAGGTTACCAAGGCTCTCTCTAATCAAAATCACTTCTGAGTGTGTGAGCACCACCACCACTGCCATACCTAGCATCCAAACAGTGCTGTGTGGATCAGGGGTCCTCAGTCTAGAGGAACCCAAAATTTATTAAGCAGTGCTAATTAAAATATTCATAATTCTTCATTAGCCCCATCACTATAGCATTCAAGCCCCTTTACAAAGTAGCCCAGTGACCCTCCCAACCTTATCTCCTAGTATTTTTCCTTCTCCTTTCCATCATACATAATATCTACATCAAGAACATAGTATTTCCAAAATAGCAATGTGTTTTCATGCCTTCCTGCCTCATTCCTCTACCTGAAATGCCTTATTCCTCCCAATCTCCTAATCCATCTAGTGAACTTCTACTCTTCAAGTCCGGTTCAGATGCCTCCCCTTTGGTTAATCCTTCCCCAATCTACTACCCTAGGCAAAATTAACTATATTCCCATCCCACGATTCTCTCAAGGCAGTCAGAAGACAGCATGAAGGCCTTATATGTATTTTTAAAAAATGTTAAGGTGAAAATTTTGCTTAAATTTCATTTTGCCACTCATAATATTTCAGTTTTCTATTTTCAGAGAGTGATAGCTTCAATTAGTAGAGATCATTTACTCTAGTGGATTTCAAGCATATATTTGTTATATAATTCTTTGTTTTAACTAAAATCTCAGAAGGAAGCTCAATACATATACAACCAATAAAACCAGAGTTTGCTCTGGTTGTCATAATATATAGAGAATCCAAAATATCTCCTAATTGGATCTTCCCACGCTTGGCCCTGATGATGGCCCATGGAACAACTAATCCAAATTCAAAGCCCTCTTTTTATAAATTAGAAAACCTGGGTCAAGAGAAGGGAAATATGGTTTCCAAGAGCATATAGCAGTTTAGTATTTAGGGCCAAGAACTAGGTCTCCTGCATTCTTTCTAGCTCTTTTAGATGTCATTCCTGCCCTACTTTTGGAGAAAAGCTATAAGAAAACTGGTGAGAGAGAATTAAGAGGTTTGGCTAGCCTTAAAAATTCTATGGAAGCTTCTTCTGTCAGCCTGCCAGCTGGAGTAGAGGATGTGCCAGTATAATATCTACCTTGAGACAGTCTTAATGACCAGCTGCTAAGAGATTCAGTGGGGAGGCATGGAGGGCACAGGTAGGGGGAAATGCCTGTTTGGAACACTGCTCTTTGCAAAGGCAGAAAAGTACTAGGTCTCAGAAGGGGGCCATCTATATGATCAGCTTTCAGGGTCATCAAGAAGAGCACCCTCTATCCACACACACACAAACACACACACACACGCATGCGTGCACACACACACACACACACGCACACGCACACACACGAAGGGAGGGAGGGAGGGAGAGAGGGAGAGGAAGGAAGGAAGGAAGGAAGGAAGGAAGGAAGGAAGGAAGGAAGGAAGGAAGGAAGGAAGGAAAGAAGGACATCTCACTGGCAAACTGCAGTTTCCTTGTGATGGACTGGTTTGGATTCAAACAGATCTAGGTTAGATTCTTGATGGCATTTATGAGCTACCTAACTAAAACTGTGAGTCTCAGTTTTCTGGCCTATAAAAATAGTACAGTAACACTGATCTCACACTTTATGTATTATTTAATTAAATGAGACAATGTAAATAAAAGCACTTAGGCAGTACCTGGTATGTAGCAGACATTCAATAACCAGTAGTCCCTTTCTCCCCTATATTAGGTATATCCCTCTCTGTTCAAGTTTCTTATAACATGAAAGCCTTTGATATTTAAAATATTGCAATATTGAGTTACTATATAACTCATTATGAAGATTTATATCCCTCTCAAAATCCATATATTGAATCCCTAATCCCCAATGTGATGATATTTAGATGCTGGGCCTTTAGGAGGTAATTAGGTTTAGATAAAGTCATAAGGGAGGAACCCCTTAATGGGACTGGTGCTCTTATAAGGGGTTGAAGAAACCAGGGCTCTCTCTCCACCATATGAGGATACAGGAAGAAAGCAGTGTCTACAAGCCAGGAAGAGGACTTTCACCAGAACGTGACCATGCTGGCACCCTGATCTTGGACTTTTAGCCTTCAGAACTGAAAGAAATAAATTTCTTTTGTTTAAGCCACTCACCTTATGGTATGTGTTATAGCAGCCTGAGCTATATACTGCTAGTGGGAGTGTAAACAAACTCTATAAAACTCTAAAACTGTTTGTTAGTTATCAACTAAAACTTAATATGCATATGCCATAACCCAGCAAATTCTACTCCTGGCTGGGAAACAAGAGTTTATATTCACCAAAAGATATGTACAAGAATTGTTCATAGCAGCATTATTCATAACAGATCTGAACTGGAAACAATTTTAGTATCTATTAACAGCAGAATGGATAAGTTGTGATACATTCATACAATGGAATACAAATGAGCAATGAAAAAGAATGAAAAAATGCTCCATACAAGAAAACATGAATCTCATGAACATACTGTCAAACAAAGGAAGCCAGATTCAAAAGGGTTTATACTGAAAAGTCTATTGAATAAAGCTCAAAACCCAGGCAAAATAAATATGTGATAAAGGAAGTAAAAATAGTGGTTACCTGTTTGGAGGGGTGAAGTAATGACTGAAAGAAGCATTATAGAAGCTTAGCAGGTGCTGGTTATGTTGTATATTTGTGTCCTTTATGTTTATTATTTGTGAACTTTTATACTTCGAATTTTTTTAAGTTTATAAACAAAATAAAAATAAACCTCCGGGAGAGAGAATGGATTGACTGTCATAAGGTCCCAGAGCTCCTTTGGCCTAGGACAATACTCTCTGACATCCTTGTATCCATTCTTTCTTCTCCACTTCCATGGTCCTATAACAAGCCTCGAGTATCTCATAGCTGGACAATAAAAACACGCTCCTAAACTGGTCTCCAGGCCTACACAAGTTCTTCCTCCTCCCCATTTTCTACACTGTTTTCAGATAAACCTTCCTAAGCAAAGCACTGATTGAGTCATCCTCTGCTCCAAACCTTTTAATACTCACCACTAGCTACAGGTTAAGGAAAATTCTCTGAGCTTTCCGTTCAAGGTTCTCTATATTGGATTCCAATCTACTTACTATTCTAGGATCAATTTATGATTCCTTCTAATCTTAACTCACTGTTTCAATCAATTCACTTCCTACCTCTGCACATGAACCACGCTTTGTCACACTCATACTGTTTTGTCTCCCTCTTTTTGCTGTGCTTCATTCTCCTCTAGGAAAAGGACCTGGGCAGAAAGAAGCTAATAACTTACTAAAGTGATAAAAAGCTTAACAAAGTCTATTTACTCCCCAAAGCTGTATCCTCCATTCTTTCTCACTATTTCCTTGGGAGGGAAATAATACTTTAGAAATTTCAAGTTCATCTTCAAATGATAGAGATTGGCTGCATAATGAATAAATCTAGTTCCTGGAAAAAAAATAAAAGTAATTTCATCTCTCTGTTCTTTGGTTTCTACATGATGGTGATGATAATAATGATTTTTTTAAATTTGCATAGCACTTGAAAATTTACAAAGCATTTTCATAACCTACTTAATTTCAATGAAGTCTCACAATAACCATGGAAAATAGGCATTCTCATCCACATTTACATGCAAGTATACCAAGGCTCAGAGGATCAGTAAGATTACTTTCCAGCTCTCATATTTCTGAGATTCTCTGTAATAGATGAGGTTTACCACTGACAAATTCCTAGTAACCTTCTGAGCATTCCCCTTGCCCCATCTCTACTACACCATCACTTGGTGTCTATTCTATATTCCATCCCTACAAAGTGTTGCTCTCATATTGTGGTTATAATCTTCAGTATGTTACCTGAGACCACCATACTCAACTTCATATAGTCCTAAATTCCTGAAGTCCTCCAAGATTAGAAAGTCTTTAAGATCCAAAGAGTGGATCTTAAACAGTGAAATTTAGGCAATATGAGAAGACATGAGACTATTTGGAGAAGAAGACCATTTTGGCCCCTGTTTCTTCAACAATTTTTGAGGCCTACTATTATCCAGTCTGCTAAATGCTGAGGCAAAGAATAAAACACGGCCGTTACCCTGAAAGAGCCCACAGTCTAGTGCAGACCCCATAGGTGTCAGTCCAACACGCAGTACTGACTTTAGCTCAAAGAACCTGATTCTTGACTCCACAACCACAGAAGTTGTTTTTTTTGCCAAGTTGGAGCAAATCCCCAAGAAGACATTCTAGCCGCCATCATGCATTCTGCCTCACTGACGATGAATGTCTCATTCAAAATCAAACCACAAAGTAAGTAAACCAAGTAAACTTCCAAAGGCAAGATAATTATTTCATATAACATATTTATAAACAAACATCATGGAAATCATTCAGCCTTACCTGTGCTCATAAAAGTACATGTTAAAATACTCAAATTCTGCTATTATACCTATTATACTAATACTTTAAAAGATAATAATACTCTGTGCTGAAAAGTGAAGTAAAAATGGTTGATAAACTTCAAACTGGAAAAACCTTCTATAGGAAGCAGTAGAGCAATATCTACCAAAAGCTACATCTATCAATATAACCTTTCGTCAACTAGTTCCCTTTCTGAAAATTGAGAATGCCTATTGTCTTAATATGTAATAATGATAAAAACTAGAAGTTAATAGTTCTCTAATAAAATATAATTGAATAAATCATGGTACAATAGCTATGAAAAAATATATAATTATTAAGACTGTGTAATAATAGGTAAAAGTTATTTATAAGTAGAAAAACAAAATATGGAATTATAGCTAGACAACTACCACAATTATGTAAAAATGTTTACATATGAACAAATATTGGAAGAAAATATGGAAAAATGTGAAAGCAGATGCTCTATTGCTATGATGAAATTATGAAAGAAACATTCTATTTAAAACTTATTTTAATCATGTTGCTATAACAATAAATCACACTATTATATTGCTTGCTTAATTGCCTATCTTCCCAACAAAACTATAAGCTTTGTGAAGACAGGACAAAGTCTCTTGTTCTCATTATTATAGCACCAGTTCCTACTGAACAACTAATGAAAGAATGAACGGAACACATGGGAAACTACAAAATAAATAAATACCCCCAAGAAGGGGAGGGGAAGTGAACCAATAAAAACAAACAAAAGGCTGATCTCTATATGCCTGTTTCCAAGATCTAACTAGGGAAAAATCAAATCAACTCATTAAAATGTCTCTGGGAAGTCTTTCTTCCCAGAAGGCCACTGCCTATATCTCTGCTCCAAAAGAATCTGGAGAAAAGCAGAGGATCCTGAAAAGTGGGCAGAGCAGAATACTCCCAGGATTTGGGGGGAACATACAAAGTCAGAAAGGACAGGAGCTTCATATACTTTCCCTACCCCCAACTTCACTGCCTTTTGACTCCCAGAACCTTCCATATAACTACAACTGGAACTAAGGGAAGTATGAAGTATATAGCAAGAGAGACTGGCTATATGGAAAAAAAGAAAAAAAGAGGGGAGAAAAAATAGGTCAGCAGCAAACAGTGTTCTTAGTAGGCACTTAAGTCTGACACTACCCTAAGCTCTGGTTAAGTAATAAATTTCCAGGTTCAAAGAAAATAAGAAGCTTTAAAGGAATTGAGCTCTGATGTGAAAATCCCCTTTCCTGACAACAAAAACAGATAGAGAAAGGAGACAACCTTTATGTTATTTTTCAACCAACCTACGCAACACCTGTCACAGACCATATAGGCTCTTTCCAGCTTAAGCAATTTTTTTATCCATCCTTGGTGCTTTTAGGCAAAAGCACATAATTAACTAATGCAGAGCTGCATGGAGAAAAGGGGCACTGAGTAAGGATAAAAGGGTAGTGAGAGAAGAATTTATATTTTAGATGCAGCTCTACATATGTCATGTTGTAACTTTAAGCAAATCATAATCTCTGTGAGTCTCAGTTTTCCCAATTTCCTGTTTCCTAATCAAAACAGGAAATTATACCAATTTACCTACAAAGTTAAGGTGATAATCAAATGAGATGACACATGCAAATCAAAGTATATAATAAATTATAAAGTTTTATTTAAATATATGACCTTATTACAGAATCACAAATGCTACAATTTCCAGGGTCAAAGTTAAGTTGAGTGCATTTTTCAAGCAAATCTGACTGCATAAGTCATCTGGAGGTTACAGGAAATCCATCTCATCCTACTTTGCTAAAATCATTAAAAGAGTAGACTTTTCATGTAGGCAGGTGGCAATAAAGAATGTTTCTCCTTTTTCCCCAATCTTAGTGCTAAAATTCCACTATTCATTACTTGGGGTTGAAGCAGTTTTTCTATTTTCCACCTCCTTCTATGAAAACACAAAAACCTGAAAAGGGATTACCAATAACCACTAACAATTCATAGTTGAGCTAAGATTAACTCAGCCTGCTGAAAACTAAAATCTAGAAAATAGGGATTCCAATAAAAATTTGGCCTACAATTCCCAAGAACCTCCTGATTTCAAGTTTTCAAGCTCATTGTCTTCAACCATCAAAATTTCTTCCAAATTCCCACATTTCAGTATTTAAAAATCTCAGACTATTTATTGCATTGAAAAATAAGACCTCACTTTCCAATTTTGTTTCAGAAAATATGTTCACCTCTGGAATGAATTCTGGGTCATGGGACATACGTCCGTAGACACAGAATGAAAGGTGTAAGTGGGAAGAGCAGGCACAGAAAAGTAAAAACACAAAATTCACCACCTCCATAGTTTTGACTAGAACTAAAAGCCCTGATTACTAGGCAAAAACTATTTTCTCCATAGCTTCTTCTAATGACCACAAAAACTGCCCATGGCAACATTTAAGAGGAAATTAAGAAGGGAATTCTTCCTCATATCTACTGAGGCCCACCTGTTGCTTCAGTTTCCATTTGTATATATTTGAACCTGTTGTGTGTGTGTTATGGCTTGCAGTTGGACCTCACAACAAACCTATGAAGAAAGTAGAGCAGGTATTATTACTCCAATTTAAGGATGAGGAAATTGAGATTCAAAGAAAAGCAACTTACAATGACCTGAATTAAACCCAGATCTTCTGACTACAAAATCTCCTATGCTTTCCAGAACATCATAATGCCTCTTGAAATCTTTTGGTTTCATTCTCTCCAGAGGAGATAAATACCAGTCCCAACCAACCTTCCTATCACCATCTTCCATTGCACTGTTCCCTGGCTTTTTGTGTCAGCAGTTTCTGACACAAGGTAGCACTAAAGGGAGCTCATTAAGCTAAATACTCTTGGTTTGTTAAATGGCTAGGAGAACTGATATTTTGCCCACATGACACAAGTCTCCAACTAAATTGGCTAGCTGCACGTCACACACAACCCAATCTAGGAAGCCTGTAAGATTCAAAGTCAAAGACCTGAGTTCTAGTCCTGACTCTTATCACTGACCCGGCTATGTGAGCTTGGGTAAACATCCTAACTTCCCTGGATCTTAATTCCTTCACTTGTAAAATGAGAATAACACTAATTACTGCCCCACAAATACTTCTGTGTGAAGGATTAAATGAGACAAGGGATGTGATAGTGCTCAAAGAATAAAGCTTCTACAAATAAGCCATTATAAAAACATCCTCCCCAGAGACTATTTCAAAACACTAGTTATCAGAGCTTTCTAAACTAAGTACAACAATCTACTCCAACCAAAATGAAGAAATATTCATCTAGATTTGTCTTATTTTTCAAAATTATTTTTAGTGTCATGGAAATCTGTCTACAATTTTACTTGACTTGAAGGCTCCTATAAATATTCACACAGTAAACTGTTGTCTTAAAGCTGCTTTGAAAATCTGCTTGTCGTAGTAGAACATTTATTGAACACCTCTCATGTGCCAGTTACCATGTTAGCCATTTTCAGAATTTATTTCAATCGATTCTCATAAGAATACTTTGGGAGATATTTTATCTCTTTATTATAGGTAAAGAAACTGCGGTTATGAGAAAGCAAAACATGTGTCTGTGTTATGAGGAAAGGGCACACCAAGGTGTTTAGTGGCAAGAAGAAATTGGAAACTGTTATCTAGTGATTACAAAGCATGGTGGTTAAGAAATGAAGTCAGAGTTGGATTACGTGGGTTCAAATCCTGGATTCACTTTAAACTATAGTTTTTTATTTATAAAATCAGTTTAATAATAGTAATGTTTTATAACATACTATTTGGATTAATACATCTACTTAGAATAGTGCCTGCCTATCGAATAGTACTTAATACGTTATCATCATTTTTCCCACCTTGCTTATCCAAACTTCTCTTTCTGTCTTCCCTGCCCTAAAACTATACACTAATTAGCCTAAATCTCCTCTACACACATCTTACTCATTGCTGTTGTTATGCTTTTGCTCTTTCTCTTCCTTTTAACTGAAATGCCTCTCTTCTTCCTCACTCAGTCTTCAAAGCCTAGCTCAGATCTACTCCTTCTATGACACATTTTGACTTCTCCAACCCACGGTTATTTTTTCCTTCTCTGAACAATCCAACTTGATTTCTAAGGGCCTCTGAAGATAAGATGACTTAGCCCAAACCCCTAATTTTTGAAATAGAAATTGAGACTTAAAGAGTTAAATTGCCTATGGTGACACAAATAATTAGCAGAGACTTGAATAGGGATATTTTAAATGCTTGTATGCTCTTTCTGCTATACTATCCTAATTTTACTCCCTTGAGATTCTATACATGTTCTCAAAACTAAAAGCATATATTCTATAATTACTTATCTAATTCCTAGTATTCCACTGCTTTTATAGCCTTCAGGCAATTAACACACTAGAGTTAGTAGCTATTTGCTAATTGATTAACAAATCAATCTTTCATCGGTGCTCTTCTGTCCAACGAATAAAATGTTAGTGAACATAGGACTCTATAGAACTTAAAATCTCACCATCAGCCATTCATCAGAGGGTGACAGGCACTGAAGAGGGAAATATATCCATATGTATCCCTAGAGACATACCACAGAGTCCAAAAAGAAAAAGACTCACTCTATGTCACCAGAACCTAGAAGAATAAAAGAACATGGTCTTCAGCTGTATTATCATTAGTATTAAAATTATAACCCTCCAAGGATTCAAGTTCACAACAGAGAAAGAGGACCTCAATTTCCTCCCACAAAGCCCAAGCTTCTTTGTATAGGATTAAATAAGGCTAAAGTTATTACATAAAGTTTTCAAGTCCCCAGAACAGCAAAACTATTAAGATGTATATATCCTGGAAAGGGATTGTAGCAGTGCTTAAAAGGACTGGAATTGAAGAATGGTCCTTAAAGAAAAGGAAGAAAAGAAAAAACACCCTAAAATTTGAGAAAAGCTCAAGTAAACAAAGACATCTTAGTGCCTATGCTAAGAAAGGGGAAGAAGGGGAGGGCATGATAGCTGTTCTCCAGAAAGAAAGAGCATGCATGGGGTATTTACGCACATCAGAAAAGGGTGAATTAGAGAGGCAGAGCAGGTACATCATCAGCCCCATTTAAGGGTGGGTGTAGAATACTCTAACCTAGTACCAATAATATTTTTATAGCACTTTACAGTTTACAAAAAAGATTTTAATACATACTAGTTCTTATTGACTAGTCACTTTAATTAAAGCAGCTACTGTTTGTTTATATATATAGGGACCTGGAGAGTTGCTTTGCTCATCATTTGCATTTTCATAATTTTTTTCATAAGTCACTAATTGGTCCAACAAATAATTACTGAAAACCTTCTTTATCATAGCAAATGCTGGGGATCCTGAAATTAAAGTTATAGTCATTGCCCTTAAGGGGATTACATTGTTTGAATGTGGAGAAATGAGAAAACAGACAAATAAAATCTGATTATAAAACAATGAGTTAACTGTTATGAGAGGTAAGCAAGTTTTTATGGTTTATAACACAAATTGACTCTAGAAGAGTTGACAACTCAATCGGGTCTTAAAGATTATCCAGAATTGTCCAGGCAAAGACACAGTAGAAGAAAAGCCTTTCAGGTAACAGGAACAGTATAAATAAGGATGCAGGGGCATGGCATATTCAGTTCAATCTAAGTAGTTTATCAGGGTTATATCAAAGTGGGTAGAGAATCAAAGAAAGGTAAGAATGAAGAGGTAAGCAGAGTCAGATCATGAAGAAATTGCTGTGTAATTTCTTTCAACGTTTTTCAGTCATAATACTGTTTTAGTTCTCCACAACTATGCTTTAGATAAATTAAAGGAATGTTTTCACTACAGAGAAAGAAACAAGCAGCTTGAGCAGTTCAAGATTGGAGTTACACACTGAAGGAAAAAGTGCTCTGGATATGGTGAGAAAGAATTAACTTCAGAAAAATAGCTCCCTGAGAGCCAAACATTAATATAGGTGAGGTAAGAGAAACTTGGTCCTCAGTTTTATTCCATTTCCTTTGTTCTGCTCAAAGGTACCATGGATCAGATAATACTTTCCAGTATTGTAGGCTGCTATGGCTCTCATTCAGAACTAAATCTCAAAAGATTTATGATTTGAACTGGTTGAAAATTAGTAATTAAGTTAATTTGTATTTCATAGAGTATAAAATATTCTAAAGTTCATTATACTTGTAGTGAATAAGCATGACTTCCAACATAATAACATATACCTCAAACTCTACAATACATCTCTCTGCCATTGTTCTCTATCCCTTTTCTCATACTCTGGATCTCCCTCTCCTTAACTCAATTTGGCAAAGATTTACTAACCTCAAATTATGTATCAAACACTCTGCTGGATGCTAAGGATACCAAAAAAATGAATAAAACACTAAGCCTGTCCTCAAAGAACTCACTATCACATAAATAGATCATTGTGTTGAGTCTAGTAATAAAAATATTCACCAGGCTGAAAGAGGGCATGGAGGGGGCACAGATACCCAATATAATCTAGCGGGTATGAGAAGGATTTCTGGAAAAGGAAATATTCAACTCAGTTTCAAAAGATGAATGAGTTTAGTCAAGAAAAAGAAGGAAAGAGGAGGTGAGGCAATTGCAGTAGGAGTAAACAGCATAAACAAAGACAAGAAGGAGGAATGACACAATGTGTGTACAAACTTCAAATAGTTCAGTATTGCTGAAAATTGAAGTTTAGGGATGGAAATAGAAGGTTGAATAAGCAAGGGTCAAAACATGGCAGGGCCATGAACTTTAACTATAGGACATGGAAAGACACTAAAAAGCTTTAAGCAAAGGAGTGCAAAGGTCAAGTTTGCATTTTACATAGTTCATTCAAGCTATTAAGTGGAAATCGTGGTGAGATCTGCAGAAGTTCTAGGTGAAAGTGAAAGAGAATTTGAAATAGGTGACCACCACTATCGCCAATTGAAAGAATATGAGAATTGGAATAGTAAGGAAAGATAAGGAAGTCAATACTGAAACAAATGACCTTGAGTTACCTTTAATCACCCAGATAGAGATGTCCAGGAGACAAATAAACATATGTCTAAAGACCAGGACAAAGTTCTAGGCTAAAGGTAAAGATACGTGAACTGATTGCATTTCAGAGGTAATTGACTTTTTGAGAGTGTATGGACCAGAAGAAGGTGTAGAGTGAAAAAAGTGGGCAGAAAATGGAGCCCTGAAGAACACCTACATTTAATGAGGCAGGCAAAGGAAAAGAACAAGAAGAGCAAGAAGAAACTTTAAAAGAACAGATATGAAGAGAACAAAGAATGCAGAAGCCAAGATATTTCCAGATGGAAGATAAACAGTGTCTAACCCATCAGTGAAGGTATGGACTGACACTTTCTTTTGGATTTAGCACTTTAGGTTACCTAGCAAGATGAATTTCAGTATTATAAAGAAGGCAGAAGCCCAATTTCAGTGCAGGAGAAAAATATGGGATAAGGAAGTAGCAACAAGATAAAGATTTTCTTTCATGTCTGAACGAATGATTATGAAGGTGAGGAGGAGTTTTTACTTGTTTCTTCATTTACAGGAGGAGCAACTAGTAGAAGCAACCAGTATTAAATAAGAGTATGAACAGAAAGAACAAGGGATAAAATTTTGAGCAAGGTCATGGAGAAGGCAGGAGGGGACGGGTCTTTTTTAAACAATATTCAGTACCCACATCCTCTGCAAATGGAATGAAGAAAATGAGTGTTGAGGCAAGAGAGAGAAGCAGAATAAGATCATTCCAAAGGCAACTGTGTAATATAGCAGAGAATCCTGAAAGTCAAGTATGTATTCAGTCAAACACATAATCCAGACTAAGCAAAAGTTTGAAAGTATAGCAAAAAAATAAGCTGGGGCCAGATTGTGAATAAGCCTAATGAGCACAGAATGTTACAGAAGAAATTAACTTCATAAGGTCTGTGAATGCTTTTGTTTTGTTTAGGAATACTCTGAAAGCATATGAAAGATGAATTGGATAGGGGAAAAGAACATAGGTACAACTTTTAAAAGCAAGTATGTATCTCTCTTCCTTAATTTTTCTCTGTAACCACCCTGCCTTAATTAGTCACAAGTGAAACTGAGGTAGAGCTATTTTAGAATTCGTTTCATTTATTAACTAAAATATTTATGTGGTCCTGTCCCTAATTGTTAAATATAGCTGAGTCAAATTGGTAATGCTTCTCTCTTAAAAAAAAAAAATACAACAACAACAACAAAAAAAAACTAAATTACATTGTCTTTTAAAAAATTCAAAAGAAAGCCTCCAGTGATTTTGTCCTTGAGACTGTGGTCTTCAATTAAAATACATGAAAGCAGGAATATTCCCTATCACTGAAGTATGCAAAACAGACAATCACCTATACAATAAAATTTGGGGAATTCAAAAAAAGGGACCAAGTTAGATTGGATAACTACATTTGGAAACTGGGAAGGATGCAACGATCACTAGTATGGTGCTTTAACCTTTACAAAGCACTTTTTCAGAACCTTATTTTATTCAATTTTCACAACGATGCTATGAGATATTATCCCTATTTTACTGATAAGGAAACTAACTTTTGTCTGTGTTACTCCGGTGTCTAGCATATAGCAGGTTCCCAATGAAAATTTGTTGAATGGGGTGAGGTGGAGGTCTCAAAGAGGTTATGCATAGGATATGGTCCTGTGGAGCCAGATCTCAACCCTAGGTCTTTTGACCCTCAATTCTATATGTCTATATTGTTTAATGACTGCTGAAAGAGGAGAAAAGGGTAGAATGACTGAATATAATCATAATCTGCTTTACAATGTTATGTGAACTTATTGAAATATAATACCTGCTGTCAAGGAATACAGAGGCCAATATACTTCCTATCTTTAGTCATGTGGTATGAGCATCCTTAAAGTTAAAGTATCTCTGGCACTTGCTCACTTTATTCTCTCCATAAGTCACTTGCCCTGTTCTACACTAATTCCTCCTGCTGCACAGAAGTAGTGTCTGCAGGACAGAAAAGCCTTCTATGTCATTCTCTCTTCTCTCTAAAATTATGTACAGCCTTCTTATACTCAATTTCATATGTGGGAAGTTAAAACAAAGTATGACAATGCCACCCAATAAGAATGCAGAAGGTCTCACTCACAAGATTTAGAAGTGTACACATGGTGTGCATGCCATTAAACACACAAAAAACAGGATGCAACTCTCTACCCTAAGGCCATTGCATTTAACCATGTTCTCACTCTTTGGAATGGATATCATCCAGAAAAAGGTATGTGTATATAAAATCTTTGTAAATTGAATAATTTCAAAAGCAGTGGGGCACTTACTATTTAAATAAGTCATATGGTAAATTCTTTTGCAAAAGAAACCTTTTTATAAGAAAAAATTATCCTGTAACTTTCTGCTGGCAAATTTATCTTTTTTTTTTTTTTTTTAAGGAATCTCTCAATCTGGGTTCAGAGCCTGACACTTCAGCTTCATAGCTATATGATCCTGGGCAAGTGACCACTTTTATGAGTCTGTTTATTCATCTATGAAATGGATATTCTATCTACTGCTTAGAATGATTGTGAAGATAAGACAATGGGTATGAATATGTTGTGTAAATTGTAAAGCACAGTGCACATGGCAGGGATCAAAAACTAAAGCTGTTAGCATTTATTTTATTATAAATGCTGTTAGCATCTATACACAAAAGTTATTAAATCTATCAGGCAGAGAGGAATTCAATGACAAATCTCCAATTTCCATCACTGAGGAGAAAACGCACAGCAGGCATTACAAGATTGTCCTCTTTTTTCAGGATACCACATGGTAGCAATACTGTTAAGAAGGTGGTACTGAATGGAGAGTACTAAAATATGAGCTTCTCATTCAAGGACAAGTTTACTCATTTAATAACTTAGGCCTCTTTTTCCAAAGATTTACAAGCATTACCACATAGAATAAATTAAAGAGCTAAAGTTTCTAAAAGAAAATGGCACAAAAACTGTAACATAGAAATAACACAGTTCTGTAAAGGAAGTTAGTGAATCTGTTTTAATCATCACATGTAAGATTTTAAAGAATCAAAACCCAAAGAAACAAAGTAGTTTACCTAAGAATACACAGTGGCACATTTTTAATGGTACAAACATTTCAACATCTTCATTCCTCAGTGTTCCCATAGCACCCTATGTATACGAATTATCATACTATATCATAATCCTATTTAAATGTCTATCCTCTCCCCTATTGGACTCAAAGATCCCAGTAGACAAGGCCTAAGTCCAGCTTATCCTTGTGTCCTCAGCACCTGGCTTGTGTTAAATGCTCAACTGCACTGAACCATATCCCAGTGAAACTGTTTTGTAACTTTGAGGAGAAGATATGCAATTCTGGGAAACTTCCTATTAGGACTCCATTACTATTTGCTTAGCAAGATATTGGAAAGGCTATTGTTACTACAGATCTGAACTTTGGTACAGAAAGATAATAAGCAATCTTAGGTAGACAGGGACACAAAGGTAAAAAATAGGTCCCTGAAAGGAAGGTCATCATTGTCACACAGTCATATTAACTTTATCATATTGCTAGATTTTGATGACTAGCTCTCTAAGAGTCCCCTTCAACCATTTTACAATGACCTTTGCTGAAACATTAATGACACAAATAAGACAGTGAAATTACTGGTGTAAATACAGTGCGATATGCTCCCATAGTTCTTTTTTAAACACTAACAACTCCATGATGAATCTTTAAGAGAAGCAGATACAAACAGTATTTTTAAAGAAAAAAATGGAATAATTTAAGTAACCTACTCAAAGAGTGACTTAAAAGTTGAAAGAAGCTTGAGTTGGAGTCAGAAGATGTGAGTTCTAGTCTCCATTCTCTAACTCCTTATTTGACCTCAGACAAATCATTTCATTTTTCTGGGCTAGATGATGACTCAGTCTCCTTCAAGTTAAAATGCTAAAAATATAAGATCAAAAGTCCCTATCAGTCCTAGAGAGAATGAGAGATGGAGAAAGATAAAAGTTAGGAAAGTAGAAAGATAGTAAAATAAAGAGGTACTGCAATACTGTGGTATAGTGGAAAAAAAAGCTTAGTAGAGAAACTGAAGTTCTACATTCCAGGCTCGTCCTGCCCTCAACTAGCTGAGTAACCTTGGACAAGTCACCATTCTTCTTTAAATCAAGATTTCCCCCATTTGTAATATAACCCAGATAATCTTCCAGGTCCTACAACCTAGAATTCTAAGCTATAGGCTACTGCTGGTATGAACAATAAAATTCTATGGAATTGTTGTATTAGAAACAGAACACATAAATAAAAGTTACTGGAGAGGAGCCTCAGGCCTCAGTTGAGCTTTCCCTCCAAATTCCAACTCGAATATTTTTCTAGAGCCACTCACAAGCACTCATCCAGACCACTATACTTTGAATTCCTCTATTCTTATAATATGCCAAAAGACTGACCAGAAAAGAAGAGAAACAGGTGATGCCTAGATAATACATCAATCCAGTCTCTTCGTTGTCTCCCTCTTTTCTGTCACTGTAGTTTCTGGATTGAACCAAACCTATCTCTTTTGATTCAAATTCTTCAAGGCTCAGTTCAAATCTCACTACTTCCGTGAAGCATTCCCTTACCACTCTAGCCCACATCCATCTCTTACTCTTTTAAATTTCTATAGTACTACATTGTTGTGGTAGAGATTAAACAATATGAGTAAAGAACTTAGTAAAACATCTGGCATATAGTAGTTGCTCAATAAATGATAGTAGTTGGTGGTGTTACCAGATCTTTGCACTAATCAGATACCTTTTAGTTCAGTGCATCTTAAATTTAATGTGCATGTGAATCACTTGGAGATCTTATTCAAATGCAAATCATTATTCAGTAGGCATGAGGTGTGATCTGATAATCTTGTAGTTCAAAAAGCTCCTGGTTGATGACAGTGCTGTTGATCCAAAAACCATACTTTGAATACAAGGGGTAGTTTTTAGTAACCTTTTAAGACATGTTACCATCTTATCTACCCAACTGGACAGAGAGATCTTAGAAAACAGATACTTAGAAAATAGACTCATTTTTCTTAGCACATATACCCTAATACAGAGAAGGTACCCAATAAACATCTGTGGACTTGTCATCTGCGGTGCCTAGATAATCTTTAGAATGTCTACGCTGTACCGATTTTAAATCAAACACCAAGACATGCTAGGATAAAAAAATTTTACTTAGTCACTGGGATGGGAAATCACTGGAAAAATTCAAGGGGAGATCTGAGAGGAAACTTACCTCTTCACCAGTGAGAATGTAATACAAAGGAAAAAATAATATATAGAAATGGATACCTGTTCCTTATTTAAGCACATAGATCATTTACTAAAGTGCAGTCTTAACTGTACTTCAAATTTAAGTGTGAACCTTAAAAGAAGATGCATTTTCAGGATATATATACATATACATCTTTATATAATTAGTGGTTTGCATATATAAACCACTAATAATAATTACTAGTAAGATACATAATGAGCTTGATTTTACTTTATTAGTGAAACAGATACATTTTTCAATGATCCTTTAGTGTGCAATTAATCTAAAGATCTCAGCAACCAATGAAAATGCATTTCAAGCAAAAGAGAGAAACACCTTCAATTTTCACATCAACGTGGTCAGTGGTAAATTCCCCAAATTTCATTGACCACAATTACACTGACAGAAATTCAAAGGAATCTGCTGTGTATTAAGGCTACTCAGAGAAGCTGCCTATGTTAAGCCCTTCTTTTAAATATCCAATTATTTAAATGCTTGTTAAAATTCTCTTTATTTTAGCATTCCAGAATTCAGACAAGACCAATATTCTTAAATTCTACTGAGAGGCTACACTCTGGGTTCCTATTCAAGCACCAGGAAGATAAAAGTCAATATATAACACCTGCTCACTGAATACTATCTAGGTAGCTTAAAATGTGAGCCAAACTTACTAAAATCAGCCTTTAGAACAAAAAGCACCTTTTAAGTCACTGTGCTTGTCATAAACAGGCACCTGCTCCTTAATTCAGAGATCTTTCAATAAAACCATTCAATATTTAACCAAGATGTTTTTAACAAATTTAGACACATTAGAAAACAAACTACAATTCTGAGAATTGCTATTAAGCACAGAAACACAGAATTGCTGTCAAAAATCAGAAAAGAGTTGGGAGTAAGCCCATAGGTAAGTGGCTTCTATTACTTCCATCAGATCTAGTCTCCAGGGCAAGGCAAATTCCCTATTTCATGCCAGGCAGTCTTTCTAGAGAATAACAGTATCCAAGGAAAGTTTAAAATCTCAAGCCACTGAAGCAGTTAGAACTAAACACAAATCTACAGCAGTCTCATCATACTCATACAAATGAGTATCTTCCTAACTGCAGATCTCTAACTAGTAATTAGACCCAAAACAAATTCCTTCAACTGGATAGATCAGGACAAGGTGCAAGAGGATGAGATTCTTGCATAGAAAAATGAAGCACCAATGTCATTCCCATATCTCCTCTTCTTTTCCTAGCTTCTCTTTAAGACTCATATTTTGTGAAGCTTTCTCCAATAACTTCAGCCTTCAATAATCACTCCATTTATTGAATACCTGAATCGCTAGTCTAAACTAATGATTCTAAATTCCTTTTTGTTAATTGTTTCATGTTTCCATTTTGTCTCCCAAATTTGAATGTGAATTCTCTGTAAGGCCCCTACACTGCTAGCCCCTAGAGGGAGCCCATTATTAATATTGCTAATAACATAATAATAACGACAAGGCAATATAACAGTGCAGTGGCAATAGCGGAGTCAAGTCGGCCTAAGTTCAAATCTTGGTTCTTGCTGGCTGAATGACTGTGAACACATTGCTTACTTTTGCTAAGCCTTCGTTTGTGGTGAGAACTCAATGAGATACGTATTACACCACCTAGTACAGGGTTTAGCATATAATGGATGCTCAATAAAGCTTAGTTTACCTTCTCTTCCCACTAATAAGCACTTGTTGATTTAAAATGAATTAGCATAACTATCCTAGGGAGCTATCAATGACACCATCATTTATACTCTTATGCTTTCCCCATTACACTCTTGCTTGTGACTTTTTTTCTCTTCAAATTCCTTCAGATTTTCTATTCCACTGTCTTGAGAAAAAGCCAACTTACACAAGTCACCCAAATGACTATTCAGGATGGTCATATTAGGGGCCAGCAGGAGGACATCTCCACCCCTGCATTTCACTTCCATCACACCCACGCTAGCCAGCACTCCCTCCCTCTGGGTTTTCCAGTGATAAAATGATAGGGAAAGAAAAGCAGTGAAGCAACAAAAAGAGAAAATGGAGACAGACAGCTCTGCAGTCCCTCTGTGCCTCACTCTTGGGAGGAAACATTCAGGTCCAGGCTCCAACCTCAACTCCTGTGAGAAAGAAAAACAGACAAACAAAAACAACCCTTCCTGTATTCCAGAAGAAAAAGCAACCCATATTCCTGGCCTCTTCATTTCTTCAAACCTTTCAACAGTCAATTCCATCATCATCACCCACTCCAACAATCCCCTAGGTCAACTTTCTCCTATATAAAATAGAACCTCTTTTAATTGACTTATTTTAAATGGATCTCATTCCTGCTTTTACCAGCTAGAGGTAACATTTTCCCCCAGCCTTCACCCTTCTAAGTTGGAATATCCCTTAATAATAATTATTAGTTTTAGAGTTCCCTGTCTATTGCATTAAGGCAGATCTCTTTTTATTTATGGCCCTCTAATGATCCAGAATATTTCACTCTGCTCATCATCTTTCCAGCCAGAAAAAAGCCACCATCACTTCCACTCCCCACAAACACACCAAAAGAACAAAATTTTAAAAATCCACAAATCCCCATCCTGCTGCACAAAATACAAGAATTTTATTATTCTTAAACGTTCTTCAGCCGTGCTGCAGGGGAACAAACCCATGTACACCTGGGCTCCCACATCTGTGATTTTCGGCTCCCTTTTTCGACATCTGTGATGTCAATATTGATATCAGCCTCCATCGAGTAAGGTGAAAAAATACTCCTCTCACCCTCTCCCCGCAAAATTCCCAATTCGTTTCCAAATTCACTCGCGCCTCATAAAGTCGAACCTTTAAATGTCCCTTTGGCGATCTGGGACCATTTTTTACATCAGCTTTTCTGTGCCTAGACTGAAAAGTCTGTCCCCTCCGACCTCCCTCAAAATCAAACTCTATTTCTTAAGACTCTTCCCTGTTGCATAAAGTAGCTCCTTTTATGTTTCTTGAGGGATTTCAGACAGGAAATCCTTTACCTCAGAATTCACCTTTCCAGGTCCATCAATGCCCCGACTCGTTCCCCGCAAACACCCCCATCCCCCATCTCCTCGCAGCCGGACCCCGCAGACCCTTCTTTTTAATGGGTCTCCGTGGCGCCCTGAAGCCATCTACTCCGCAGCCCTCAGCTGCCCCGGCAGGACACAGAAGCCCCGTGCGGTGGCGGCGGCTGGCACCTACCAGTCGGTGTGCGGCTCGTCGACGACGAGCAGAACCTTGGCCTTCCTGGCAGCGGCGGGCGCGGGCGCTGGTGCATCCACCAGGCCAGCCGAGGCGGCCGTCTGCTTCACGGCTTGGGACAGCGAGCTGAAGAAGCTGCTGCCCACCGACGGCGCCGAGGCCGCCTGCGGCGCGGGCTGCGGCGCGGACGCCGGGGCTGGCGGCGGCCTCCGCTCGGGGCCCGGCGAGGCGGCCGGGGGCGCCGACGAGGCCGAGGCAGCGCCTGAGCCGGGGGGCGGTGGCGGCGGCTGCTGGGGCTCTGGCCGCTGCAGGTCGGTCATGTAACCATTGGGCAGGTTGGCGATGAAGCTGCTGTCCGACAGCCGGCGCCGCAGGAAGTTCATCATCTGGCTTGAGGGACTGGGGGCGCGCTGGGCGGCGGGGCCGGGCGGCGCGAGAGGCAAGACTGAGGCAGCGACTGAAGTGGCTGACAGTGGGTCCGCAGCGCGCGAGCCCAGCTGACAGCCGTGGCGGACTGGGCCGGGCGGGCCGGGCTGCGCGAAGCTCAGCGCTAGAGAGCGGGAGGGTCAGGGGGCGGGGCCACCGATCGCTCCGCCCCGCGCCGCAGAGCCGGCACCGCCCCCGACTCGCCGCCTGCGCACCCGGCACCTAGCAGCGCGCCTTCCGAGTCTGCGGACTTGGAGCAGCGGCGAGGCAGGCCTTCTGCAACCTGTGCGTGACTCTGTGGGGAGGGCGTGGGAGCCAGTCCTGCTCACCAAGAATAGGGAAAAGGGAGCCGAAAGCCTCTACCGCCTTTTGATTGGAGAGAAAAACGCCAAGTCCTACCCGAGATGGAAATGCAGAAACTGTCCTCAGTCTCTAAGGATGGAGAAAAGGTGTTAGCCTCCCTGCTCTGAGGTGAGAAAGGAGCCATTCTTCTATCCCGCGACACGCACGCTGTTGTGAGAAAGAAAAGTACCACCTCCTTTCCCAAAGCTGGGAATAAAGGTGTCATCTCCCCAACCCCCAGTTGATCCCCACTAACACACACACACACACACACACACACACACACACACGCCCTGTGCTGAGATGGAAAAGAACTATCCCCCCCTCCCCTTAACGCTGGGGAAAAGACATTCCCCCACACCCCCACTACAAGGTGATGGAGACAAGTCTTAGTGGCGAAGCAAAGGGTCCATCTCCTCCACTTTGGGGAAGAGAGGGTAAACAGATCCTCTCCACGCGATCTTGGAAGGATGTGTGGGACACATTTTTTACGCCTGCACTTGAGGATGGCTCACCTAAGAGCATTTACTTCTCTCACCCTCCTCATTAACCAGAGAGAGGAAACTATACGTAAGGCTGGAGACACACACACACACCCAGGACTCCCAAATGGAATATCTAAGGCTCCCCTACACTTTCTGTGTTCACCTCACTGACAAGTATTGGTGCATCCTTTGTAGTACCAAGAAGGCCATCTCTTCAAGATCTTTCTGTTTTTTCCAGTTTTTTCATTGTCCAGATATGTCTGGACCTCCGTGAAGACTTCTATGATTACCCACCTTCTCATGTGTGACCCCTGAACCTTTATTTTCACTTCTCCTGAGATATAATTAATTTCTGTATTGTATTGGAACAGGGCACAGAAGATATACTTTACATTCGGACCACTCTGGGTAATATTTGACCTTGGGCAAAGTAGTCCTCTGGGCCTCTTTTCCTCAGCTGATAAAAGGAAATAGTTTTCAAAGTTGTTACACGGAGTAAATAAGATCATGGATGTAAAGCACCTGGAACACAATAAGTATTCTAGTAGTGGTGGCTGGATTTTTATTTGAACTAGTTCTTAGTATTTACTGGGAAGAATGGAATCAATGAGCAACTTATCACTAAGATCAGCAGCCAGTTCTTGCTTCCTACATCCCAGCTTGACTCAACTTAGGGGCTGGAGATGCACAACCCAGCTCTGGGCCAGAGACTCAATGACATCTAAGAGACCTCCAGCCAAAACTATAATAATACAGTGGCCTTCCCATCTAACATGTGCCAAGCAGTGGTAAGAATTTGATAGTCTAGTGTGAATGAGAAATGGCCTCTGTCTATGGGAAGTTTTAGATCTATGTGACCTAGATTGCGGAAGATAGACACGAACAAGTAACCACAATAAGATGTGAGAAATGCTATAATACAGTTGGGCAAGGTGGTTTAGGAGGACCGAGGAGTGCGAGATTAATTCTGCCTGTGAGGCTTAGGGATAGCTTCTCAGAGGAGACAGCGGCAAGAGTTTACCAGCAGAGAAGCAAGCAGCACTGAGGCAGAGAAAGCCTGGAGAAATGCTATTTGATGACTCCTCCAGGAAGCCTTCCACCAATCTCCCAGGACTAAGTATTTAATCGCTTATGCATGGTTTTGACATAGCCCCTTAATAAATTATAAGAAAACATTCTGGTGACTAGAATGTAATCATTTCAAGGTAGGATTGTCATTTTTGGACCCCAACATCAAGCACAGTGCCTGACACACAGTAAGGTCTCAGCTGTTTGAGAATCAAACTATACTCTTACCCAGCTCAGTTCCTGGGTCTGTTGGAAAATAAAATTTATAAGTTACTAATAACTTAAGGAAATAAACTTAATGTATTGCCTTTCCTAGAAATATTTTTTAGAGAATCAGAGGAATCTTTTATAAAGGCATGAATCTCTAATGATGGGATTTCAGACACTGTATCACTTCAATTTTTTTTCAGATGGTTGGGTTATCTTTTTTTATATTTAAGTAATTCTCCTAAACCATTAAGCTTGTAGTGTGTATATGATATTTAAAAATTAACCAGTTACCAAACATGTTTTGAAGTATCTAATACGTGCAAGGCATTATTCTGGAAACTGGATGATAAAGGAGATTCAAGGATGAACAAAACCCAAGTCTGCCCTTAAGAAGATAACTCATACACATGTGAACACATAACTAGCAATAGCAGAGCAGTTTATGAATAACCAGAAAGTGGAGCATACAGTGAGTGTCAAAGAAGCTAGAGGAAGAGGAGATCTCTGGGGTAGGAAATTTCACAGGGAAGATAGAGCCCAGGCCTTGTGAAATGGGTAGAATTTAGATAGCCAGAACAAAATGGAGAAGGCAACCAAAATAGAGGAGATAGCAAGATCAAAGTTGGGGAAGTTGCACTGGATAAGATATAAGAATGTATAGATCTAGTCCTTGAAGGCAAAGACCTATCCTGTATTATCACTATATCCTTGAGCCTTAGAACAGCAGGCAGCATGTTGTATGCACCCAAATATTTGTTAGAGAGGCTCCGAGAGGCTGTACTTTTGTGTATGTTTATGTATTAGTCTATCTAGCCTTTCTTGTAGATGGCAAGTACCTCAAGGTGAGGAATTCTGTCTTCTCTCAGAATGATCTATAGAGCCTAACATAACATCCAATGCACAGTAAGTGTCCCACTCTTGGGTGCTCGATCAAAATGTTCCCAGAGAACTCTAGAGTCCTTTATTAGTACAATGGAAGGCAACAAGCTTGTTAAATAATATTTATCAAATATTCCATTAATTATTAAGTTATTATCTGGTAGGTTTTAATAAGAATATTACTCATGGAAGAACAGTATTTTCTTATAATTGGGCATGGTGGTTATTAATCAATTGTATATGATCTGAAGATTTTTGTTACCTGACACAACTGTGAATCACATCTGCTTAAACCAATATCCTCCATGTTCTATTGAGTTTTTGCCAAGAAGAGGCTTTGTGGCATGCAAAGACACTTTATTATAAAAGGGCTTGGGTTTTTAATGAGCAGTAATGAAAAATCTTTTTCTTATCCTTACCCATGGATCCAGGTTCTAGATGCAGGGAGAATATAGCACCATTAGTCTTATTTCTTGCCTTTTCTGTGGAATTGAAGGGGGAACAGGATTTGGAAATGCTATAACATAAAATCCTGGTGCAGTTAGGGCCTTTTCTGCCTGTCTCCCTTGGAGACCAACCAGCCATTCTCCATCTCCAGGTGGAAGGCATTTCTCCAAGAGCAATCAGTGGAGGGGTTTCCCCCACCTTTTTTAATGATTCAGGGACCGACTAAGCCAACTGTCAGGATCTCAAAGGTCTCTTCCAGTTCTAGAAGCCCAGGATTCTTTGAGGTCCTTCCTTGTATAATCTTTATCTTCTCACTGAATTGAAAACACAAGTAAACATCTGGCAATTACAGATGAAAGAATCGTGTTAAAATCAAAACCAATTTAAATGCTTTATAGTTTCTCTCTTTTCTCTCCTCTCTTAAGCAGCAATGCAGCAAAGAAAGCTCACAGGGAAAAAGGCTGGATACAAGAGTGAGGAGTAATTAAGTGTCTTCTACAGGCAGAGCTCACATACAAAGCTTAAAGAAAAACCTGGCACACGGAGCCACCTGGCAAAACACCTATTGACTGGGTGTCCTCACAAACAAAGAAGTTTGCTGAAACATGCAACTCTTGGCCCTCACTCACTTTTCAGGATCAGAGACCCCATTCAGTCCCACCTAAAGAGAAATAGAAAGAGTTTGTGATTCAGAAACTGGGTTCTAGTCCCACCTCCAACACTAATTTGCTATGCAATTTTCAACAAGTTGCTGGGCTCTCTGGACCTCTTATGTGAACAGGGAAGGATAGGTCTTTCTTGGGCCTCTCATGAGGTAATATGGGAACACTTTGTAAATGACAAAGCTTTATTATTATTTCCTTTCATATATCTTGTTACCTGTCATTTGAAGAACTCAGTTGAATTGAGAGTTCGTCATCTCCATTCAAGTAGGCCTTCTTAATGATTAGCCCTGTGAATTCCACTCTACTCCACCTTTGTATAGAGGACAGCTATATCTCCAACTTTGAATTCTCCAGAGGTGACCACATCAGCTGGGTTAGTTTGCTATAATTAGAAATCACACAAATATAAGTTAAATTTTAAATCTGCCTCATTGTAGCTGTTTAACTTTGAACAAATCACTTTCAGTCTCAGTTCCCTCATCTGTAAAAGAATCTGATAATTATCATAGTGATCTTGAAGGACTATTTTGAAGACTTAATTAGATCAAGTATATGAGTGTATTGTATAATCTGTAAAGTACTATACAAATGTTAGTTGTTAATATTTTTGACACCAAGGGAATCACAAAATTTACCAGTACCACAACTAAAATTCAAAAAGGACTCCCCCACACATTTTTATCCCAATGTTACACACCCAGAAGAATTCATGGAAGGCATAAGGTTGACCCTCTGCAGCTACTCCCAGGCTTAGTTGTACCTGCTAAAATAAATGTGACAACCACTTCAACTAATGGCTTTTATCTTGCTAGGTGACCTTGAACAAGGCACTTAACTTCTCTCTCCAGGCTTCCATTTTCTAACCTGGAAAATGAGAGAGAGGGAACTGAGCTGGGTGATCCCCAAGGTCTTGTGTTGTGAGATTCTCTGGGTAAAGCCCCATGGGTTAAATAAGCACCTGATGTCACCAGGGTAAGCCAGGGAACACAGGAGCCAAGCCTGGGAAGCAAACACTCTGCACTGACAGATGATTTTAGGAAAAGAGAAAGAAGCAAGAGCTTCCAGGAGAAACACAGGGGGCATGAATTCTAATTCCAAGTCTTCCCCTGACTTAAGGAAGTCAGAGATGGTCCCTTGCCAAGTCTCCATTTCTCTGACTGTATTGGGGACACAATAATAACTGAAACTGATTAGATCTTGATTACATGCCAGAAACTGCCCATGTGTTATCTCATTTAATCTCCCATAAGGGAGGCATTAAATATCTCTTTTTCCAATGAAGCAATTAGACTTCAGAGAGGTTACACCAACTAACACAAGATTTTAGAACTAGAAAGTTGTAGAGCTAAAAGGTGCTGGTTGCCTGCAAAGACCATGAGATTCCCCATTAGGATATACTGACAGACCTCTCTAAAAGGTGCCATCCATCAGCAGCTTGCCTAGTAAACACATTCATTAGAAACCACAGAAGAAATAATATGTCCTCCTGGACTCTCCTCTATCCTTGCCACCTCCCTTTGCCCAAAATCCTGCAGACACAGGAGGCCTGTAATACTGTATAAACAAACATTCCTGCCCCCAGAACAAGCTAGACTCAAGCAAGAAGAGAATTGATGAGACATCCCTCCCTTCATACACCCCACTCATACTCCCACCCAGCTTGGACCACAGCTCCCCGCAGAGCAGCTTTGGCCTCTTCGGGATGCTGGTGTATTAGCTGTTGCCATGGTAATAGAGGACCATTTTTGTCATGCACACATGAGCAGCACAGAGTGGGTTTCCCCAGCCTGGAAAACTCAGATTTATCAGAGATTGTTTTCCAGCAGCATCCACACACTACTTCACAGATAAGGGAAAGAGCAGCACTTTCACTTAGCATTCAACCAAACCAAGGGACAGAGCTGAACTTTCTGTACTCAGATGGTTCAAAAGGCAACACCCTTCTTCTACGTCTGATATAGTCCCTCTTCAAGGAGGTGCCTTCCAGATGGTAGGAAGAGATATTTACAAGATGCCAGTGTGTGTTTACAGAAACAGTGGGCAGCCCCTGAGTCCCCAGTCCTGCCTTGCCATGTCCAGATTGGAGACCAATTCGATTTTTAGCATCAGACCCATTTGGATTTATCCTGTGCCTTAGCCACTTTATTAACAGGGCAATCTCATGCAGTTTCTTTAATGAGGCTCAGTTTATCTATCTGTAAAGTGGGGTTAATCTTTCTTTGCAGGGTTGTTGAAGAAAATTAAACAAGATCATGTATAAATAGTGCCCAATACAGTGTTTGGCACAAGGTAGATACATATTCATGATAGCAATTATTTTAAAGAAAGACATGTAATTAAACATATTTTCTGATTCGGAGACAAATATTTGAATCCCTGGTTCACCACATAATAGCTTAAGAACTATATAATATTCTGGAGTCAGTTTTATTTTGGGTTTCATTTCCTCATATGTAAAATGAAGAGGTCAGAAGGGGATTTATCAGCTGAGGGCCTACAAGATTCTAAGTGAAGATTTTATTTTGAAGGTATGGTTATAATATCTCTGCTAGCTGGAAATCTGAGGATTTGAGTTTTAAGATAAAAAAAGAGACATCCTCTTCTTTATTGGTAAAATAGCATAAGGCATTAATGACATTGCTCCTTAATGTTAATATCTGTACATTGAGAAGTATCTTTCCCCCACCTCCACCCCAATACCACATTGTATAAGTTCCTGCACAACTGTCCCCAGGGAAAGTTTCCTTAGTGCCAGAGCCAGCTCTGAGCAGATGGCCCCATTTCTTCTTCTCTTGAAAATAGCTAGCTCCAGGGATCAGAGCAAAACAGAGTCATAGTCCAAGGTCAAATACTTGACTGTTATTTTAATGAGTATGATTCAGCCCAAAAGCCCATTAGCACTCTCCACCCTCACCCCCCACCTTTACCCCACACATCTGCAGAATTCTGCTGGAGAATTCAGCTCTTTGGAGGGCTGAAGATACCTGGCTGGCTTGCTTGTTTCATGTTCCTGATCAGGAGTGAGTCAGTATTCCTATTTCTTGTGTTTTATCTTCTCCCTACTTTGCCAGTGTCAAGAAAATGTCTTTTTTCATCTCCAAAACAGCATCTGGTCCATTTGAAGCAGGCTAGCAGTAGGCTCTGTGCCAGTGCCCTCATTTCTTGGAAGATAGAAGGCTTCCCCTATACAATTATCTAAAAGTTCCCTTGCCTGATGATTCATCCAACCACTCCATCATGAGCCAGTCCTGGGTATCCTAAAGTCACCTTGAAAAGATCAATAATAATGATCACTTTACACATTGCTTTGAATTCTTACAACAACTTTACATGGTAGGAATCATACTCTCACTTAAACAAATGAGGAAACAGTGGCTCAAAGATGGAAAGAGACTTCCCCAAAGTCACACAGTCTGACACAAAAGACCTGAGATTCAAACTCTAATTCCTAATTTTAGGAGGAAGAGTTGGAAGCGCACTTGCCATAGTAAGTACTTTGGAAAGTGCTGGGACTCTGAAAGTATGGCAGCCATGTTTTCAAAAAAAAGCCCCTGCACCATCTCTAGTGTGCCTCCAAGCTGTTCCCTCTGCTTAGGATACCCTTCCTCGTGCTTTGTAGCATGGTGCAGTGGAACAACCATGGGCTTTGTGGTAGACAACTGTTTGGGAATCCTGACTATACCATTTGCAGCTTTATGATCTCAGACAACTTATCAAATCTCCCTAAGGTTTTCTTCCTCTGTAAAATAGGTATCTACCTCATAGTGTTGTCATAAGGATTCAAGCTAAAAGGGCTTAGCACGGTACCTGGCAGTTAACAGGTTGGAGTGATAATAACCATTCCTTCCAAATACAGCTTAGGTGTCACCACCTTCCTGACTGTGCCTCCCTTCTCTATGCCCTAACATTCATTCATTTTTTTTCTTTCTTCATTCACCAAATATTTAAAATACATAAATAACTCAATCGTAGTACTTGGCATACAATACTGTAATTAATAGGTATTATTCTGTTTTCCTCATTAGGCTGGGATCTTTCTGAGGGTAGAGATGGTTACTGAGTCATTTCTGAATCCTGAATATCTACTCTAGGGGCTGGCAGGAGGAAGGAAGAGAGAAGGAAAGAATAAAAGGAAAGACAGAAGGAAAAGGAAACAAAGCACAGGACTACTTATGGAAACCTGCTCAGAACAATAACAACAACAACAACAACAAAAACAACAACAAACACATCTGTGTAGCCAGGCAGATAGGAAAAGCACCTGGTCCTTCCCTAGCCTCCTCTGCAAATGCCTTCCACTTCCTCCATTGACAGGAGCCAATAACAGCATGAGAATATCAATGACCTACTGAATAGGAAGCCACAGACGAGCTCTGCATTGAGAGTGCAGACAGACAAGTGGTGGGTGGTTCTGCAGGCGCAGCTGCAGAAAGGAAAATTCTGTCTGTTTAGCTGCTGGGCATAGACAGCTGTCCCAAACCTGATAATAGTGTGTGCGGGCTATTGAGCTCAACCCATCTCCAGCAACTGCCACTGGAGAACCCTGGGCAACAGGCCTGTCAGATGATGACGGCAGCTACAAACTCAGCAAGAAGGCAGCTCCCCACATAGCTCTACAGAGCTAAAGCTTGGCGTCCCTAGCTGTAGGCAAAAGTACCAAGGAAAAGGGAGGCAGCATCTTCCTTCCCTCTGCTCTCCAGACAGTGCCCTGCCCACCACTGAATCATTTAGATTCCACTCTAAACCCACCATCCTCCAAAGAGGGTAACTAGTCATAATTCTCCATTCTACCTTTCTAGCTCATCTCTTAGTCTACCTTGACCTGCTCTGCAGCAAGTTATACTCAGCTTCTTTCTAGTCCCTAAACAAGTCATGTTCTGTCATACCTCTGTGCCTTCACTAATGCTGTTCCCTTTTTTGAGAATGCACTCTGCTCATGCTTTGTTGTGTCGGGATCAGTTTCACAGGTGCAGATCCTGGTACTAGGATTTGAGTGCAAATAGTTGACTTAAAAGGTGACCCCAGATAGCACCAGTGGCGACAGGGACAAGTGAGACCGAGGAGGCAAAGAAGCCAGGAAAAAGTGCCAGGCAGCTGGGCAGCTGAGACCCAATCCCACTGAGCAACACTAGTGGCTAGATATTGTGGAACACATCTTGGAGCTGTCTCACTCATTGGGTGAGAAAGCGAAATTCAAGATTGGTCGAGTACTGCTCCTGAGAGAGTTAACACCTGCCAATAGCTTGCCCTGTGCAAGAGCCAGTCCCATCCCTCCACCAGAGCTCGCTCTCAAGTAGAGAGTTATAGAGTACCAGTATCATCTGCTACCCTTGCCAAAGTAGCTAACCCTCCTTATCTTTTAAGGCCCAGCTCAAAAGCTAATACTTCTAATTTCAAATAAATTTCACACCTCCCTCCTCTGCATTCCCAGATCATATTGAACACAATTCTATTGAATATTTTACCTTATTTATTATAGTGACTTTCTATCTACCTTTCCTATGGGCTTCTGGACCATGGGCTTCTCTAGGGCAGGAATTGTGTCATTCGCTTCTGTGTCCTCTACTCCCAGAACAGGATGGCACGTAGAGAGCAGGTACTCATTAAATATTAGGGATGTTTGAGAACACTAATGAACATTGATAAATTCCAATATCAGCCCAAGATTCCATTTTTCTGGGAGGACACCTAACGCCCTATTACCTTTTGTGATTTGAGGAGAATATAGTGTCACACCTTAGAAAATGTAACACTGAATGCTGCCTTAATTCCCTCAAGTTGAACAATTGTCAGGATAACAAGATAAGTCTATCCAAAGGTAAGTCTATCCAAAGAGTCTCAGATTGAAGCAATACGGGCTCTACTTTGCCATCTTCTGCCCTGGTGTGGATGGACACTTCGTGGATGAAAAGGCACTGGATTCATACAGATTCGTAGTTGTTTATAATATCTATAACATCATCAACCCGATTTAGTATCCCTGGCACTTATCCTAGAGGAACTTACTTGTATAGATAAGGCATTCCCTCTGCCAGAACTCTCAGATGCCATTTCAGTGTCAAGGGGTCTGGGTCTGGACTGCAAGATGGTGGCAGGAACTAGAACCCAAGTCAAGTCAGATGTGATGTTTCCCAAGATAGCCTGAAGCAATATTGCCAGATTGGAGATTTAAAATAGTTCCAAAACAACTTCTAGTTAGGAAATATGAGAGAAGGGAAAAAAGCTTTACAATAGCAATAAAACAGATAAATTATCCATCTGAAAACTTAATTAGAAGTGTGCAAATTCTTCTTGAAAAAAATTAACATTACTAAGGGATACCAAAGAATAATTTTTAAAAAAGAAAGAAATATCTTGGGTAGGAAAACTCAACATCATAAAGATGTCATTGCCCCTTAAATTAACCTGTAAATATGCTGCAATCCAATAGAAAAAGATAGAAACAGATTTAGGGAGCAGGGAACCAGACAAATGGACTCTGAAATTCATATGGAAAAATAAACAATTGGAAATAGAAGAATTCTGAAAAGGAAAAGTAGAAAGGGAGGGATTAGCTCTACCAGATATTAAAGCATGCTATTAAGCTGTAGTAATTTAAACAGTGTAGGATTTGTGCATCAAAAGACAAACAAATTAATAAATAAAAAGCTCAGAAAAAAAAATCCTAAACATATCCAGAAATCTAGTATAGAATAAATGTGGCACTTCAAATCAGTGAGAAACAAGATTATTTAATAAACATTGTTGGAATAACTGAATAGTTATCAGGGAAAAACTGAAATGGGATCCATATCTTGTACATTATAACAAAAAATTTTCAGGTGGATCAAAACCAAAACAGTAATAGAAGAAAATGTCAGGAGTTTTGTTTAATAATCTTGAAGTGAAGTATAGCTGTCTAAAAATAATGTATTACAGCCATAAAATTTAAAAATGGATAAATTTGACAGTCATAATGTTTCTCCATAGAAAAAAACCTTCACATATCCAAAAGGCAAAAGACAAACTGGGAAAAGTACTGGCAATGCATACCACAGACATAGGACTAATTTCCTTAATATAGTAAAGGCTTTTACATATCAATATGAAAAAAAGAATTCTATAGCAAAGTAAGTAATAGACATGAAAGAAAGAATACAAATAACTTCTAAACCCCATACATAATAAGAGAACTGAGTAATGGGAAAGGTCCTATATGGTTTTTTGTTTTTTGGTGTTTTTTTTTTGGTATCTCTAAATTTAAAACCATCTGTCTGTATCACCTGGTTAAAAAAAAAAAGAAAGAAAGAAAGGAACTCAAGTTCAAAAAAATAAGAACAAACAAAAAATTATTTTTTATTAAGGATCAATAAGACCCTGGGTACTGGCTGAAAGAACAACTGTGGACATCAAAGGCATACATGGAAAAATAATAAAGCTGGTAACTGAGTTAAAAACAAGCTAGGGGAGTGTAGTGGGGTGATCATTCTCCAGTCTTTGCTGTTCAAGTTTTAGTTCTAATCTGTGCTAGCTGTGAGACTTTGGCAGTTGACTTCATTCTATGACCCTCAATTTCCTCATCTATGAAATGGGAACAATCATCATTACTTTATAGAGTTTTCCTGAGGTAAAAAGAGGTGATGCAAGAAAAATGCTTAGGACAATGTCTGGCATATACTATAAATGCATAATGAACACCTTGCATGTGCTTGGAAGAGAGTGGGCATGACAGCTTAGTGGCTGTGCAAGATAGATACCGAGTCCTAGACCTCTGACTTCTCCAACTCGACACCTATTAGGCTGTGTCTACGTTCCCCACTGGCAGTCATAAAGTCACCTTCTCTGATCAGAAGATCCATAAGAAACAAATTCCCTAAATCCTCTTTTGTAGTTATTCTCCTTATTTCCCAAAGTCTCTAACCCAAAAATTACAGATTTCTATTGACTTGCACAAGGTTCTCTGGCCCTAAATTCTCCTGGAAAATTCCATTAAGGCTCCAAATATACTAATCTATAATTGTAGCTTAATTCGGCTCATGGTAAAAGTTCAATATGTGCATTTTGCACTATGTCGTGTCTGTTCCACCCAGAGACCTTTGAATAAGGCCATCCCACCCACTCATCATATTCCTGCCAGACCTTAAAAGCAAGCTAAAATGATAGCTGATACCGTAGGCAATCCCACAAGGCCAGTTGATCCCCACTGCTATCTGATCCCAACCAACTCCAACCAATCTGTCTCCCAGGTTTGAACTCCTGGCTCCTTCCCAGACTTTGATCCCTATATCTGGCCTCTTTTAGATTTTTGTATCTGTCTCTCCTTGGCCTTTGGACTTCATGGCTCCTGAATAATTTTTCATTTGCATAACCATCATAGTAGTTAAGAACTATACCTTTGTTCCCCCCATTAAAGGGGACCCAGATAAGGCTAGCTTAAGAATTGGTAAGAAAATATGTTTGCCTCTACTGCCCTTTCATTCCCATTTCAGGGCCACTACCCCCAGAATTGATACTGCTTTTCTCCCCTGGGCACTATGCCTAATGCCTTACTCTCCAATGACAATCATCAATACTATCAAGATACCAGCTGATAAGGTTTAAGAATGATCGCCCCCACCCGCTTTTGCCATGAATTTTCTAAGGAGTTCTGAAGATCTGCAATGCCTTCAAGACTGTGGAAATTTTTTATTGTATTATCTGTTTAAATTCTCTTCCCCAACATTTTCTTGGGACATTTCTCCCACACTCCATCCACATGGCTGCCACATTTTCACCTGCCTCACTCTGTTTACTACAGTTAATTGGTTCACCTAACTCGGGCCAAGCCAATTAGAATCTTTCTCCAGGAGTTGTTTTTTAAAAAATAAATATGTATATAAACTAGATTTAAGAAGAATAACTAATCCTTACAGTGGTAGAAGCGTAAGGCTAAATGAAAGACTTATTCAAACCCTTTTTACCAGCTCTGTCAGTTCAAGTCTTCTGAAAAGCACATACCAAGGTAGGATTAGACATGGAAGAGATTTCTTAGGGAAATACCTGTTATGTAGAGAATAAAGAAATGAGGAATTTTGGGACTTTACAAAATGGATTCCATGGGAGCCATGTTAGTAATGTCAACTTGCACATAAGGGGAATGCTTTTAGGATGATGTAACCTGACCACCCAAAACCAAAGACGTCAGTCTCCATTTGCAGAAGCTGATAAGCATAAGGATCCCACCTTGTAGGGGCCATGCATGCTGAACACCTTAGATGATGCTCAAGCCTAACCCAACAGTATCACAGATGAATGCACTAGAGCAGACCTCCTGACCCATCATAGCCACTGGCTTGGGACTGACCCGCAGCTCTCTGTGCCGGTCAACAGAACTCACTCTGGAGACACTAAGAACTTTCATCTATTTGCTCTGTCACATAAGACTCTGTACTTCCCCTCTCTGTGTGTTGTGTGTTAATCTGCATGGGTACCTGATTGGTTTATCTAAGAAGTTTCCACTAATAAACCTGGCATTGTGGAAAGCCTCAAACACGTGCAAGACTTACTTCCATAGCTGCTTTTCTTGCTCATAACACCTGTGAAAGATAAAGGGAAGGAGCAGGAGTAGGGCAGAGGGAACCTCAGACTGCAGTGAAGATCTGATACCTATGAAAAGAAAGAGGGAAAGAAAGAGCATTGTTCAGGAAAAGTTTCAGACTACAGCACAACTCTAAGAAAGTTTGGGCCAGGTCTATGGGGGTGGGGAGGATGGGTCACCAAGCCAAAGTCACCCATTGGAGGAATGGAGCAGCGTTAGATCACCCACTGCTCAATATTGGCTGGAAACAGTCTGGGGGAGGTGTGCCTTCAGCAAGATGCTATTGTGGATCCAGAAGATCCAGCTAGGGGTGTAGCTAGGTCTTTCAGTCAACTCAGCTCCCTACAACAGGCTCTCTTAAAGGGGTCTGTTAGTTCAGTCCTCCAAGAAGTAGATACTAAAACAATTAAATGTGCAATTATTTTATTAAGCAAATCACCAGTGAGAGAAAATAGGGAGTCAAGGAAGGCTGGGAGAATCATCAGACTGCAGTGCAAGTCTGATTCTAGGTGAAAGAGAGAGGAAGGTAGCGTCCTAGACTACCATACAATCCCAAGAGGGTTTGACAAGCTATTGAGGAGTCCCCACACCAAACTCAATAATCCAGGGGTTCTGGTATTCCAGGAATGGGCCTGCCTTAGTATTCCTGACACACTCAGTCCCTAACTGAGAGCAGCCCATGGAAAATACAGCCTCAGAGCAAACACAGGCAATGAATTTCAGTAGCTGGGACATGTGATCAATGAAGCTCTCTGTAGCTGCAGGTCTCTCAGGCACGTTCTCATGGCCATCTCAAGGGAATCTGAGTGGTGCATTACACAGCCTCCAATGCCACCACACAGTTAGAAAGCTGGTTGGCAGTAAGAATGACATCAACATACGGAGAAAAAGGATACAAAGAGAATCTGGGCACTAAAGCCTCTGATGCCACTTCTTTCTGAAATCCAGATTTCCCTGCTTTTTCACATAATTTGGCATTCAAATTTTCCTTGGTGAGCCAATAAATTCCTCTTTTTGCTTATACTAGTTTGTGTTGGGTTTCTGTCACTTGCAACCAAAAGAATCCTAATGAATACAGACCTAAAGGAAACAAACTTGAATGGTGAAATTTTAGCACTGGGACCAAATAATAGGGGAAATATTTTTGATCAGGGAAGTCAAATCGAGCCAACTCACAGGGCCTAGCTACAAGAAATACACAGACAAATAAGACTAATATGGGTATTCCCTATAAAAATTGTCAATTTGAATTGAATTTGGTGGATAAATGGCTGTTCTTTACTAAACGATGAATTCTTTAAAATCAGGAGCTATGTATTATATCTCTGATATCTCCATCTAGCCCTGCTGCTGGTGGTTTAGACTGTGTGACCTAGAACCTGGTCCTTTTTCTGGCTAGCATATGGTTCAGTAAACCCTGTCTTTCAGGACAACTTTCAGCCTCTAAGGTTTTTTGTTTAACACAGATATTTCTGACTCTTAAACTCATGTTTTTCACAGCAGAACTGCTTTTCTCTGGGTTTTAGCTTAATCAGCTCATTCTTCTTTCCCATCAAGGCCACGTAACAGGGAGCAGCTATCTTCAAGGTCTGAGGAATGGTCTCAAACCCTTGGTTTCACCAACACAAATGCCTGCTAGTGATCAGGGCCCTGCCTGTTTTGTCAGGCTTCTCTCTTTGATCAGCTGTGTCAATAGGTCTGTCACACAGATAGATCTGTGACAAGCTTGGCCACAATCAAAGGTAAACTGCCTTAAGAAGGATTTTATCTGTAAGACTAATTGGGAAATTCCCAAATGTTAACATCTTCTACTAAGTTCCTTAAAGGAGAAATCACCCTCTTCCTAACCTGTGTCATTGGTGAAAAAGCAATCATCTGTTTTAAAATCTGAAGTTCTGTTTAAATGTGTTCTTTAAAGTTATGCTCTGATAAACTTGGATCTATAACTGAAAGTTCTCTGGCTGAAAAAATAATTGGTAAACTAGCTGTCAGAAAATGTGGTAATTGAAGAAAAAATGAATGTGAGACATCAGTGCAATCACACCATTACGTAAACTGTTTTCCTTCTGTTTCACCCAGAGGTGAGAAAGGACCACTCTGGGAAAAGGAGCATGGCAGAGACTTCCCTGACTGAACAAGAATGCTAAGGACAACTGAGGCTGTGTCACTAATGATCACTAATAGGAGAGCAATGTGAAACAGAGAAGCCACTGGGAATTGAGCAGTCTCTTGAAGGACGTTTAGTGTCAACCTTGTTCAAAGCACGTCCTGCCTGGGTAAACTCTAGCAGGATTAATTGCTAGAAGAGATTCAGAGTGTTTAAAAATATCATCTACCCAGCAGCCAAATTCTCGGTTCTGGCAGCAATTCTGGTTAAAAGCTAAAACTGGGTAGAGGGGTGGAACAATTTGCTCAGGGTCACAGAACAAAGAAGTGTCAGATTTGGGGCTTTTTCTCCAAGCTCTTTGTAGCTATGCTCCACATTTATATTGTATTTATGGGTAGTCTTAGACAATCAAGGTCTACTTAATGCTGTCTTTATCCCAATTCAAAACAAAATTTTATCTTTTTTTTTCAGGTCCTCAGAGGCCCCATTTTTCACCCTTTTTCATATTCCTCTTACTCTTGCCCCAAGATTCATCTCAGTGTGTTCCCATTCTCCCTCTCTTGAATTAAAACCTGCTCTCAGGAAAGGGTGCACATATTCTCATTGGAATGCTTGAGCAACTTCATTTTAACACGGATATAAGAACAGAGGTGACTATTTAATGGCAGAGACTACCCAATGAGGGAAAGCATATCTTGGAGAAAACAAAGACCTCCCAGGGCTCTCAAAGTCGTACCAATATGGAACTACCTATATGCATTATACATCAGATTCATTTCACCTGCTCTATAGATTTGGGCCAGTTTCAGTAAAAGGCAGCATGGTGCATCAGAAACCACAGTGGACTAGGAATCATCCAGACTTTGTGTAAGCATTGGAGGTTCTATCTTATTATCTTTTGCTTAGCATCCTAGAATTCAGGGGTGGATTTTTAAGGGTCACAGCTCTACAAGCAGTCAGATCTGGATTAAGGTAACATTTCTGTCACCTACATCTGGGAGAACTTGAACAAATCACTGAACCATGCTAACCTTCTTTTCCCCATCTATGTAATGGGATTAAAAGCATCTACCTCAGAGTATCATGAGAAATCCAACAAGTTGTGTGGCACATGAAAGGGACCATTAAATATTAGTTATTATAACCATTGCCTCTTGTTAAAGGGAGATCAGTTCTTCCTCAGCCAGCAGCCTATCATCTGATAGTTGGATACTGTTTCAATAAAGTTTGAGGATGAAACTTTCTTTAGTTTTACTGAATTCTCTAACCTAACTTCAGGGAGAAATTTATGTTTAGAACAACTGGAATTTTTCTGAGAAGAATGAAAATGATTTCTTTCTCAATGGAGCCTTAATAGTCTAATGTTTCACTCTAGCATTCATGAGCCACTGAAAATAATTGGGTTTGTTATTGAAAGAGGCATATTATTGCTTTTATGTTTTCATAATCAGCTCCCTGGAAAGTAATTGTAAAGAGAAATCAGTATGTCACACCTGGTCAGTATTATGACATGATTAGTTCTTAAATTAACAAGGAAGAAAAAAAATCACATTTTATTAAATCTTCTTGGGAATAAAGTTGAATTCTAGCAGTTCAGTAGTTTGTAACAATTCAGCATGGATCATATCCAAGAAACTATTCAACAGAAAAGTATATATTTTATTCATCAAAAGCTAAAATATTTGTCATATGATAAAATATCTCCTTACTTACCTGAGTTCTTAACAGCATCATTGATTTCTTTTCCATCCCCTCTTTTCAATGCATAGGTAAATGCAGGTTCTTTATTTTAAAAAAAAATGTAGATCAGCGAAAAGAAAAGAAAATCCCTCCAAACTCTACCCAAACCATAAACCTAGAATTTATCCTTCATTTCTCTGCACATCAGAACAACGGCTTGATTTTGTCAATTCCACCTCCTTAATAGTTCTGAAATCTGGAAGCTCTCTATCTCGCGGCCACTAACCTAAGTCAATCACTCGTCCTGTCTGATCTATACCCTTGATATGCCAAATGTGATCCAGGAATCAAAAACATTGGCATCACCTGAGAGCTTCTTAGAAATGCAGAATCACGGGTCCCACCCCAGACCTACCGAATCAGGATCTGCATTTTAACAAGATCCCTGGGTAACTCATACGTACTTTAAAATTTGAAGAGCACAGCACTAGACCAGGTCAAAGTAGGGGCCCAGATTCTGCGTTTCGAAGAGCTCTCAGATGATGTCGAATTTGGCTCTGCCAGACATGCTTCGGGTGGCTTCTCATTTGTTTCTTTACCCCTAGCCTGGCCTTCTTCTAATCTAATCCACTTTAGCCAGTAAAAAAATCTTCCTAAAGCATATTTATTAATGTCACTTTCCTGCTTAAAACCCTTTAATGGTCCCTGGACTGGACATTTGTTTTAGTAGTAGCAGTAGAAGCAGCAGTAGCAGTAGCAGTAGTAGTAATTATAATAGTAATAGTCTAGCTGTTATTTGGGTTTTCATTGCTTTAGAGGGGAAGTTTGGCAGATTCCCTTCCTAGCTTGGGAACTACCCCACTCTCCAAATCTTGTTGGAAGTCAAAAGTGTCCACTCCCTTAAGTAGAACATGAAAAGCCCAGATATACTTTCTTTCTCAGAATTTCTGGCAACTGGGCATATTACCTTGGTAGGTCTGGCCAAGCTGAGGCTCTCTCCTGTGATTTTGAATCTGGAATTAGTGATATAAATAAACAAACAAAGGAGCAACCCCAATACCCAATTTCTAGGGGTGGGATTGGCATGTCCAGTGTTTAGCAGTGAGAGTGGCAGTGTCCCCAACTGTCTGGTTCTGAGGCTGACTTTTGCCTGTAATTCTGGCTATCCAATTTCCTTCTGATTCTGCTATCCAATCCTGGATCCCCAACCTTGGCAATTCAGAGAGCTACCCACTGTCCTTTCAAATAATTCCTTTCTTGCTTATATAATACAGAGCTGGTTTCTGTTGCAACTAAGACCCCTTACTGATAAGACTAACCAGCCTTGAAAATCAAGTCTAAATTCCTTAACCTGGCCATTCTTATTTTCGTATTAAAGTAATAGTATCTGCTGAAATGCATTAACTCTCAAATCTCAAAAGTTTAGCAAAATAGACTATTTCTTGTATGTATGTATGTATGTATGTGTGTATATATATATATATATATATATATATATATATATATATATATTCCAACATGTGTGCGCCTGATTACCAGGTGGTTCTTCCTTAAAAAACCAAGCTTTTTCTACCTGAGGCTCTGCCATCTTCAGCATGGCTTCCAAGATTCTAGTCTGCATTAGGCTAGTGGAAAGGGAAAGAATGTAGCGATCTTTATCTATGATTACAATTAGATGTCAGAGCAGGTAGAACAAGCCCTTGGGGCTGGTGGCTAGGTGAGTATTAGAAGGTAGGGCAGGAGATCTGGAAGCACACAGAAATCTGGCTTTCACAGTCAAGGATTCTTTAAGTTCCAAATAACATAATCCTCCTCAAAATCATCTTAAACTGGCTAAAAGAAAGGGAAAAAAATATTTTAAGAATAGAGCAGCATGTAATGAGTATCTATTGTATTTATTGCCCTGTAACCAGTCCCTTTTCCTCTAATGATAACATAATTTCTTTGGGGAGCCATCTTTCCCACTCTCAGTCCATGTGAGTGGAACTGACCCCAACTCATGGAACCATGTCTGGTCAATTAGGCATTTCATCTCTTGAACAGAGTAATAGCCTCAGACATATAACCCAAGACAGCCAGTGGCCATTAAAGACTACCCCATAGTTTCCAAGGTTGTATATCTTCATTTAGAGTGACCACTCCATCTCAAATTCAAATCCAAATTTCTGAGAGAGAGAATCTGAGTGATTAAGCTTGAGTCAGTTGTACAATCTGATCCAGTTCCCTAACCAGTTAAGTGACTTTGGCAATTTACATAAATTTCTTGGACCTCAGTTACTTTATCAGTAAAATGAGAGTAATAGCAATACCTACCTCTTAAATTTATTGGGAAGACTAAATGAGATCACACATGTAAAGTATGAAACACAGTACCTGGTGTATAGCCAATATACAATAAATATAAGCCATGAAAATGATATTTCACTGGTAATGATGATGCTCCCCTCCCACCTCTGTCCTTGGTCTTCTTAGATTCTGCCTGAAGTTGGGGTGGTATTGAGGTTGCAGGGGGCAATGGGAATGTCAGCTGTGGGTAAGAAAAATATTTAAGGCAGGAAGCCAGACACAGGTGATTACAGTGTTATAGGCACCCTCTGAGTGTGGTGAGAGAGCAAGAATGCTTGAAATTTAGCCAAAACACTCCTCCCTCTGGTTAAGGAGGGCTCAGTGAAATAAGCTCTTCTACCCCAAACTTATGCTTTCTTCAAAAACATTCTCAATCAGCCCAGCCCTATCACCTGGTTTCCCCTCTGGCTTGTCTACACCAATAAGCAGAGTGAAGAATTCAGGAAGACTCATAATGGTAGTATCTGAATCCTCACCACAACCCCCTGAGATAGGTATTATTATTATTCCTTTTTCAGAAATGAGAACATGGAGGCTCAAGGCCGTTACGTAGCTTGGCTGAGGTCTCAGAACAAGTGGCAGAGCCATGATACAAACCTAGATTTGTTGGAATCCAATCCCCTGTTCTATCTGTTGAATTATACCTCGTTCTACAGTCTCAAGATTCACCTATCAGTCTCACTGGCTAAGCAATACCCATTACTTTTGTGGCCTTAGCCATTAGTCTTGCTTCTCAAATAGTTGGTACAAGCCATATGTCATCTGATAGAGCAGAGGATAGTAATGATGGAACTGAACATAGGAGGTAAGTTCTGGAAAGTAGGCAGGAGCTAGATTTAAGAAGTTGGCCTTTAGACTGTGGTCAGAGGGAGCTACTGATGCTTGGAGGAAAATCATAGTAAAAGGCAGCTCTCTCCATTCTCATACTGCTATGGACTGGATTGTGCCCTTTCCCACCCCGCCCCGCTACTCATATGTTGAAGACCTAGTGCTCAATGTGTTGGTATTTGGAGGTGGAGCCTTTGGAAGATAATTAAGTTTAGATGATGTCATGAAGGTCGGGCCCTTATGATGGGATTAGTGCCCTTATAAGAAGAGATGCCAGAGAACTTGTTCTCTCTTTACCACATAAGGGCACAGAGAGAAAGCAACCATCTGCAAGCCAGGAAGAGAATTCTCACCAGAACCCAACCATGCTGATACCCTGATCTGGAACTTCCAGCCTCCAGGACTGTGAAAATATAAATTTCAATAGGTAAGCCACCAAATCTCTGGCATTTTGTTATGGCTGCCTGAATTGACTAAGACAGATTTTGACTTGTGATTGTCATTTTCATATGTCAACTTTACCAGTCCATGGGGTGCCCAAGTATTTGGTTAAACATTATTTCTGGGTGTGTCTATGAGGGCGATTCTGGATGAGATTAATATTTGAATGAGTAGACTGAGTGAAGCAGATTGCCCTCCCCAATATGGATGGGCTTCATCCAATCCAATGAAGGCCTGGATAGAATAAAAGTTTGAGTCAAAAATAATTCTTTCTCTCTCCCTGACTGCTTTCAAGCTGGGATTTCTGTCTTCTCCTGCCTTCATACTCAGACATAAACTGGAACTTACACGACCAGCTCTTTTGGTTCTTAGACTGTCAGACTCAGACTGGAACTTTATCATCTCCAGCTTGCCAACTTCAGATCTTGGACTTTTAACTTCCAGAACTGTGAGAAATAAATCTCCGTTATGTAAGCTACCCAATATGTGGTATTATGTAATGGCAAAAGCTAAGACACATAATCAAGTCTAGACATATAACCCAAGACACACACCTGAGCTAAAATAGACACCCAAGTCTAGACCACGTTTGGAGGTTCATTTTCACCAGCTTACCAGTTTTACTTAAGTGTGTATAGGTGGAGGGGTGGGGAGATGAGCAATTTTATAGCTGCATCTTGATGACTTCTCCATTACGGCTGGCAGGAAAAGCAGAATTCAGCCCCCAAAGAAAACAGTGTCGTGGTATGAAGCTCAGGGGGACTATCTGATCTTTCCCTTGGAAGGCTGGGGAGGAACCAATTACCAGGATTTAATTAAGGGAGTCTTCTCCTTTCCTCTATCCACTTTGTCACTGTCTTGGTCCAATCCTTCCTCAGTGTTTATTCTGGATTCTTATAACAGCCTCCTGGTTGGTCTATGTGCCACCAATCTCTTTTCTCTCATCATCCTTCACCATGCAGCTGGAGAGATCTTACCTGGTCTGTCCTTTTGTTTCTCTGTGTTTAAGAACATTGTCTTTGGAGACAAATTGCCTGGATTCACATCTTTGCCCTGCTATTATTAGCTGTATTGCTTTAGTAAGTTACTCAGTTTCATCATCTGTAAAATGGGATTGTGTGATGTTAGATGATAGCCCCCAAAAGATATGTCCATATACTAATCCCCAAAACCTATTAATGTAATCTTATTTGAAAAAGAATCTTCATAGAAGTAATTAAATTAAGATTTGGGGGACAAGATCATCTTGGGTTACCCAATGGGTTCTAAATCTAATAACAAGTGTCAAAGATTAATTGACCATAACAATAAGGATTTATTTCTGGATTCCCAATTCTATTCCTTGATCTATATGTCTGTCCTTATGGGAATCATTTTTTTTTTTTTTGAGCTATAACTCACATACCATAGAATTCACACATTTTTAAAGTGTACAGTGCAGGAGTTTTTAGTATATTCACAAAATTGTGCAACTATCACTGCTATCTCCTTTCAGAACATTTTTATTATCTATAAATCATTTGTTTACCCCTTTTCTCCAGACAGTAGTTTTGATGATGGATGGGTTTTAGTTTTCCCTTTTGTTTTACCCCTTTAGCTACAGTGACCACCTCATTCTGGTTTGTATGGGACCTTCCTGGTTTTAGAACTGAAAGTCCCACAACCCAGAACCTTCTTAGTTGTGAGCAAACAGGGACAGTTGTTCACCTTACCTGTAGAATATATCATCAATGTCCTGCCCATATTTCTTACCACTTGGGAGTGTGCCAGCCTCCATTCCACTGCCAGTTCTTCCATCTCTTTGTCTAAGGGCTTTCTCCAAAGCCTTGAAAACCTGTTTTGCTCAGAATAGTAAGATGGAATTAAACCCTGCCACTCAGAAGCAGCCCTAATGGCAATTGGAATACCAATACCCCAGTTCTGTCACCGCTCTAGTGGAATAACTCATAAGGTGAGAGTTTCACACTGGCTGTCATTGTTTCCCTAGCAAGATAAGCTCCATTCACCCATAATGATAGCTGGCTTGATAACATGCCTTTTATCACCTGCCTTCTCTTGGCTTCTCTCACTTGCCAATTCTTGAATCTTTATCTCAGGGTCTGTTTCTGAGCAAATCTAAACTAAGACAGCCCCCATTCCCAAATATTTGTAATAGGCAATTAATGCTTTCTAATATGTAAAGTGTTATGCAAATGAAACTTCTTATCCTTTCTTCCAACCAGATTGCTGCCCATAAAAACCCCTTATATAGAAATTCTGGCAACACCACCACTTTGCTGGACAGATCTTGATACACCCCCACCACCACCACCACCACCAACACACATACTCCCTTACCCAGAATTTAGCCCACCTTCAGTCTTAAGGTCCAAAGAAGGCCTACTTCAAAGCAGGAAACTTTCTAGTCATTACTGGCTTGGCTCCATCTGATAGCACAGAAGCAGATCACACTTTTTATTTCTGTTTTTTTGTCAATGTCAGTTTCTCTTGGCAGTCAGGATCATGCCCCTGCCTCTCAGTGGTGAGGGTTGTCTGAGCCTCTGAGAAAAATGTACACAAACTAACTGCAGTGTAAATGCAGAGCAGAGAAAAGCAGAATGATGAATGCAGGAAGCTGGAGCAAAGCCACCCAGGAGCAATGGGATCTGACTGGAGCCACACCAAGAGGACCCTCATTGCCCAAAAATCTATCCCACAGACCAAACATGTCCATAAAATCCCACCAATAGTGAGTTATGCCAGATTGTATTTTCCAAAGATAGCTGCACAATAAATATTCATCCCACATGTTCTTTTTATAATGTGACATTGATATTGTTCTACTGAGAAGTGGGGTCTATGTTACCTCTCCCTGAAACTGGGTGCACCTTTGATAAGTGGACCAAAAAGGGCTTCTATGGAAAGCAACTTCACAGGGTGACCTGATCATAAATCCCTAGCTGGGCAGGTCATGGCGAGTAGTCATGTCCCAGGTATATAACATCAGTGAAAGGTTTTAAGCCAACCTTGTCCATTGCTCTTGTGTATCTAGGTGGACACACTTTTGAAATATCAGAGGTAATACACCTTGAAGGGGCATTAATCCTCAAGAAAGCACATAATCTTGTTCACTATCCTGTAATCAAATCCCTGCCTTGCTTTCTCCCACCTCCATGTAATATTTGAGTTCTCTCCTTAACTTCAAAATGTATAAATGAAGCTGCAAAACTGTTATTCTCTGGAGCATTTGAGATCTTACTCTCTGGCATATGTTGTCAGGCATATGTTTGGCTCAAATAAATTCTTATGAAAATTTTCTACAGGTTGGGACATTTCTCACATCGACAGGTAGTGCCAGAACCAATAAGATGAAGCAGAAATAACACTGCATGAACTAGGTCATAAAAAGTAATATAAGTTTTGTCTGGCTCTCTCTTGAAATACTTGCCCATGGAACCCAGTTGAGAGGAAATTCAGGCCAGATGGAGAAGCCACAAGTGGGTGGTCCAGATGACAGCCTGTGCCAATCATCAGACATGTAAATGTATGAGTCTTCAAATGATTCCTGCTCCCAGCCTTTGAGTCTTGTAGCTGAGGACCAAGATATCATGGAACAGAGTCAAGATTTCTCCTCTTTACCTGTTGGAGTTCCTAACTAATAGAAATTATCAGAGATAATAAATAATTATTGTTACATCACATTACTAGGCTAATTTGTTACATAGCAATAGATTACAAATAGAAGAGTGAATCCCTCAGTTGCACCAGAGAGCATCCTCTCTAAGGACAAATACACCCTGGTGGGGAAACGTATGAAGATAGGTGTAGTCATTCACACTTTAGTATGAATCGCCTGTACTTGTCACCATTCCCCACCCCTGTTATAAAAGAGGTAAGATTAAAAGTCTTAGGAAATGGGAGCTATAATGAATCTAGGAAGCTGAAGAGGCTAAAATAAATACGGGGCATTTTGTAGAAAGAGATCTGGACTTAAAGCCAGACAGGATTCAGTTCTAGTCCTAAACATGTCACTTTCTAACAGAATTTCCTTTGATGTATACAGTAGACTCTGCCACCTATTAACTATGAGCACAGCCTCAGTTCCTTCATTTAAAAACCACTCACAATAATACCTACCTATATTATATCTACCTATAATAATACCAGTCACAATAAGATTGCTGAGATTGCTGAGAAAAGCAAATTAAGCAATTGTTATGAAGGTAAATTGTCCACCTAACTTAAAGTTGTAGGATGTGGCAAAACCAAGTAGGATTCAGCAGATCTGGGTTCTATTTAGGTTTTGTTAGTAACTCACTCTGCAACCCTTGCCAAAATCACTCCCTTCCCCAATGTGGCCCCAACAAAGCTTATGCAAATGTAATACTTACCTCTAGACCCAAGTATCCCTAGTGCAAGAAAGTCTTCAGTCATCAGTGCCAGCAGAGGTTTTTCAGAGTCTCCAAGTCACCAGTCCAGATAACAACAAAAGATTAAGATCAGAGCAAAGACAAACTGGTAAGGTAAGAAGCCAATTATCAGACAAGGTTAAGGGAGTCCAAGGTGAGGCCTACTGTCTAAATATGAGAATATTTAGGGGGATGCAACTCACAACTGGTAATGAGACCACCTAGTGCCAGTATAATATATTATTTAGAAGCTTAGGCTCTGGAGCCAGAACACCTGCTTTCTAAATTTCAGCTCTCCCACCAATTAACAATAGCAATATTGGTCATGTTAATTAACCTTTCTATGCCTCAGTTTCTTCATCTGTAAAATGGACGTGATACAGCACTCTTTTAATAAGGTTATTGAGAAGATTACACGAGCATGGGCAGTAAGAGTTATTTCACACCAGGAAGCTGTCCTTTAGTGAAGCAATTCTGGCTGATGTTTCCCAAAGTGAGAAAAACGATAGTTATAAAGACAATTTTAGGAGGTAAATTCACAGATCCTTCCACTTAAAATCCCATGCCTCACCCCTTGACCAAAAAAAATCACTTTCAATGCACTTTTGATCTTTCTGACTATACCAAGGAGAAGGTATCAGCTTGGAGCTAGTAAGTCTTTAACACCTCTCTAGCACTTGCTCATTTGCCAGTCCCCTCATTTAACAATAAAAATTTCAGGGCCTGGAGCTAAGAGCTAAGAGCCTTCCCAGGCAACAGTGTCCAGCTACAATTTAATAACATTTGTATTTTTTATATTTATTTTTTTATAGTTATTCTCTTATTATGAGATTAATTCTGGTTTTATATTTATAGTACCAATTTAAAGTTTTCTTTTAAAGTAAATGTATTTTTAAGTAATCTATTTTTAAATATTAAATATATTATGGTATAGATGGTTCTTGGATATGGAAAATATCACGAAGGTGGTACTTAAATGACTGAAGTTTGGGAAACATGGTATTAGGTTGCAAAGGGCAGATGTGGATAACATCTCCAGGGAACTACATGGATCTTCCAACTACTAAAATACATTTCCTAGTCCCAAATTTTGTCCCCACAGTCCCCTGTTCTGTTTCCTAGGACCCCTAGGGACTCATGATGCTCTTCTGTCCTTTCAAATGCTGCCAGAATGTAAATTGGTACAAAATCTGGACAATTTGGCAAACACTTTCTCTATAAATCAGCAAGTCCATTTTTAGGAATTTCATAAAATAATCATAGTTATCCTCAAGGATACATGGTTGAGAATATTTGTGGCCACATTATTTACAATAGGAAAAATTGAAAACCATCTAAAGAGCAAACAATAGGTGACCAGCTTGACAAATTATAGTACATTCAAAAAACAAAAATATGACACTCTGTACCAAGTACTTCTCTAAGGACTTCAGATATGTTAATTCATTTAATCCTCACAACAAACCTATGAAGTAGAAGATATTATTATTAGCCTCATTTTACAGGTGAGGAAACTAAAGTACAGAGAGTTTAATTATCTTGCCCAAGGTCACATAGCTAGTAAGTGGTAGAAGCGACATTTGAACCCAGGCCATCTAGATCCAGAGTCCACGTTCTTAACCACTGTGTTGTAGCCCTCTCATTGAAGCTGATGTTGTAGACAAAAATTCATTGACATGGAAGAGCATATCCAATGTACTGGTAAGTGAAGGAGCAGGTAGAAAATATATATACCATAAATCAAAAGAGGTTCTTTTTGGTTGGTAGGATTATATTGTTTTACTTGGTTGACTTGTTCTAATATGTTTTTCAGGTGTTCTTATTGAATGTTTATTACCTTTGCAACAGAAATTAAACTTATTAAAAGCTGACTTTCTCCTCAGTTCTCCTTTTCTTTGCTTCTAAAGATGAGATCATTGGTTCTTTATGATGACAATAAAAATGATGATGATGATGATGATGATGATGATGATAGCCAACATTTAATGAGATCTTAAGATGCTCAAAGGTTGACAAGCATGATCTCATTTAATTCTTCACAGCTAGAACCACCATTGATGACCTCCCACGCTGTGCACTGCACTGCACAACTCTAGATGGTATCACTCACATATCACTACATAATGGACTGTGCTGTGAATGGTGCTGCTTGGAGCTATGCAACGTGGCCACCCTGTCAACAGCCCTAAGGGGTGTATAGTCTCCATTTTATGGAAGAGGAAACTGAGGCACAAAAAGGTTAATTAACTTGCCCCACACCAAACAGCTGGTGAGTGGAACCAGTATTGAGACCCAGTTGGTCTGACCTCGGGATCTGTTCTCTTATTTTTAATTAAAGAGGAGAGATATAAAGGGCATAACAATGGAGACAACGTAAAGTAAGGACATCTAGGAAAGACTATAGAACCAAAAGAGACAGTGTGGCAACATGAAAAGAGCACTGGCCTGAGAGGCAGGAGATCAGCATTCTAGTCTCTGCTCTGTTCGCCCTAGCTATGTAACCTTAGATTTGTTCCTTTTTATCCCCTCTGGGCTTAGCTTTCCCACCTGTAAAATGAAAGAATTACACAAGATGATCTTTAAGATCTCTTGCAGCTCTGAGAGTCTACAATTACAGATGGCATCCCAATATGGGCCCAGAATTGTGCCCTCCCACTCAGCATGGACCATTCTCCCTCCTGCTCGCTCAAGGCAATGTCTCTTCAGCTGACCTACTTTGTGTGTGGGGGGGGTGGGGGGGGAAGCGGGGGTGAGAAAGTCAGTGAAGGGAGCAAATAACCAAAGGTGTACTCTCCTGAAAGAAGCAGGCTCCTCTCAAACATGCTAACAGTTCAGACAGTGCCCAGCTTATCTGCTTATGATGCCTCTCCTCCCTGATCTGCAGAATGCAGCAGGCTTAAAATATCTGACAGGGGTGGTGATGCTGTTTTAATGCATTGCTTTTAGTTTCTAATCATGTTGGTGATTCACTCTGACTTTCCAAACATGCTTTGTTAAAGTTATTCTCACAGGATTTTCAGGATGTTTTATTAAACAGAAAAGCAAGGTGTAAAACAGTGTGTATAGGGTGAAAAAATAATTTAAATATACATTTGTTTTTGTGAAGAGAGGAGGAATGAATAACTCTGGGAGGAAACATGAGATATTAGTAACCATTTGCCTCCCAGGAGGGAAACCAGGTGGGGATGGGGGTGGGGCAGAGGAAAGAGATTTTATGCCTTTTGAATGTGCATGTATTATTGCCCAGGCAATTTTTAAAAAATCAACAAAAGGCATTATTCCTCCATCTCAATACAGTTTAATTCCGACTCTTCTCTTTCCAAGATATTCCTGCCTGTATTAGTTTGCTAGGCTGCCATAACAAAGTACCGCAGACTTGATGCCTTAAACAACAGAAATTTATTTTCTGACAGTTCTTGGGATTAGAAGTCCAAAATTAAGGTGTTAGCAGGTTTAGTGTCTTCTAAAGCCTCTTTACTTGGCCACTTTCTCCCTGTGTCTTCCTTTTGTACATGTCTGTGTCCTAATCTTTTCTTACTATAAGGACGCCAGTCATATTGGATACAGGCCCACCACAATGACCTTATTTTAACTTAATCTCCTCTTTAAAGATCCTATCTCCAAATATAGTCTGGAAGATAGGACGTCAATGAATGAATTTTGGAGGATGCAGTTCAGCCTAAAACACTGCCCTACGCTGATAAATTCACCCCTTCGGACCAGTGGCCCTATGAGAAATATGTACAAGTTCTTATACTCATTCAACTTTGACTGAGCATCTCTTGTGAGGGAAGCACTGTTCTAGGGTTGAGGATAGCATCAAATTGGGTTGGACTTGATTCTGGTTAGAAGGTAGATAGGGAGATGAGAAAGAGTGCTAGACTAAAATTTAGAGGACCTGATCATCAAATCCTACCTCTTACTAACTGAGCTAGCTTAAACAAGATCTTCATCATGTGTAAAGTATAATTGATAATTCATACCTGAAAGCGTTGTTGGGAGGATTAAAGGGGAAAAGGCATGTAAAATGCCTTGTCTATAGTAAGTGTTCAGTACATAGTGTTTATAGTTCATTTCTTCTCCCACTTGGACTGTGGGCTCAGGGAATAGTGCCCACAAACTTTTCATCTTTCCAGCCCTGGAGTATAGCAATGAACCGCAGAGCACAGGCTGGACAGTCTTACTGGAACAGTAACCCAGACTGATTTGTGAGTTCATGCGGATATACTCTAGAGGGCTTTTCAGCAATATCATAGGGCCCATCTCTAAAAGCAAACTTTTTAATGAAAAAAGTATGAGTATTAATGTTAATACAACCTCCTTGGGCACCACAGACTGCTGAAGCCAAGGGATATCTGATCTGTAATTGGAACTTCTATCTTTCATGCCATGCAGATGTCCTCAAGACAACAGGAAGCACATCAGATTTGTAATTGACATCTGGTGTTTTGATATGCCAAACACTGATCCCCTCTTCATCTAGTAACAGAATTTCACTTTTCCTTTGGGAAACCAGCATCATCATTCTTAGCTCATTAGTTTATATAGGCAGACTACATCCCCAGCTCCAGGAATGAACACATAGCTCAGGCCTGGCCACTGAGAGTACTGTCTTCTCTGGTTAACTGTGGTTGGCTTAGAGATTAGCACATGATCCCAGCTGAAAAAAAAAAAAAAACCAGAAATTCCCAGGAATTTCACTGGGCCTATCAGGAAAGAAGTGCTCTGTTTTCACCAGGGTGGCTAAACTGGAACTGCTAATAGCCATTTTGTCACTGTAAAGTGAAAGCCTGCCTGAGATTCTGGTTATGTTGTTTGAACACCTGGATCAAGCCTTGCCTGAAGTGATCCCTGAACATGTCAGTTATGCGAGCCAATAAACTTTCCTTATTTCTTAAATTAGTTAGAGTTGGGTTTCTGTCACTTACCAGCTGAGTGAATAGCACATGCAGATTATTTCTCAATGACTTCTCTCCACTTGTAATTCTAATCCCTTCTTTATAGGCCTAGAAGTATTCACAACTAAAAATGAGTTCATGAAACAATTTGCATGAGTATGGTCCTTTGGAGTTTACAAATCCCTTTCACAAATCTGTGTGTGTGTGTGTGTGTGTGTGTGTGTGTGTGTGTGTGTGTGTGAAAATAGATATTGGAGAAAGGGAAAATGAAATGAGAGATGATTGATAACTATACCTGCCAGGTGTATCCAAATATTGATTCTAGCCTAATCAGAACGCTTTACTACAAGGTGACTGATTCTGTGCTCTGGGCCAATGGTATGCTAGAGCTGGCTTATACCAGCTAACGAGATGTGTTAACTATTTGGAAATTTTGCAGTTGTTTTTTAAACTGTTGGTAGCTTGAAATCAATCAGCCATGGTGAGAGTATTTTTTCCATGGATATCGTCAAACACTACAAATCAAGTTTTGGGTTTTTTCCCCCTCTTCTTGGAGAATATCTTTGCCAGCAAACCACAGGCTCTGTTTCTGATTCAACAGTTCTCAAAGTGGCCAGTAAGAATGACTGCTGAACAACAGCTACCAGTATTTCTATTCTACTCCACAGCACTTCCTCATCCACAATCTCCTCTTGTCTCCCTAGCAATGCCATGAGTAGAGGTTATTTTTTTGCACCCTACAGGTAAGGAACCCAAGGCCTGGAGAACTATCTTCCTTGTGGTCAGGTGACAGAGCTAAGAAATAAACTCAGGTCTTTGGACCCCATGCCTAATGCTGTTTTTCTAATACCCCAGTGGTAGGTGACTAAATATCAAAACAGGGAATAAACAAGTAATTTGGTCACTGGGTATAGAAAAGCTATTTCTATAAAAAGAATATTTTAACAATGTCTTTCTGACCAGAGGTGGCCAATTAGCAGAGCAGTTGCCCAGGGATTAGCAATAAAACTACATATTTAATCTGCTGAGAAACATAGCATCACTTCTAATAAATTATATACTTCAAATTTGCATAGAATTTTTTTGGTTTATAAAGCCCTTTCAAGTATGTTACTTCTGTAGATCAACTCTTTAAAAATGCTCAGAAACTTGGGCCTTGTATGGCAGACTGATTAGCCAAAACCTACCACTACCACTCTTCTCCCTTAACTGCCTCCACTAAAAAAGTCTGGGAAAACTAAATGTTTACTTTTTCAGCCTTCCTTAGAGATCTACAGACATGTAATCTAGTTCTGGCTATTGAGACTTAAACAGAACTCTGCTTTCTTGATGAAAATGTATTTATTACTTTTAACCTCTTCATCTTGCCTTAAACAAGAATATGATATCTGGTGCTGTAGCAGCCATTTTATAACCATTAGGTGACAAGACAAAAAGCTAAGCAGAGCAGAGCAGAAAGAGAACAAAAGTATGGGTCCTTGATAGCATTATTGAGTCTACTTCAGACTGCTTCTTTTGAATCTTTTATTATATAAGAAAAATTGATCACTGTTATTTGGGTATTCTATTAACTTATAGTGGAAACATCCCTAATACTTCTAGGAATTTATCATAAAGATCATTTATAATAAAGAAAAAGTAGAGTCTAAATGTTCAACAATAGAAGGTTGATGAATAAATTGTGGGGTGGCCATATAATATAAACTATTCAGTTATTAAAATTATATCACAGACAGGAAATTCTTAACCTTGTATTCTTAAACAAGAACCTTTAAATTACACACAGATAATTTTGTGGGGGTACATAGTACATTTTTCTGTGTATATAATTCTTATCAGATCTTTAAAATTTTCAAAAAAGTTTAAGAATCACTATTACAAATTAATATTTATAGATATAGAAAGATGTTCATAATATTTGGAGGAAACAGAAATCGACAAAACAATTTGTACAATATTCTTTCATATTGGAAAAATTACATCTATGTTATAAATGTATGTAAGTATGGTAGTGAGCTAAAATGTATAGAATATGTACTTAAGTATCTAAAAAAGTTAAGCTTAATTTATTTCTTTAAATTAAACTTAGACTATTATCCCACATTCCCGCCCATTTTAGAAAACTTAATCTTGCATTTCAAAGTAACTCAGACACTTCTTAATTTAAGGCAGTTAGTTCAAGTTCTTTCCAGTTCCTGTTCCTTCCTTGCTTCTCTAGTACTTTCATGAACGGATGTTTCATCCTGGAATCCAGAGAAGTGGTATCTGGTCTTGTGCTACTCTTTGCTCTTCCCTGGCCTCTGCAGTTCATCTTATCTGGTCCTCATCATAAGCTCTGGTATCTGCTGCAAATGTCTGTGGTCCTGTCCTGGCTATTGGTTGAGAAGTCTATGCACTCTTTGTCTACCTTGTCTTGATTCATTCTCAGCTTATTTGGTACTCATTACTGGGGTCCATGGTGAGGGTAGGGGTCTTAGGTGCTTTCCCACATCTGACAGGATGCTCTCAGCCCTGCAATCTCGACCCTAGCTATGGCTACTTTGCCCCTTAAGGTACAAGGTTTGACATGGAGCAACTTGAACAAATTTGCATCATGAGAAGAGAGGCTCAAGTGTCTTCTGTTTTCATATTCTCACTAAACCTATTTACAATCCCTAATGCCCATTCCTAGTCTCACAGGTGAGGCAGAGTTCTGAGCTCCTTCTCAGAACCTAGCTAATATGTCAGTTCTGGTTTCATACCTCCAATGCTCCATTTTCTCTCCAGATATTCCAACTCTTCTCTCTCTCTCTTTCTCTCTCTCTCTCTCTCTCTCTCTCTCTCTCTCTCTCTTTTTTTTTTTTTTTTTTTTTTTTTGCAACTACAGTCTTCTTTCTTCTAGGTTTTATCATTCAAACAAACTGTGTTCTGAGGCTTCCAGTTTTTCTCTTTTATATATGAAGTTGGCCTGTTATAAATCTGTAAATAAACATTTTGTTTTCTGTAAGAAAAAAATCCTAGCTCTTGTGAATCAAAAGTGCTTTGGCTTCCAAACTTTTGTCCTTGCTGTATGTTTTCAAGTCACCTTAGGAGTAACCAAGAATTATGCTTTTTGTTTTTCTAGACTGTTTATGGTCCCTCATGAGTAGTGCCTGGAAAATGCCCAAACGATGAGTGTAGAACACAAAAGATACAAGGTAGCATGTGTTAGGAGGAAATCACCACTTAATAATTTAAAATATTTTTCTGCTACATATGCATTGGAAAAGATCTGAAAAAATGCACACTAAGGTGTTATTGATTATGATATCTGGATGATGAGAGTGTATTAATGTTAATAGTTATGTTAGAAGTTACAGAAAACCCAACTAACAGTGCTTTAATATAACAAGGGTTTATTTTTTTCACAAAATAAGAAGTCTGGAGGTAGGTGGTTGCTGGAACTGGCTCAGCAAGACAGCATTGTCAAGGCCAGCCATCTGTGCAGTTCCCTTGGCCTTTCCCTGTGGTCTCAAGATGGTTGCACCTCCACACAATACATCCCACATTCAAGGGACAAGAGATGATATGAGCTCTATGTGCTCATTGGAGCCAGAAAAAGCAAAAGCCTTACACTTTTATCTCATTGGCTAGAACTGGGTCACATGGCAATCCTAGCTGCAAAGAAAGCTGGGAAAATTGGGGGACAGGTTGGCATGGATTAGACAAGGAATGGTGGATACCACAAAGGATATTTACATTCTTTTTCTTTCTTGCTTCTCTTTGGCCTCTAATTTTTTCCACTACTGACAAATTTTGAGTTTATAATAAGTGTTCTATTTAATTAAATACAAATAAGCAATGTTTAAAAATCAAATGCCTCATTTGATCCTCCCAACGCCTTGTCCTAAATAATCTTAACTTTATTTTAAGAGAAGTAAAGCACAGGAATAAAATTTTTTTTCTGAGAATATAGGGCAAATTATTGACAACACTGAACAAAGAATACAGGTATTCAAACCCTCTGATTTTTCTACTCTACCAACTTGCTGTTAGAGATTCAGAAGCTTATAAATAAAACTTAAGAGTTACACTGACAGAGAGGCTAGTGAAGATTAATTATGCACAGGCACCAAAGCCCTAATTCTCATGATTTGAGCAACCCTGAGTCTGGTTCCCATTAAACCTATACTGACTGTTCATGTCTCCCTACCTCCCTCCTGCCTCTTCTCTCCTCTGCCCAATCTCCTTACACTCTCCGCCCAGCCTTTCCAACCTGCCACACCCCCAAACAAAGTGTCGCTCAGTAGAAAGAGCTCCAGTTTTGCCTTCAGCTACACCTGAGTCTGAGTCCTCATTCCACTTATTACCCATGAAACCTTGAGCAAGTTACTTCAACTCTCTAGGGCCAGAATTCTATATTTATTAAATAAAAATAGTATTACCTATCTCATAGGACTGATTTAGTAATTTTAGGAAACAGCATAAGCGAAAGCCTCTTGAATGGCATTTGATGCTTAATATGTGCTCAATTAACCACAATAATAATTGTCAACTTTGCATTGTTATGAACTTAGGCAAGCATATGCCAGAGAAGGTAATCAACTCTGCTCCTTGTCAACAAAGCAGTCACTTGTACAGTGTCACTTTGGACTTAAAGCAAGTGGATTTAGGAGACTTTGAAAAACCAATCAACTTGCTAAGTAGATAAATTTCTTAATAACATATAGTTTTGAGCACAGATGGTTGAAATCATGCCTCTGACACTTATTAGCTGTGACCTTAGTAGATTTGTAGATTAGTAGCTACGAAACAGTCATGGGGATGTTGAGTACAGCATAGGGAATATATAGTCAATATTATTGTAATGGCTGTGTGTAGTGCCAGATGAGTGCTAGAGAACTGGGGGGATCACTTTATAAATTATATAAATGTCTAACCATTTTCCTGTAAACCTGAAACTAATATAAAATATAAATAAATAATACAAAGAAAAAAAGAAAAAAAGAAAGAAAATGGGGATAATAATAGTATTTACCTTAGAGGGTTGTTGTGAAGAGTCAGTGAGTTAATATATGTAAAGTACCTAGAACAGCATCTGACACATCAAAAGTGTTATATAACTCTTTACTATTAATATTATTATTCCATTGTATCAAACACCTACTATATGCCCAAGGTCATGAAGCTAATAATGAGTGAAGCCAGGATTTAAACTCAGCACTGTCTGATTCTGAATCAACTCTCCTAACTAGTAACCAGCCTTTGTTTAACATCTTTAACTTGCTCCTCCCTTTTCTCATTTCCTCCCCTTTGCAACCCAACCCTTCCCCCATGTTCATAGGATGCAAGTCCTTGTCTTGTCTTTGCCTATTTTGACCAACTTTTATCCTTACTTCTCCAAATCATTTCCTCTGCCACAAGCCTGGAGCCAAGGATTGACTGTAACAACAGCTGAATCAGAGGCCAAACTCCAATAGCTTAAACACCAGCTGAATCAGAGACCCGACTCCAATAACTTAAACACATCTTTATTTTCTCTTCTGCTTTTTTTACATAAAAGAAGTCTGGAAGTGGATAGTTCAGGGCAGGTGCAATAGCTCCATTATCAAACAATGTTGTTTATCTAATAGTTTCTAGCCTCAAAATCACCTCCTAGTGACAAAACTAATGCTATATTTCTAACCATCACATCTACATTCCAAGTAGTAGCAAGAGACAAGATTACGAGATGTGACTCAGCACAGTCAATGGCTTTGGAAGAGCTTTCCTGGAAGTACCACCTAAGTATTGTTATTTAGTCACTCTTATCTTCAGGGAAGACTAAGAAATATAGTTTTTAATGTGGGCACATTGTTACTCCCAATGGAGTCCTGTGATTATGGAAAAAGAAGGAAAATGGTAACTAGGTAGGCAGATAACTCTTGATATCATACTATCCTCAGAAAGAAGATAAGGAGAATGGGTGTTAGATAGGCAGTTAGCTGTCTCTACCACTCCATTCTTAGAATTTCTTCTGAGGAGAGTACTGTGGATAGTTGGGGAAAATTCTCTGATGAACCACTTATGTAGGTGATAAGACACCTAAAAAGCACAGCCAATAATTATAGGTCCCTAACTCATCTTTTAGGGAGGAAGCTTCAAATTAATGGCAGGCCTTCTGTTATGCTGAATGGAGATGTAAGTTTGAGTCCAGAGCTGTTTTGCTTGGACAACGGAAAGACTAAATACTGCCAAGAGGAGTCCTATTTGTTTTCATTCTTAACACCCAACAATATTCAGCCTCTTCTCTAAATACCCTTTTAACAAATACTTGAAGAATAATGGTTTGAAGGGATGCCAAGTTATTAGCCTTCCAGGGATAGACATTACTTGTGCTCACTAGTATCTGGTTCTTTTTTTCCTTTTTCTGAGCCCACAGGAAGAGTACACTACCCAGAGTCCTTGTGACTACATCTGGTCAGCAGGCTGTAAACAGAGGCAACATGTGTCACTTCTAGGCCTAAGCACCAAAGAGCAGATATGAGTTCTCGTTGCTTTTCTTTTCCCATTGCCATGCTGAATATGGAGGTCTTGTGTTGAGTTGGTGGAGCCAGAAAACTGAAGCTGCCTACATCATTCAGTGTCAGCACATGGAGTGGGAAGGAGGTTGGATGAGGTTTCAATGGACTCTGACCAATCAAGAAATAAATTTGTCCATAAAAACTCAAAAATGAAACAACTGTCCATCAACTGACAATTGGATAAATAAAATGTGGTACATAATAAACTGGAATATTATCCAGTAATAAAAAGGAAAGAACTATTGACACATGATACGACATGGAGAAACCTTGAAAACATTATGTTACATGAAAGAAACTGGACACAGAGGGCCACATATTACATGATGCCATTTATATGACATATCCAGAATAGGCAAATCTTAGATTAGTGGTTGCCTAGGGCTGGATTGGGAGAGGGACTAGGAAGAGGCTGTTAATAGGTACAGGGTTTCTTTCTGAGGTGATGAAATGTTTTAAAATTAAATAGTAGTGAAAGTTGTACAATTCTGAACATATTAAAAGTCATTTGCTCTACCTAGTGAAATCTCATAAATGCATGTTAATACTCATATTAACCAATACAAGATGCCCTTGTTTCTAGTTGTAACACAGGCCAAAAGTGAATCTTCTCAAAGGTTAAAAAAAGAAAAAGCTATTGAATTGAACATTGTACATTGAATTTAAATGGGTGAATTTTATGGTGTATGAGTTTTATCTCAATATAGTTGTTAAAAAAAATAAACAAATTTTTGTTAAGTTCAACCACTGAAATTTCAGGGCTAATTCGTTACTACTAAAGCATAAGCTGGCCTATTCTAGATAAAACACTGCCCAAGGTGCCCACGTGTCTGTAGTCAGCCTTGACTATAATGAAGTATGAATGAAGTACCATGGGAGCATAGTGCATGAGTCAAGTAACTCCACCTGGGGAGTGGTGAAAAAAGGAAGAACATTTAAACTCTGTAATGAGTAGAATAGTCCCCTTCTCCCTCCAAAATAAATAGATGGATGGATTGGCAAGTGGATGCATGGAAGAAAGAAAAGAAGGAAGGAAGGAAGGGAGGGACAAAGGAAGGAAGGAGGAAGGGAGGAAGGGAGAAAGGAAGGAAAAAAGATAGGTAGGTAGATCATGAGTCACTTATGATAAGACATGGACTCATTGAAAAAAGATACTGAGGAAACCATACATAGTTTGACATGACCAGAATATGAGATATATATCATCAAGATGACAGTGGTAAGACAATAAAGTACCTTAAATTCCTGGCCAGGGTGTTGAGACTTGATCTAGTTAACGAGAACTTTTGAGGATTTTTAAACAGCAGGTTGGAGTGGGAATATTTGTATTTTAGCTCACTCTGGTACCAGGGCAGAGACTGCATTCATGTAAGTAAAATTCTGTGTCAGAAGCTGGGAGCCTGAGTCTATTGGTTCCACAAATACATAATGGTATCAAGCCTCACACATGCTGGTCCCTCTGCCTGTTACACTGTTCCCTCACCTCTTCACCCACTAACTCCTTCTCATCCTTCAAGTTATATCATCAACATGGCTTCCTCCACCTACCCTGGCTCCACAGACTAGGTTAGGGTCTCTTATTCTATGCTTTCAAAGTATGCTGTGTTTCTAGCACTTGTTTCAATTGTAATTAACCACTTGTGGGATGAGCTGTACATCATCTGTCTCCCTCACTGAACTCTACACTCCAATGAACTATTCTGTTCATTGTGTTGTTCACACCTGCACCCTCACTGCCTAGCACAGCGTCTCACCCACAAGTAGGAGCTCAAAAAATATCTGATGAGTAAACCAGGTGGGCGGATATGTGAATTGGTAGATGAATCTGAAATTTTAATAGCTGACTTAAAGGTGAAATTCATTCTGAAAGGAAAGAAAAGCATAAACTGAACCTCCATGACAGCAGGGGGTGGTGAGTTCAGGCTTTGGAGTCACCCTGGCTTAAGTTTTGCCCCAGCTGTGTGACCTAGAGCAAGTCACTTTCCTTCTCTGAAACTCAGTTTCTTTCTCTGTAAATGGAGACAAAAATATTTATCTCATTCAATGAAAGTTAACACAAAGCAGCTAGTATCACACAATAATACAGCCTCAATATATAACGATAATGATAATAATAATGAAAATAGAGCTTTATTTTCTCACTTAATCCTGACAATAATTCTTTGAGGATTAAACTCAGTGTTTCCCAAACTTGACTGGTTATAAGAATCAACTGGGGGGAACATGGTATAAATATAGTTTCCCAAACTCTCACCCTGGACATTCTGATTCTGTGGGGCTGGGGTGAGGGCTACTGAAATTGCAGTTTCATCAGGCACTCCAGGTGACCCTTATGAGCAGGTAAGTTTAAGAAAAACAGTGACTATTATTACCTCTAATTTACTAATAAGACCCGTGTTTTTCCCATGCACTTTAATGTACAGGAGAATCATCTGGGGATTCTAATTCAGTAGGTCTGGGTGGGGCCTGAGATCCAGGAGTTCTAGCAAGCTCCCCGGTTATATGGATGCAGCTGGTCTGGGGACCACACTGAGTACAAGGAGCTAGCTTAGAGAGGTAGCTCACTGTACACAGGTGTCAGCTAAAAATGCTGATGCTTGGGTCCTGCCCTAAAGATTCTGTGTAATTAGCAGCTGTGGCCTGGGCATTGGAATGTTTAAAGCCTCCTCAGATGATTCTACTGTATAGCAAGTTTTGAGAATCGCTGATTTCAATAAGTCATATTGTTGGAATTCAGAGAGCTAATAAATGACCAAGCCAGTATGTGATCCCATAGCCATCTCTTGTGAGAAGAGTATACAAAATGATAACTGATATTATTATTACTGATGTTATCGTTATTTGAGGGAGGACCCCAGAAATAAGGCACAGAAAAGTAGCATAAGGCTAGGGTCAAAATCTGGAATTTGCAAGCACGAATGGGCCAAGCCAGCAGTATAAACAGAGTATAGTCTAGGAGAGAGCTCCCTGCTCTTATTCTCCCAGCTGTGGATAGACAAAAGCAAACAAACGTGGGCGTGCCCCACTTCCCTCTCTCACTGGCACCTCTCCAAATGGCATGAGCAGCTGCTGAGGTCTCAACTCACCTCACGCCCATGCTTACAGCTTTTTGAAGATGGAGACAAAAGCCAGGCTACCCAGGCAGACGTGAGAGATGCATGATTGGATGACCTTGAGAAAACCGTAGCAGCCCCTAACTCAATTTCTTACCAATTATCCCAGCAAAATGTCTCCAAAGGGACAGACATTCATGGCCTAACTAGAACACCAGACCACCGGAGACAGGCAAACATTCCAACCACAAAATTCATTTGGAAGACTCAAGGCAGAGAAGGGATGTCAAAGATTGGCTGTAATTTCAGAATCCATGAGAGGCATCCCTTGACATGAATAATAAACACAAAAGCTATCATTCATAGAGGGCCTGCCATGTGCCAGAATTTGTGTTAAGTACTCTCCACACATTTTCTCATTTAATTCTCACCACCACCCCGTGAAGGAGGTACTCTTGGACCCTATGAATAGGTGAGGGGATTCAAGTTCACAAGCCTTAAGGCTACACATCTATTAATTGGCAAAACTGGGTTGGAACTCCACACTGGCTCTTAACCACTTTTTATTTTCCTTCTTACTCTGTGTAGCTGAGCCTCATAGATCACTGCCTACTTTGGCCTTTAAACAAAGAGTCTTCCTCTGACTATGCAATGTAATAATTATCCCCACTGAGCCCAGCTGTTCTTCCATACCCACATCCATTCCTCTCTAGCTAGGAAAGGGACTGACTTTGAGATGGCTGCAGGGCCCCGCCTCCCAAAAAAATGAATGCATGTACTGTCTTTAAAGGTTGCCAGTATCAGGGAAAGTGACATTATTCTGAGCAGCTTTAGTTTTGTATCAGAGCTTTCTGCTGTTTTAATTTGCCCCAGGGTTCTGGAAAGACAAGCCCTGTGTTCCAAAGGCTTCATGCAGGTGTGGTCATTTAATTTCCTATCTTTAGGAAAGAAAAAAGAGCAGGCGACATTTGAACAAGCCCACAGGCTTTTGTTCTAAAGAGCAGAATTGCTACTAGCTCTTACTTTGTCCCTCCACCGCAGGGCATCCATGGTTCTATGTCCTCCACCAAGGTGATTCTCAGGATACAACGTTCTCTATCTTCCCTGGCTGATGTCTGAAACCTGAAAACTCTCTTACTGGAGGACAAAAGCTTTCCTTTCATAATTAGAGAAAAGGCTTAAACGTAGATAGCCAGATGAAAGGCAAGGTGAGGTCTTTCCACCAGCATTGACCTAGAATCATCACAAATCCTGAGTCTTCCCTTTAGCAACTCATAACTAGGAATGTCTTGGAGTGGGCAATTGTTAGCAAAAAGCTAAGAGCAGTACTCAATTTAAGGCTTTTAGCCAGCTAACAAATTAGTGAGCAGATAGTTTGAATTACCATTTTTTTCTTAATTTTGCAAGCTTAATGAGGAAACTTTTTCCTTCAAGTTCAGAACTAGCTAACAAGCTCATGAATAATTAGACTCCACACTGGATTTCAAGGTCTTTTTTTTTTTTTTTTTTTTTTTTTTTGGCTCAAATCCATCTTGATTTGGAAAATCTTTAGCTAGCAAGTATACAAGGAAATAGTTTGGGAGACCATCTTGATTTTTTGATCATTTAAACTACAAAACCCAGACATTAATCTCTTTCTTGTTCTTTCCCTAACAAGTGTAACCTTTGTTTCTCACCTGGCTTGGGTTGCAAATTAGTCACATAATAGGAATCGCTAATCTTGATAGAGTGCTTACTAGTTACCAGATACAGCTTTAAGGGTTTTACATGTATGAATAAACTCATTTGCTCCTTGCAACAGTTCTATGAAGCAAGTAACATTTTCATCTCCAATTTACACATGAGACACCGAGACACGGATGTCAGGTAACTTGTCCAAGGACACAATAACAGTCCAAGTCAGAATTTGAACCCAATCAGTCTAATTCTACAGCCCATACTCTTTTAAAATTTTAATTGTTAGCATTTTATAAAAGGATAACAGACATCCAGGAAAGTGCACGAGTCATAAGTGTACAGCTCAATGAATTTTCACTTTGTGAAAATTCAGTACCAATACTCAGAGCAAGAAACAGAACATGATCAGAGCCCAGAACCGCCCTCCTGCTCAATTCCAGTCCATACCTCTGCTGCCACCCCACCTCTACCCTCAATCCCGGCCCCAGGTAACTAGCAATCTGATTTTTTTACTATCTAAGATCCTACTATCTTTGCCCATTTTTGAACTTTATATAAATCTAATTATACAATATATAACCTTTTGTGTCTAGCTTCTTTTATTCCTAATAATGTTTGTGCTTCATCCATGTAGTTGTTTCTCTGTCCCATTCTGGGACCAATCCTTGGACCAATATCACACTGTCTTAATTACTATAGCTTTATGTTATTTCTTCATATCTAATGGTAACAAAGCTATAGTAATTAACACAGCCTTGTTCTTCTTCAGGATTGCTTTGGCTCGTAACTCTTTTCCAAGCTTGTTAATCTCTATCAGAATACCTATGGGATTTTTTAAAATTAGGATTACATTAAAATTATCAGCAAATTTGGTAAGAATTCTCATTTTTACAATAGTGAGTCTTCCAAATGAAATATCCCTCTATTTTTGGATCATCTTTAATTTCTCTCAATGATGTTTTATAGGAATGTTTTCTTCTGTCTTATACATTGTTTATTCAATTTATTCTTAGATAAATTGTCTTTTATGACATTATAAATAGATTTTTTAATTTCATTTTTTGTTTGTTCCTAGTATTTAGAAATAAAATGATTTTTCTACACTGACCCTGCATCCAGTGACCTTAAATCCACTTAATGTAATTATTTTTATATAGAATTTTTTGGATTTCTTACAGACACAATCAAAATATCTACAAATAATGACATATTTGTTGCTTCTTTTCCAATGCTATGACTCTTATTAATCTTTTTTGCTTTAGAGCTCATTAATGAAATACTATACTATAATCCAAATTGCTCTCTTTAGAACTCATTTGCCTTCCAAGACTGACATTCCTGGGAACCCCCAGCATGTGTTCTTTATGTGTGTTCATTTATCAAGTTAGGACTGCTTTCTGCCCCAAAGAACAACAACAACAAAAAAAACCCTGACATTTGTGGCATAAACAAATATGAGGCTGTTTTGTTTTGTTTTGCCTGAATCACCTAATAGAGATTCTAAATAAATGGCTGCTGCAGCTCCAGTTATCAAATCTACATTCAAGGCAGGAATTTGAGCCAAGACCTGCAAGCTTATACCCCGAATATTTTTCCAAAGTCCCAAAGTTTCCCAGATTGTCACCTAGGATGCATTGGTCAGAACTAGATCACATGGTCATTCCTAACTTCAAGGGAGCCTGGGAAAGTGGGGTATGGAATTGTTATAATTGACTTAGACCACATGCATAATCTGAGCCGGACACATTGCCTCTGAACAAAATGGTAGTTCAGTTAGCAAAGAAGAGGGAATGGTATTTCGGTAGTCAACTAGCAGTGTCTAATACATCTCAAATAGACTTATCTCCACCATAGAAGGCCTCTGCCTGCTCTCTCTTGAACCTACTAGGTGTCTGTAATGCAGTAGCTCCAGGCCAGGAACCTGTACCTGGACAAACAGGAGGACCAGATGAATGAGACATGCCATTTATTATTCATGATACAGAGAAGCTTCAGCACTTGATCGGTTGGAGCTACAGGAAAAGGCACTCGGCCAAAGGCAAGCAACGTTTTATCCCCAAGCCAGGGAGGAGTCTTGCAGATAGCGTCCAAGAGAACGGTGGCCCAGCTACCCTCTCTAGTGCAGTGAGCAGATAATATCCATGGGAACAGAGAGTTCCCATGGGAACAGCACAGAATGTCCTTGGAAGCAGGCATTGCCGAGAGAGCCCTGTGTCCACTGTCTACTGTCCTCCTTGGGGCTGCTGACTAAGCAGCCCTTTTGGTCTTCTGAGTACGTGGAACGGCTGTGTTTTGAATGAACCCCACACTGTCCCTGCGTCTCCTCTGAACAACATCTTCTGCCACAGTTGAAGCCTCCAGGTGATCAAGCTGTCCTGTGATATAGCAGCCAAGTGGAGTGAATGGTTCTCACCTCCTTTCGTGCTACCCTCTGTGAGAATTGTCACACAGTAGTGCTGCTCATGCTCAAAACATTCATGAAAATGTGCTAAGGAAATGCCCCAGTAGGCCCTATTTGTGAGTTTAGATTTTGAGTACACTAGAAGGAGGTCCTAATATTATCCCTATATTAAAAATCTGAAAACTGTTAGTCACAAAGGTAAGGCAACTTGCCCAAGATGGCACAGTTGGTAAGCAGTGGATCAGAATTTGAACCTAGGTCTGTCTCACTCCATCCCGGCTATGGACCATTATGTTATGCGACCTCTATCAATACTGGTCCCACACTCCCTGAGAATAGAGCCATGGAGCAAAGCCTCAGCTACAGAGAAGATATTCTTGCTTCTGGGTGGAGCTGAACAGCTCCTAGGTGAGGGGCAGGGATGTCATCCACCTACCCACCCTTCCTATGAATTGTCTGCCCACATGATTACAATTTTCTGCTAAGGCTTCTGCTTTGCTCTGCTTTCCCCACCATAGGCTTCTTATTTTATGATTTCAATATAAATGATTTACTGGTAATTGTCATTCCACAAACTGCTCAGCCTGCTATAGAAATCAAATTGCCCAAACCCGTAGCTAAGTTGAATAGAGGAAGTAAATGTACCCTTAGCTCTAAGAACCAGAACTGAGATAGCAAGCTGTCCACCACACCTGCCACCTGTATCATTCACTCATTGGGGCATCTTAGGGCCTGCCATACATGAGGCATGTAAATACACATGTGTGCATTTTCTTCCCATATTCTCTACAGGAGCTATATACATGGCAACAATTCCACATCAGAAATTTTTGTGAGAACTTGTTGTATTTGTTGAGCTGCCTCAGTTTTCCCAAAAGCAATCAACCTTAAGGAAAACAAAAGGCAAAAAAAAAAAAAAGAGTATTCAGTTTACTGACCATTCTCTGAGTCAAAGGCAGCCAGGATCCCAAACATCTGACCTCTCCACCAGGCACCGCTGCATGTTCCTGCAGGAGATTTGCAGAAAACTAAGCAATACCCATTCCTTACTACTCTGTTGTCTTCTATTCTAATAAGCTTGGTAGTTCAAATGGGAGCAGAAAGGACTCCATTTGCCCCTTGCCTGAAGTTCTTAGACAGTGCTTCTTAAAGTCTCTTTAGTGAGGTACCATTTATTTTTCCAATCTGTCATAGACTGACAAGTTTATAAAATATAATAGAAGTAATTAAGGAAAAATAAGAAAAAAGACATACATAATAAAGGCCTGAATGTTTTATTGTTAGAGTCAATAAATTCAGTAGATTGAGTTAGATTTAATAGATTCAATAAAATACTCAGTCGAATTGCTATACAAATTTCTAAACATTCTCAATTTCAATTTCTACCTTGTTGCAAACCAGTTCAGACAGCTTACAGATCAGCATTGGTCCATGGACCACAATTGAATAGCACTTTGCCAGACCACAGAGGAGCAAATATGTGACATATGTGTCACCAGTTCCCTATCCCACAACCAGCAGCAGACATCGATAATTAATGACAACATTCATTCTTTTTAAATTTTTTGTAATTTTTATTTTACTTATTTTATTAAATTTATTGAGGTAACATTAGTTAACAGTGTAATATAAATTTCAGGTGTACAACTTTATAACATGACATCTGTATATTTCATTGAAAATATTCATTCTTCAATGCAGCCCCAGATTCCTTTTCAGCACATTAATCCACTCCTCAAATTAGATTGGGTATGCAAAACAAAAATGATTTGCTTGCCCTGGTTCCCTTTTTCCAGCTCTACACTCTGGTTCTGGCTTTTTTGACTCTGTGTTCCAAGCCTTCCACTCCCCATTCTCTTCCACTCTCTCCAAACCAAATAGGTCTTCCAGGGGGCCAGAGCCTGCCTGTTAAGGAGGCAGCCCCAGCACTGGATTCATTGAAGAGAAGAGAGAGAAGTGCAATGATGACATTTCAAGGAAAGAAAAGCGTTTCTAACCCCATCCAGTCCTATTTATGATGTCTTTACACACCTACCTCTAACCCCCCAGGAAATATGGCTTAATCATATGCTTTGAATCTTATACTAGAGATACCATCTGTGGAGCCTGCAGTGTATCAGACCTTCTTTTATGTGATTATTTTGCTACCTCAATTCATCATATAATACCCCAATGAAATAGCCATTACTATATGCTCATTTTAACAGGCTGAAACTCAGAGAGAGAAAGTGACTACTTGAGATCATGCAGCTATGATAGAGCTTAGATTCACTGATTTCTCTTCCCCCTCCAGACTCAGCTTTGGAACTGGGGGAGACAAGCTAATGGTGACATTTTTGTAATCCACAGTCTTTTCCAAATGGTACTACCAGGAAGGAGAGACAGCACTTCCCTTCTTTACCCCCAAATGGCAATGGAGGGCAGACCAAGGCTCAGCCTCAAACTCAGCCTTTTATCTTAAAGATAATTTATTGATAAGTGTTGAAGAATTATGATGTCCAATCCTACAGTCCATGGATGTTGCTAGGGCAGTTAATTGGACATTATTCATTTGCTTCTCTGGGTCTCAGAATCTTGACATTTTAAGTTAGGAGGCTACAAAGTGCCCACCCAAAAATACTGATAGAATGAGTCAGTATTTCATCAAAAGCATTGGCTGGAGAATTCACCCATCTGGCCTCGGCAATCTGGCCTCCTAGACAACTGCGGAAATAAATAAAACAAAATAAGAAAATGAGAATAACAACTGCTACTATTTATTGAATTCCATATGCCAAGTGCCATGATAAGCATAAAAATATACATGTAAGAATATATATACATATATATATATATTCCTAAAATCCAAACAATATCCTTTGTATTTCTTCAGTGAAGGGGAAATTTTCATGCTTTGGAGAGTGATTTTTCACAAGACCCTAAAGTGATTTGGTATAGAGGCAGATGAATAAGGTAGGCAATGGAACAAAGTCACAGCTGTATTTGATTCAAATGAAATGGTGACTATAGAGTAGTAAGATCAATTTCCTAAGTAGCTCAGAAATGAGCTCTTAAGACTGATAAATAGGGATCCCTGGAAGGTTTTGAATAGTGGTAGGCCTCAAAAAGAATATTTATAGTCAAAGTGACTTTTTTCCCTTTGCAAAAAGAAAGTAATATGTATTTGTTTTCTGATATTGCAAAGGCCATTCATTTTACTGTAGAAAGTAGAAAATAGAAAAAATAACAAACAAAAACAAATTATTTGTAATTTCCTGTTATTATTTTTGTGTTTCCAATTTTGTTGCCATTAAAATTATGATGCAATGAATAGTCTTGTATTTATATATATTTGTGTGCATTCGTTATTTCCTTAATACAAATTTCTAGAAGTAGAATTTCTGGACCAAGTTTATGTACATTTTTTTAAAACTTTCAAAATTCACTGCCATGTTGGTAAGTAAAAAATGTTATGTTAAGGTGCATGTTTTAATTATTAATAAGATGTAACTTTTTATAGATTTATTTATTTGCATTTGTTCTTTTGTGGGTTGCCTGTTCATGACTTTAGCTTATTTTTATATTGAAATATTTATGTTGTTTTTTAAAGGAATGTTAATATACAAAAAAAGCAAACCCTTTGTATGTCACGTATTTCACTTTCTCTAATTTGTTAGCTGCCTTTCAATCTTTAATGATTTTTTAGATTGCTTTTTTACTTTCATGTAGTCAAATATATAGATCTTTTCCAATATGGTATCTATCTTTGCTCATATACTTTGAAAGGTCTTTCCAAAATGGATATAAATATTCACAAAGGCAACTGCTTTGCAGAGAACAACATGTTTTTGGGTGTATAAACACTAGTATATCGTTTTCAAAGTCTCAATGCTTTATAGTCACACTTTTTAATGTATTTATTCAATCATTTTTTTAAAACTAACATTCAATGAGTACCTCTATTTGCCAGGCTCTTTGCCAAAAGTTGAGAGTGCAGTGATGAATATTTTAAGAGCTCAGAGATCACCCTGACTTCACTCTATTTTGCCCAAAGCCAAACTTGGCAATCCAGAAAGTAGCAGGACGAAGGAAAAAAATGATGTCACTCTCCTCAGTCTCTCTCCTTGACCTAGTCTGTCCCATATATCTCGGTACTTTATGGAGTTCTCATCTAGGTCTTCATTTCCTCTTATTCCTCACAAGGTCCGTGGGTGATCAACTCCAATGACTCTGGGAGTATGAGTACCCCCATATCACCCTCCTGAGCATCAGAGCTATATATGCTACCGTCATCTCCACTTGTGGATCCCACAGTCACCTCAAACTCAACATATCCAAAATGAAGCTCATCACTGTATACATGAATGCCACACCTTCTTTGTTTGGCTCAGTAAATGGTGTCACTATTTACCAGCAACCCAGGGATCACTCTTCACTCCTCGCCCTTCTATCATTTCTGGCATCTAACCAATCACCAAATTCTGACACTCTACTTTCTAACATTTCATCTCCATCCCCTTCTTTCTAAATGCACTACCTTACTCTGGGCCCTCTCATCTTGCACTGGATTACTGCCTCAGCCTCCTAACTAAACTCCATACTTCCTGTCTAGTCCTCTTCTAACCCATCTTCCACACAGTAGCCAGAATGATTATTCTAAAGAGTATTTCTGACTACTTCCTTCCTTCAGCCGGTCCTCACTTGCCCCAGGAAAAAGTTTGCACTCCTGAGCTGGGCCTACAAAACCCTCTAAGATGTGGCCCTTTCCACCCTCTCTAAGCTCACCTGTCATATTCCTTCCCCATCCCTTCCTCTCATTCCATAAACTACTTGCAAATCCCTAAATGTACCAAGCTTTCTCTTGCCTCCAGGGCTTTTCAAAAGCTGTTTTTCAAAAGCTGTTTGGAACTCTTCCCTCCCACATATTCAACTGGCTAACTCCCATTTATCCACGGAGCTCAGTTTAGATATCATTTCCACCAGAAAACTTTATTTGAAACCCACCGCTATGTTCAATGACTCAATTAAGTGTCCCTCCCCTCTTCTTCCACAGTCTCCCTTCTTATCTTAATTATTATACCATAATTGCCTGTTTGCTTGTTTGTTTTCCCCTTTAAATTGTGGCATAGCTGCACAGGTTATACATTGCACAACTCACAAGAAACAATGATGTAAAGGGTGGCCCCTTTACAGAGTTATACAGTATATACCCTACACAACTGTATCTGAAACCCTACCTGTGACCCCTTTGAGGAGCAGGAGGACTTATCTTGTTCATTCTCATGTAACATATGTGCTCAGAAAATAATTGTTGAACATATGGAAGGATAGATGAATGATGAATGGGTTGATGAATAGATAGATGGATACAAAACTTATTCCTTCGTCTACATGTCTCCTGGCCAGTGAAAGTCTGCACCCTTCATTATCTTTGTTATCCATCTCCCATCTGCCCTACTCTCCTCCAATTAATTCACCACCTCACCTAGCTTCCAAGCAAGTACCTTATTTAAAGGGGTTAGTCTTTATGTTGCTTAAAATCAAGACATTTCTCTTTAGTTGTCCTAATTCCTAGGAGTCTCTTGAAGTTTTAATCAGGAATGACTGATGATCTAGGATTATGTGGGTTTTCATATCTGACATTATAAAAAGCTAACCAGATTCTCTGCTGTATATCCTAGGGCATAGAAGATTGGAAGAAAAAACAACTGAAATCTTCCTTCCTTCCCCCCACCTTTTCTTTATTTTCCCACTGTGTAAAGAGAAATTGCCTTTGGAAAATTACAGAGTTTTTTCCTCTGTATCCTAAAGAACAAGAACAAAACAAAACAAAAAAAACAGTTTACAAAAATTACAACCAAGGAACTGTGCCTAAGAAACAATTGAAGATGTACTATGCAGATATGCCAAATAATAGAAGTCAGACTCAACAGGACAAATATCATATAATTCCATTTATATGATATTCTTACAAAGGTAAAACTATAAGGTCTAAAAACAAATTAGTAGTTGCCAAGGGTTGAAGGGTTGGTAAACTGGAGATGGGGCAGGGGGAGGAATAGAAGTGTTCTATACCTTGATTATGGAAGTGGTTACAAAACCATATGCATTTGTCAAAACTTACAGAACTGTACACTTGAAGAATTTTACTATATGTAAATTATACCTTAATTTTTTAAAATGAATAAAGTCAGACCATGCATAAATCATCAACAACAATGTAAATGAGAAGAATGCAGAAGGTAATGTATGGTAAATTCAGTCCTGTTAGTTTCTATTCATTTTCTACTTCTGGAAATTCACTGCGAACATCATTTTCTCACTCTTTTGATTATCCTCTCTTTTCTCAAACTAAAACAAACTTAGACTTGAAATTTGTGTTGCTACTTCCCAGCAGATGAATCCTCGACAAATCACTCAACCTCACTGAGCATTGGTTTCTCGGTTTCCTTATCTGTAGACCAGGGAAAACCATATCCATCTCCCAGGGGTTTTCTATGAATGCTAAAATAGATGTAAGTGAAAGCAGACACAGTGTTTTGGGAAAATGGGTAGGTGCCATTTTATTCATCCATCCATCCCATTCATCATCTACTCATCATTTAGGATTAAAAGGGAAGAAGGACCAGGAAATTCACTTTGTTAAGGGTATAATGGTACTATAGCAAACACCTTCATTTAAAGTTATTTATTTATTTATTTATTTAACACCTAGTCTTCCTAGATGGTCTCGCATCCAAGTACTAATCAGGCCCGACTCTGCTTAGCTTCCAAGATCAGATGAGATCGGGCGCTTTCAGGGTGGCATGGCCGTAGACTAAAGTTTTTTACTTAATCCTCCCAACCCCACAAAGAAACTCAGATATAGAAATATCAGGTGGTGCAGCCTGGAAAAGGAGTCAACAAAATATAAATTTTTCTGAGTCTTCTCATTACCTCCCCAGGTGTCATAAATTCTGTTTTTCAAATGTTATTTCCTTTGGCTCTCACAACAATCCTACAAGGCACATAACCTTATCCCTATTTTATAGTTGTGGAAACTTAGGGGTTGTCTCTTGTTCTCTTGCTCAGGAAACCATGAGCTAGTAAGTGACTCACTCCTACATCTCCAGTTCAGTTCTTGTCACTATTAATTGGTCCAGGTCAAGTTTCCGAGCATGGCACTCACCCTCCTTTGACAAGACCCAGCCTGTGTGTGATGCATTGCAAGGTCAGCACACAAAAGAGAAGATGTTATCACTGCTCCGAGGGATAGGAGATGTCTGGAGTTTAAAAACATCTTGGCAGGTAAAGAATCTTCATGGTATGTGGACTTTTCCAACATTCAGAGTATGACTTTGAACTTGTTACTTCCACTTTCTGAACCCCAGTTCTCTCCTCTGTTAAACTGGCTTTATTACGCATACCTGTCAGAACTGTGGTGGGGATTCAATGACATATATATGCAAAAGCACCCAACGCCAGAATGGTCCCTCCTGTTCTCAGTATCTCCCCCTCCCCCCGGAAGGCTCAAATTCACCACCTACCCATGTTCAGGTTGGAGACTTGGAAGAAGAACTCTAAGGAGACAAGTTTATGGGGTTACATGTTACCTGAAGATGTTGGGTACTTGGATCAAGGCCGCAATCCTTTATCGTGGCAAGATGTCCTTGGATGTGGAAGTGGGAGTTGTTGATATAGTTACCCTATGCTCTGGACAACGCACAGGAACTGAGCCAAGACTTGGGGCGTAAGTGGGCATTATTCCCATGATACTCTGTTAAAGAAGGTCCTCACTCCTCAACAGCAAGAGGACAGCAAAGCCCTTAAAACAGCGGGGAAGCCCACAGACACCGATTCATTTCCCAAAAGCTCCTGGTTGCAGGTGAGGGACGACATTTGCACAGATAGAAACTGTATAATGAGCAGAAGTTGGCTCATCCCCTGTCTGTGTGGTCCTTTCATGTTCACATCCACAAACTCTCTACCTCCTGATTTCCTTTCTGACTCTCTCCTTCTCCCCTCTAATACGAAAAACCATTCTGTAGTTCTGAGTACAAGAGGCTTTGATTTGAATCCTCAAATTTTTTCCCCAAATGCATTGAGTATGTTCTGAATTCTTTCATTCCCTTGACAGTCTAGGCTTTGGGAACTCAAAAGCCAAAGCATTACTCTTTCCTCTGCCAAAGCATCCCTTCCCTGGGATAATTTGTCTCAGAATAATCTAGCCTAGTGGTTCTCAAAGTAACTAGCAATAACTGTATCACCTGGAAACTTGTTACAAGTGCAAGTTCTCAGGCCCCATCCCAGACCTACTGAGTCAGCAGCTCAAAGAGTGGGGCTCAGTAATCTGTTTTTTTTTAAATAAGTTTATTGGGGTAACACTGGCTAATACAATTATATAATTTTCAGGTGTACATTATCATTTGACATCTGTATATTCTATTGTGTGTTTACCACCCAAAGTCTAGTTTCCTTCAGCTACCATATATTTGATCCCCTTTACCCACTTTACCCTCTCCTACCCCCTATATTTGACCCCCTTTACTTCATCTACTTTTCTCCTCCTCCTCCACCCCCTACTCTGTGGTAACCACTAGTCTGTAGTCCATGTCCATGAGTCTCCGTTTGTTCTGTTCATTTGTTGCTTTTAGGTTTATGTCCCACATATAAGTGATATCACGTGATTTTCAACATTTTCTACTGGCTTATTTCACTTAGCATGATTATCTTGAGGTCCATCCATGTTGTCACAAATGGCAGTAGTTCACCTCTTCTTATGGCTGAGTAATATTCCATTGTATATATGTACCACAGCTTCTTTAGCCAATCATCTATCGTAGGACACTTCGGTTGCTTCCATGTCCTAGTCACTGTGAATAATGCTGCTATGAACATCGGTGTGCAAATATCTTTTCGGATATGGGTTTTCAAATCTTTGGGGTAAATATCCAGTAGAGGAATTGCTGGATCATATGGTAGATCAATTCTTAATTTTCTGAGGAATCTCCATACAGTTTTCCATAGTGGCTCTACCAATTTGCAGTCCCACCAGCAGTATATGAGGGTTCCTTTTTCTCCACATCCTCTCTAACATTTGTTATTACTTTTCCTGTTGATTACAGCTATTCTAACAGGTGTGAGATAGTATCTTATTGTGGGTTTGATTTGCATTTCCCTAATAGCTGGCGATGTCGAGCATCTTTTCACATATTTGTTGGCCATTTGTATGTCCTCTATGGAGAACTATCTGTTCAGGTCCTCTGCCCATTTTTTGATTGGATTGTTTTTTGTTGTTGTTGTTGTTGTTGAGTTGTATGAGTTCTTTGTATATTTTGGATATTAGGCCCTTATCGGAGGCATTGCTTGCAAATATATTTTCCATTCAAATGGTTGTCTCTTTACCTTGACAGTTTCTTTTGCGGAGCAGAAGCTTTTTAGTTTGATGTAGTTCCATTAATTTTTTTAGCTTTTACTTCCCTTGCCTTTGAGGTCAAATTCATAAAATCCTCTTTAAGTCCAATGTCCTTGAGTTTAGTTCCTATGTTTTCTTCTATACATTTTTTTGTTTCAGGTTGTATATTCAGGTCCTTAATCCATTTTGAGTTAATTTTGGTGTGTGGTAATAAACAACAGTCTAGTTTCATTCTTTTGCAGGTGGCTTTCCAGTTTTTCCATCATCATGTATTGAAGAGGCTTTCCTTTCTCCACTGTATGTTTTTGGCTTTTTTGTCAAAAATTATTTGCCCATATAAATATGGGTTTAATTCTGGACTCTCAATTCTATTCCACTGGTCTGTGTGTCTGTTTTGCTGCCAATACCATGCCGTTTTGATTGCTGTTGCTTTGTAGTATAATGTGAAGTTGGGCGGAATGATGTCTCCAACCTCATTCTTTTTTCTCAGGATGGCTTTGCAATTTGGGGTCTTTTGTGCCTCCATACAAATCTGATGATTTTTTGTTCTATTTCTTTAAAAAATGCCTATGAGATTTCAGGTAATTTTATGGTCACTTAGACTATGTTACTTCTTCCAATCCAAGAACATGGAATATCTTTCCATTTCTTCATATCTTCTTTGATTTCTTTTAATAGGGTCTTGTAGTTTTCATTTTATAGGTCTTTTTGTTGGAGTTACAAAAGTAATTATTTTTCATCATTAGAGTATAGGAACTTTATGGATTTTTGAATGTTGATTTTGTATCCAGAAACTTTACTGTATTTGCTTATTGTTCCTAGTAGTGTTCTTGTGGAGTCTTTAGGGTTTTCTATGTAGAGAATCATGTCATCCACAAATAGTGGCAGTTTGACTTCTTCATTTCCTATTTGGATGCTTTTTATATCTTTCTCTTGTCTGATTGCACTCGCTAAGACCTTCAATGTTATATTGAATAACAGTGGCGATAGTGGACAGCCTTGCCTTGTTGCTGATCTTAAAGGGAAGTTTTTTACTTTTTCATCATTAAATATAATGTTGGCTAAGGGTTTGTCATAGATGGCCTTTATTATGTTAAGGTACTTTCCTTCTATACCAATTTTGTTAAGTGTTTTGATCATAAATGGATGCTGTATCTTGTCAAAGGCTTTTTCTGCATCTATTGATATGATCATATGATTCTTATTTTTTAATGTGTTTATGTGGTGTATCACATTAATCGATTTGCATTATACTATCTCTGTGCCTCTGAGATGAAGCCCACATGATCATGGTGTATAATCTTTTTAATATATTGCTGTATTTGGTTTGTTAGTATTTTATTTAGGATTTTTGCATCTGTGTTCATGAGAGATATTGGTCTGTAGTTTTCTTTTTTTGTGTTATCTTTACTAGGTTTTGGTATCAGAGTAATATTGACCTCATAAAATGAGTTGGGAAGTATTGCCTCTTCTTCAATGTTTTGGAAAAGTTTGAGGAGAATAGGTATTAAATCTTCTTTGAATGTTTGGTAGATTTCACTAGTGAAGCCATCTGGTCCTGGACTTTTACTTTTTGGTAGGCTTTTGATGATTGTTTCAATTTCCATACTGCTGATTTGTCTATTTAGATTTTCCATTTCTTCTCGGTTCAATCTAGGAAGATTATCTTTTTCAAAGTACTGGTCCATTTCTCCTAGGTTATTAAATTTGGTGTTATATGCTTTTTCATTGTATCCTTGTATGATCCATTGTATTTTTGCGATGTCAGTCATAACTTCCCCTCTTTCATCCCTGATTTTGTTTATTTGTGTCCTTTCTCTTTTTTTTTTAATGAGTCTAGCCAGGGGATTCTCAATTTTATAAACCTTCTCAAAGAACCAGCTCTTTGTTGCATTTATTTTTTCTATTGTTTTTCGTTTGTTTGTTTGTTTTTAATTTCATTTATTTCTGCTCTAGTTTTGATTATTTCTTTCCTTCTGCTGACTTTAGGCTTCATTTGTTCTTCCTTTCCTAGCTTTTCAAGATGAAGCTTTAGGTTGTTTATTTGGGCTCATTCTTGTTTTTGGAGATAGGCCTATAATGATATGAACTTTCCTCTTATGACCGCTTTTGCTGTGTCTCAAAAGTTTTGATATGTTGTACTATCATTATCATTTGTGTCTATGTATCTCTTGATCTCTTTTTTTATTTCTTCTCTGACCTAGTTATTCTTTGGTAGCATGTTGTTTAATTTCCATGTATTTGTAGTTCTTCCTAATTTCTTTTTGCAGTTGATTTCCAGTTTCAAAGCATGATGATCAGAGAATATGGTTGGTATGATTTCAACTCTCTTATATTTTTTGAGGCTATCTCTGTGTCCCAGTATGTGGTCGATTCCTGAGAATGTTCCATGTGCACTAGCGAAAAATGTATAAGCAGCTGTTTTGAGATGGAAGGCTCTGTATAGTCAATTATGTCCAGTTGGTCTAATGTGTCATTTAAGGATGTTATTTCCTTATTGATTTTCTGTTTGGATGATCTGTCCATATCTGACAGCGGGGTATTTAGGTCCTCTGACTACGATAGTGTTTTGGTCTGTTTCTCCCTTTAGTTCTGTTAGTAATTGCTTTACATATTCCACAGCTCCCTGATTGGGAGCATAGACAGTAATAAGTATTATATCTTCTTGGTGCATGGTTCCCTTTATCATTATGAAGTGTCCCTCAGTATCTTTCTTTACTTTTTTTATCTTGAAGTCGAGGAGGAATTGAAAATGTTAAGGGAAATCAAACCAGTTATTATTTTAAATATGTTCGCCTCTAAAATAACAACTAATTGTTGTAGTTAATGTATTTGACTTCTTATGATGCACAATGGACTAAACCAAGCATGTTACCTGCACTGCTCAAAACCACCTTGCAAGGTAGACACTACCATAACTTTCATTTCCCAGATGAGGAAACTAAGGCTTGGAGAGAGAATTTGGAACTTGCCTTTGGTTATGCAGGAAACAATAGTGTCAAGATTGGGATCTTGAAAATCTGATTGAAGAACTTCACTTTAGCGGTAACTTAAAATCAGATTACAAAATAGTCAATGGTATGGAAAGTAACATTAAAGATAACTTTCATTTTCTTTCTGTTTTTCTATATTTTCCACATCTCCTCATAAATGTGTTGCTTTTTAATCAGAAAAAATAAGTTGCTATTTTTTAAAAAAATCTGTACATTATGGTCTCATACTGGTAAAATAAAACCTATAAAACATATAATTATACATAAGTGCACATATAAATTTTACATAACTATATTAGTTATATCAACAGTTATTTATTCACAAGAGAAAAGACTAGAAGGCTCAGCATCAAAATGTTAGCAATGATTATCTATGTGGTGGGAATCTAAATGATTGTAATTTTCTCCTATTTGCTGCTCAGTATTCTTAAATAATAAACATAAATTATTTTTGTAATCAGAAAAAAAAATTTTAATCCAAGGCTTTCTGACTCCAACACCAGAATTTTTTCATAGCAAACTGTCAGTGCCTTTTGAAAAGCCCACCTTTTTTTTAGTTTTCGCCAATAAGCGAGTCTTGTTTTTCTGTCACACATTTTGACTAAGCACTCAACCCATTCCACATTATCCAAGAAGGAATCAAGCCTTCCAACGAGGAGCCTCTTGCAAAGCTGCCCAGATGATATCTCTGATTCAGACTTTGCCTGCAATCTTGTTCTAAATACAGACTAGAAACATACTTTGCCTTTCACTAGATAATAGTTGAGCTCTAGCTAATTATGGCATTCTCCTCTGTGGATTTTTGACTGTAAGTGCTTGTGAGCCTTCTTAAATGATTATGGAATTATCAGACCTAGGTTCAAATTCTGGCTGTTTCCATTTCTTACCAATTGTATTGACATTGGCAAAATACTTAACTCTTCTGGGCTTTAGTTTCCTTCTCTCTAAAATTAAAGAAAGTAATGAATGCCTTTCAAGTTTGTTATGCAGAACCGACAAGAAAATGTACATAAAATTTCCTAAAAGTGCCTGGCACATAGTCACTCACAATCATAATTTCCTTCTTTCCCAAAGAATCATAGTTTGATTCTGCTAGTGGGCTACTTAGCCTTTTTCAACCTGTTTCCTCACCTTCAATGAGGATAACACTTCCTTTCACCTTCATGCTGAAATTGTGAAATATAGAGGTGAGCTAGTCAAATGCCCCTTCAAGGAAGAAACTCAAGGAAGTCCCAGCTGTCAGCTCCTACAAGGTGGGCTTCAGGGCACGTCCTCATTCGAAGACTGATTGCAACTGATATATAAGATCTGGTTTAGCCCACTGCAGCATAGCTCTGATGGGGCTGGCCAAAGCTTCACCAAGACTGCATCACTGTTCAACTTCTCTCTCTGCCCAGTGTCTTCCTCTCTCTCCTTTCTACAGCTAATGATCCTTAATATCCTGCATGCCAAACTCCATCTCAGTGACTATTTACAGAGAACCCAATCTGTGACAGTTGGTATCAGGAGGAGTCTGAGAAAGCAGGCAACAGACGAAGGTTTGGAGCTAGTCAGCTCACCAATCAAGACCTCTACATTAATGGAAAGGGAGAACAAACAGCCCTTGACACAGGTGATGATGGTCCAGTTAAAACATTCGACTGTGGTGAACTGGGATGGCATGTACTGATGGAAAAGAAGCATAAGCTGGTGTGATGTATCAGGTGTTTGAGAAGTACCAGAAAGTAGTAGCTATGAGGACAATGGGATTGGATGGAGTATTAGTTTTTTAGGGCCGCTGTAACAAAGTCCCATAAATTTGGCAGTTTAAACCAGTAGAAATATATTCTCTCAAAGTTCTGGAGGCCAGAAGTTCAAAATCAAAGTGTTAGAAGGGTAGGTTCTGAAGGAAAATCTGGTCCTTGCCATTTCCTTATGGCTGCTGCTCTCCAATAAGACAACAGTACCCCCACTTAAGAACTCCTCTTTTGGACACCAGGCTTATAGGTAGGTGACATCCTGGGCCTGGTAAAAAAGGAAAGGGACTACAACCCTCAAAGAGCTCTAAGACCCAACAAGCATGTGTCTGCAGAAGCCCAAGGGTACATGTAGGGCTGGATTCTGATGATGTTTGATTAAGGAGGCTTATGATCAAGAACACGAAATTGGATTCTGGAAAGTTGATTTATTTTAAAGTACTTTTTCAAGATACAGGGATTAACACACCAGCATAAAACTCCAGGAGATGATGCAAACTCTTCCTTAGGATGGTTTCTAAAAGCATGGGAAAAGCGATGGCCCATGCTAAGTGAAGTTGCAATTGCCATAGCTGACATGCAAGAAAGTATAAAATGCTCAGGGGAGTGCACAGACTGTGACAGATCAAAAGACCCACCAGAAGACTGTGTTCCATAGGAAGGCCTAGCAGCTACACTGTCTACCAAGACTGAAAAAAATGGGTAAAAAATTGGGTGATCAATAGCTTTCCATCGAATCCAGGACTGATAGCAGGAAAAACTAGTGAGAGCTAGGCTCATTGATAGCAGTGAAGAAGACAGGACCCAAAATAGAGTCCAGGTAGTGGCACTTAATTGCCAAAAGGCAGGTGATGCAATTATCACAGTGAACAGCAGGGCTGGAGTGGCAGCCCAGGGTTCTGACTCACAGAGCTAGTTAATAGTATACAACGTCCCAGGGCAAAATAGATGGGCAGCTTGTGCCATCAGAGGAAACCAAGGAGGGGTGATCTGGAGACTTAGGATGGTTTTCTTAAGAAACAGCCTGATCTCTTGCCCAGTTCTAGATGCGAGGCAGTTTTTGGACCTAGCATTCATTGACTGAATAGGAGACTAGGTCCCTTAGAGGAAGAACCCTTGTAACAACATAGCTAATATACACAATAATGATCCCCTAGTCTTTCCCTAAAGGGACCTGCAGCCATTTACTCTGGTAACTGTTCTCTGGGGAAAGGTGAATACAGAAATATTTTGAGAACTGTTGAACACAGGGTCTGAGGTGATACTGTTAACTAGAAACCCAAAGTGTCACTCTCCCTCTGTTAGAGTGGGGGCATATGGAAACAAGGTAATAAAGAGGGCCCTGACTCCTGAAAACAGGAAAATGACTTAGTCTGCTTTAAGAAGTCCTTAATATTCCAGTTTCTGCTATCTCTCCAGATTCATCTCTCAGCACTTATTTCACTTTCTCCACAGAACTGAGCTACTTGTATTTCTTTAATGTTTCATCTCCCATTCCCATTCTCTCTTTCAATCTCAACATCTCTTTCAGTCTCTCTATCTCTGTCTCTCTCTGTCTTATCTCTCTTCTAGTTCTCTCCCATTTCTCTCTCTCTTTTTCTTTCCCGCTACCCCCTTAAATCTCTCTCTCTCTCTCTCTCGATTCTCTTCTGTCTCTCATCTCTCCAGTCATGGTCTGTCTCTCTGTTCTTCATCTTTTTCTGTGTCCCTCATCTATCAATCACACACTGTCTCTGTATCTCCCTCCTCTCTCCCTCTCTCTCTCTCTCTCTCTCTCTCGCACACGCACACACACACACACACACGCGTGCACACACCCAAGACTCTGTAGAAGCTTATTCAATAGTCTTGAACACTCTCCTCCCCCTCTGCCTTTCTCCTAGCTAACTTCTATTTGCACTTCAAACCCCTTTTGGGAATCACCTCTGAGACTCAGGGTAGCCTTTATGTTCTCTGTATTTGCCTCAACCACATTCTATGAAATAGTCAGGACTCCCCAAATTGACCTATAGATTCAGTGCAATCCCTATCAAAACATAAGCTGGCTTTTTTTTGCAGAAGTTGAAAAGTTGATTCTAAAATTCATATGGAAATTTAAGGGATCTAGAATAGACAAAGCTACAGCAATCAAGACACGATCATACTGACATAAGGAAACACATATAGATCAATGGAATAAAACTGACGATCCAGAATTAAACTTCTATATCTAAGGTCAATTGATTTTTGACAAGGATGCCAAGATAATTCATTGAAAAATGAATAGTCTTTCTAATAAATGGTACTGGGACAACCAGATATGTACATGCAAAGGAATAGAACTCTACCTCATCATATACACAAATTAACTCAAAATGGACCAAAGATCTAAATGTAAGAGCTAAAATTATAAAATTCTTCAAAGAAAATTCTGGATAAAATAAAAAAAAATTTCTCATTAGGGAAATGTAAATCAAAATCACAATGAGGTACCATTTTATACCCACTAGGATGCCTATAATCAAAAAGGGAGATAAGTATGGCAGCTCCCCCCAAAATTAAACATAGAATTACTACTATATGATCCAGCAACTCCATCTCTGTGTATATACCCAAAAGAATTGAAAGTAGGGACTCAAACAAATATTTGTACACCTGTGTTTATAGTAGCATTACTTACAATGGCCAAAAGGTGGAAGGAAGCAATCCAAGTATCCATTGACAGATAATGGATAAACACAATATGATCTATACATACAATGGAATATTACTCAGCCTTTAAAAAGGACATTCTGACACATACTTCAACATGGATGAAACTTGAGAACATTATGCTAAGCTGAAAAAATCCAGTCACTAAAGGACAAATATTGATTTCAATTATATAAGGTACTTAGAGTAGTCAAATTTATAGATGCAGAAAGTAGAATGGTGGTTTCCAGGGGCTAGAGGGGAATGAGGTGTTATTTTTAATAGGTACAGAATTTTAGTTTGGGATAACGAAAAAGTCCTCGTGATGGATGGTGGTGACAGTTGTTCAAGTGTGAATGTACTTAATGCCACTGAACTGTACACTCAAAAATAGTTAAATGGCAAATTCTATGTTATATGTACTTACTACAATAATTTAAAAAAATGTTTACTCTTGCCTAAGCTTACCATTTTGTTTTTTTTTTTTTAAAAAAAAAGCATGTGAATCATTACAGGTCAAAATACTATTAAAGTCACTGATACTAAATTTGGAGGCACTGGGAGGCCCATGCACCTCCCTGGACCTTGTGATTTCATCTTAAAAACGAGGTGAATAGGACTATATCAGTCCTACTCCCAGCTAGGAGTCTCTGGACCTCTGTGGACTCCAAATGTAATTTTAAAAGATCTCTTGATTACTTTCAATATTTCCAAATAAAAACCTAATAAAATTATCCTTTTACCTTTCAAAAGCCTGCCCAGAGCAATAAAAACCATCAGACTTCTGTCTTTTCTGCAGACTGGAATTATAGGACTTCAGAGTGGACTTGAAGGTTATAAGTTATTATTTTTACAGAGGAGGGAGGGACAGTTTCAAGCTGCTTATGTAATAGCTGCTGCTGGTACAGGGGAGAGGACTGTCACCATGGAGGCTAACTGGAGAAGTCCTTTGAAGCCCACGAAAGGCATAGCAGTTTGAGTACGGACTGTACCACTTACAGCTGAAAAAGAAAGGATGCCACATTTGAATAGGCACAGGTACCTGTGGCAGGCAAAAATGTCATCAGTTGAAGCAGTAATTCTTTCAGGTTCTATGACAGCTGGAGTTGAGATCAGCAACTGGGGAAGGAGAGGAGGAACATGGCAGCTGAGATGAGCAGAGAGCCATTCCTGACACTGTGGATTCCCTAAGTTAGTAGTTCTCAAACTGTAGCATGCATCAGAGTCACCTGGAGAGCTTATTAAAGCTCAGAGTGCTGGGTTCTGCCCCCCAGATATTTTGTTTCAATAGGCCTGGGGTGGGGACCAGAGGATTTACATCTAACAAGGTCCCAGGCAGTGCCAAAGCTGCTGGTTTGAGGACCATGTTTTGAAAATCACTACCCTATTATATTGATCAGGATAGGTTATGCCATGCTACAGTAAGAAATAACCCCCAAATCTCAGTAGCTGAACACCATAAAAGTTAATTTCTTGCTCATATCTCAATCCAATGCAGTTTTGATAACCTTTTTCTATACTGTACCCACATCAATTGCACTGCCCAAAAGAAAGAGTCCTGCAAAAATTTTAAGGCCTGAAAGAGAATTATATCACCCTTCCTGCCTCCCATTGATCAGATCTTAATCATAGGACCTCATACATACCCAAATGGATAAATTTCAAAAGCATTAATAGTAGGAGACAAAAGCCTACATTCTATATGATTCTATTATATAGCTTTATACAACATTTTCAAAAGATGAAACTCTAGAGACAGAAATCATTATCAGTGGCTTCCAAGAGCTAGGGATATGAGTAGGAGATTAACTAGCAATAGTATAACAGAACTTTTCAGAGTGATGGAAATATTCTATATATTGATTGCTGTGGTGGTTACACAACAACGTACTTGTCAAAACTCATTGAACCATACACTTAAAAAGGGTAACTTTAACGGTAATTGAATTATATCTCAGTAAACCTGGCTTTTTAAAAAAATTTAACATACGGATTTTATAAATTGAATTCATAGAGACTTGGTTTTAAATTCTTGCTTCATCACTTTCTCTATAACTTTAAAGATCTTTCCTTAATCTATCAGAGCCTAAATTTCATCATCTAAATAATATCAGAATATTTTTTGTTCTGGGTAAGATAAACACACCTTACCCTCTTTTACCCACTGAGCGCAGATATAAAGCCTGGACATGATGCTTGGAGGTCTCTGAAAAGCTAATACTAGCAGTTAAATTAGGAAAGAAGACTAATTCAAAGAACCACTAAACTGAAATAGTATTACCACTTTTTTTTTTTTGCTCCAATGTCTCCTAGCCTGTACTCTACACAACCCCAACCCAGAAGTGGACATTCACATGGACAGAGAGAAGTTCTCTAGTTACAGCTCTAGGAGCAGGATAAGGATGCCCTGGTGCTCAGAGAAAGTGGGGGGAAACCCTAAGGGATTTTTCTTCTTTTTTTTTTTCTCTTCTAAGCTCTCTTGCATTAGTCCCCAAGCAATCATGTGCCAGCAGCAGTAACAGCAGTGGTAACAGGAACACATAGGAGCCTAATACTCTGAGCAAGAGAAAACTTCCTCTCTAATAAGAGAAGATATAGTCCCAAAACAGTGAGGCAATGTTTATTTTTCTCTTTCTTGACCCCGGATGCGGGTGTACTCAATGAAAGTGAGCAGCAGAGAAAAATAAATAAATTCTATCTGTCTGGCTAAGAGCCAGAAAATATTTAAAGTGTTGAAAGAAAGAAACTACAAAAGAAATCCAAATAAATGGAGAGACTGACATACTCTCCATTTATGTTCATGGATCAGAAGACCCAACACAGTAAATTCTTCCCATATTGATCTATAGATTTTACATAATTCCAGTAAAATCCCAGTGGAATTTTTGCAAATATAGACAAGCTGATTCTAAAATATAAGGAAAGACAAAAGAACTAGAATACAAGACAATCTTGAAAAAGAGGAATAAAATTTAAGAAATTACACTATCCAATTGTAGGACATTATAAATCTCCATTAATCAAGACAACATGATACTAGAGGAGGAATTGACATATAGAACAATGGAATAGAATAGAGTCCAGAAATACAACCAATTGATTTTTCACAAGAGTGCAAAGACAATTCAATGAAGAAACACAGTTTTTTCAACAAATGGTTGTAGGAAAATTATACATCCATATGTAAAAAAATGAACCTTGACTTAAACTGTACAACTTATACAGAAATTAATTCAAAATGGATTATAGACCTAATTGTAAAATTTAAAATTATAACGTTTTAAAAAGAAAGTATGGAAGAAAAATCTTTGTGTTCTAGGGTTAGGCAAAGACTTATGAGGTATGACACAAAAGCATGATCCTTAAAAGAAAAGTTTATCCCCTGTTGATAAATTGGACTCCATGAAAATTAAAACTTTTGCTCTATTACAGACATTGTCAAGAGAATGAAAAGATTAACCAGAGCAGGAGAAAGTATTTGCAAATCACATATCTGACAAAGGACTAGTACCCAGAATATATAAAGAACTCACAAAACTCAACAGCTGAGCCAAGATTCAAACCAGGAAGTCTGAAGCCAGAGTTTACACTCTTAACTATGACATTATACTGCCATTTAGATGAGATGCACTCTGTTCCCTGAAATTATATATTATCTATTCGTTTCTTTGGTGTTAAGAGTGTGTGGTCTTCCAGAACTCCATTGAAAAACACAGTATCCTTCCAGAGAGAGAATTCCAAGACCTGGTATAGAGGCTCTTCTTTCTCCTATGAAGGTTTTCACTACTCTCTCCTATCTAGTGATCTTCTGGTCATCTTTCAAGATCTAGCCCAAATATCAACCCCTACCTAGGAAGCTTTCTCAGGGAAACTAAAGAGCTGTCTTACCACAACTGTGGTGCAGACGTCATCTGTATTTTCCTATAATTGCTTTGTATATGCGTTTCTTTTTTGTCACCAGCCTATGCTGTTCCTAACTGCAGAAATTTTGCTTCAGGCACTGTGCTTGGCCCTAAAAGGTAGAAAATGAATGAGATATGGTCCTTGACCTCAGGGAGTCTCAAGCCTTCTATATGTAGCTGGTGAATGTAGCTGATATTTAAGACAAGAGCTGGAGGTTATATGGGCAGAGAGGACAGAAAAATTATTTCTGATTAGCAAGAGGTGATATTTGAGCTAGGACTAAAGGATGAGGAAGATTTCAATGGGAGAAGGAATGAATCACTTGGGAAAACAAACGATTTGTGTTGTTTCTATGGTACAAGAGGAAAAGAATTAAACTTGGAGACTGTATTGGCAGGGCTGCCAATAGCCCTGTGACTTCAGGCAACTCAGTTCATTTTTCTGTGCTTCAGTTTATCCCTTGTAAAATTGGAATCATATCTAAGTGCTTTGTGTAAAATGCTAAATGCCATAAAGATTTAGGTATAATTATGCTTTTAAATTCTTCTTGTACATGGTCTCTTAAGAATTCAACAAGATGGAAAACATTTATTGAGAGCTTACTCTGGGTCAGGCACCATTCTATGTACTTTCTTGATACTATTTCATTTACTGTCCCAGCAATCCCATAAAGTAAACTATTATTACTCTGCACATTCTATAAATAAGGAAAAGAAGAAACGGAGTTTCAGTTGTGTTGCCCAAGATCAAACAGTTATTAACTCCTGGGGCTCAGATTCAAACCCAGGTGGTACTTCAGAGACTAAAGAGATATTAAAGATGCTCTCAGTCTGGCCAAGTTATGACACATCAATCAGCTTGAAATGCAACAAAGATGCAACAAAGCGACCCTCCTCTGACAAGATAGAGATCAAGACCCCTCTCCTTCACCTGCAGCAGCAGCAATATTGAATATGTAGCTAATTGTAAGAACCACAGAGCTTGGATTTTTTTTCCCAAACATTTTCTGTCCTTTACTTAAACACTAATTAGAAGAAAAACAGAGACGTAAAAGTTATAGAGATTTTTACAGGGCTTTTTAAAAAACTAAATAGGTCAGCATCTTCCTAGTGAAACCTAGCATGACAAAGTCGTTGTTAAGAAACACAAAGCCAGCAGCTGGATAAATCAGAAAAATGAGAACCCACATTTACTCAAATCAAGTGGCATTTATCTGTATTTTAAATGGCTCTCTACCATTTTTATTTCATTGGTGTGAGAGTTCCAATAGAACCCTAAAGCGATTATATAGTACATTGGGGTTTTTTAATAGCCTCTAAAGCCATGGTAATTTAAAAGGGAGCGGATGAACTGCTAGGAGTGGGGAGTTTTCTGCTAGAGAATACAAATGTGTTCTCTGCTACACTGCTTCTGCCTCTTCCTGGAGAGGCAAAAAGCACACAGGAATGTGATGGAACTTTCCAGCTGGTGATTTTGCATTATCAGGAAGGAGAGTGTTTGTAAAAATGATTGATAATTAGCTATGAAAGCCCGTAAGACTGAAAAATGGAGAAACTGCAGAATCTTTATATCAAGGACTGAACCCCACTGGTAGTGTGAATTGGCACAATCTTTTCTAGGGTATATTAGCAATGTGCTGACACTTTGATTCAGCAATTCCACTTCTAGGAATTGACTTTATAGCAATACTTGCACATGTACACAAAGGTCTATATACAAGAATATTCACTGTAACATTGTTTGCATGTATGAAAAATGGAAATACTCTATATCTATCAATATGAAAATGCTTAAACAAATGGTGGCATATCCATATTTTAGAAAAATTTTCTGCTAATAAATAGAATGAGATAGATCTGTATATTCTGACATGGAAATATGTCCTTGTTGGGGTAAGTAAAAAAAAAAAAGCAAATTGCAAAATAGTTGCTATCCCATGATTCCATTAAAAATGTTTTTAATGTTAATATAGTCATAGAAAAATATCTGGAAGAATATGTACCAAAGATTATCAGTGGCTATCTCTGGGGGATGGTAATATTTACATTTTTATGAGCATGGATTACTTTTCCAAAGAGAGGGAGAAAAAACAACAACAAGGTTGAATTATTAACTAGAGGGAAGGAAGAAAAAAAAGTAACATGGCTGGTAGAGATTTATTCACTGTCTTTGGGTAAAAGGTTTCAGTGTAATTGCACAGTGAATGCATTTCAGATTCTGGCAATTGGGCAAGGGTGACATTTAGTCAGAGTGAACCAGAATGACTGTGCTCACATAGAGAGGCTAAGATGCACTCTGTCTCCCTCCTGCTGCCCTTATCCTGGTCTCAGTTGTCCCTTTGGCTACTGCTGCTGCTCTTTGTCCTTGGCTGATGGAGTAGAACCAGTTGATTTCCCACTTCTTTCTCTTGCCTCACAAGCTGCCTGTTTTAGAAGACACTAAAACAAGGTGGTAAAGAGCTCGACCTTTGGAATTCAGGAACTGTGAGTTCAAATCCCCTAACTGTGTGACTTTGGGAAATTTGCTTCTCCTTTTAGGCCTTCTGTGTCTTCATGTGAAAAATGATAACTCAGAGAAGCTGCCTCATGGAGTCTTTTGGAATGATGAAAAGAGATAAGTATAGAAGGTGCTTGGGAATAGTAAAGAAACAAATATCACCTGTTGTTATTGTCACCATGTCCTATCAGTTCTTCCTTCGTAGAATCTCTCCCACCTAACTCTTGCCTGATAAACACCTACTCATCCTTCAAAGCCTGGCTCAAATACCATCACTGTGAAACCTCCTCTGGTCTCTCATGATGCAGGAGTCCAAAGAGGGACCCTGGCCTGGATCTCCTGTGACCAGGTTCTTTACGCCACCAGAAAGAATTCAAGGACATGACAAACAGCAAACAGGAAAGTGCAAGTTTTATTAAAGCAAAAGTACACACTTAAGAGAAAAGTGCTGCCCTGACCCTGAGCTGTCTGAATTATGAGCTTTTTTTTTTCCTTGGGGGTGGTGATGGAGACATACTTGTTGTATGGGTGATATAATGATGTTATGATTAGCCAAAGCTAAACAAAAGACAAGGGAAAGACTCCAGAGCCTAATTCTGGAGGGGAGGGTATGCCCCAAGGCCATCAATCATGTCTCTGGGCCTTGGCTTGTTTCTCATGCCACCTGGAGGGGACAGAGTACTTCCCTAGGCTAACTAATCTGCCTTGCTCGCTAGCACACACAGAACTGATTAGCACTCCCTCATCCAAGGTCCTGCAGAGCATTGGATATCCAGCTTCATACAGCGCTTTATATTCTGGGTTTGCTTGTCTGTCTCCTCTACAGTCCCTGGGCTCCTGCAAGACAGTAGCCCTGTTCTAGTCATCTCAGATCCTCAGCACTTATCTCAGTGCCAGGCCCAGGGTTTGAATTCAAATTAATAATTTTTCAAATTGAATTAATCTCATTAATGTCTCTATCACTTTGGGCCAGCCTCTTTAGTTCATGGTGAAACTATGGTAACAGCTTCCTAACTGGTCTCACTGCCCCTTCTTTCCCCACCCAAGTCCAGGCTAACATTTGAGCCTGACAGGTCTCTGCTTAAAACTCTTCAAGGACAGAGTAGAATCGTAGGACAGGGAGCCAAACCTGGTTTTTAGCTCTGTTATGCCCTAGGCTGTTCTGATCCTAAGCACATTGCTTTCTCTAAGACTAAGCTTCTTCATCTCTAAAATAGAAGTGATAACCTCCTCCCACAGGGTAGCGGAGGGGACTCAATGAGAAATGCATATGAAATACATCAACATTACCCAGATCTAGCTATTACTACCTCTGTTATTTGTGACAGGCAGCATATATAGGGAAGAAGGTAAGGGTATCTGAAAAGTCTCTGTCTTAGAAGTCAAATTACACCCTGAATGGCCCTGTGATCTTGAGCAAGTTTATCTCCTTATACGTAAAGAGCTGGGTTCTCACCTGGGGTCCCGTTTCCTCCCAGGAAACATTTAATGTGCCCTTTTGTGAAACCAATCCCCAAAGTAAAGGGACAGAAACTCTTTTTCATCCTTAAAATTAAATACAAATATCAGAGAATATTGGTGAGTCCTTTACCATTTATGGAGCGCTTTCATACCTATCATCAGACTTGAAAAGGGCTTTAATAGGGGGATATCACAGCCATATCTTAACAGTGATAATCTCTGGGCAGTGGAATTGGGTGTGATAGTAATTCTATTTGCGTTTTCCTAAACCTTGAAAATCTACATTTTGGAGCTGGCTAGAGATGATGATAGCACAACATTGTGAATGTGCTAAATGCCACTGAATTGTACAGAACATGTACAATTTTACGTTATGTGAATTTCGACTGATTAAAAAATTTTTCTCCAATACACATGCATGATTTTATAGTCACTTATTAAAATGCGGCTTGAGGCGAGAACAAAAAAGGATTCTCAAGGCTCGAAAGCAGTTCATTTAGCTGATACTCTCCCCCACCCATATGTTGAGTCACAGTCCGTGGCCGCCAGCCTGCAGAGCGCTCCTCCGACCACGAGGAGGTCTCAGCGAAGTCCTCGCATCCTCACACTCGAGCGAGGGCCTTCTCTTGCGCCTTTGAAACCCGTATGCCTGTGAGAGGCGTGGCCGGAATTGGTGGTTCCCCGGCATGACCGTCATCTTAGTCCTTGCTGGTCCCTTCAGTTCCCACCTCTGGCCCCAGCCTTCTCGTTTTCGGGCTGGTTCCGGACTTCTGTGTCCCCACCTTTAACCGTGTGCCCCGGTATCCATTCCCTGCCACGCTGTCCTCTACCCTGCTCCGCCAGGGGTCCCTGTCTCTGAGCCTCGGCCCTATGGCGCTGCAGGCGCTGCAGAGCTCGGGGGTGGCCTTCCGCAAGATCCTGTCTCACTTTCCCGAGGAGCTGAGCCTGGCTTTCGCCTACGGCTCCGGGGTATACCGCCAGGCGGGGCCCAATTCAAACCAGAAGGTGAGCCCGGCCTGGGGCCAGCCCCACGCCGAAAATCGGCCTGTTATCATGAGTTCCCTTTTGCCTACCATCTCTCCAGAGCCCAACAGCTAGCCGCCTATCTGCCCTGCGCACTCCACATATCAACTAGCAAAATACAAACTGTTTGAACGTGTTAAGCTGAGATTTGAAGGGTAAATAGGAATCTGCTTTGGTTTAGAGCAAGAGATGCAATTATGCAGAGGCAAAGTGGAAGAAAAGGAAAAAAATATCTGCCAGGTACTAACTAGTTCAGTAATCCAAGCCTTGGCTGAAAGCTTCTGAGAAGCTTTTAAAAATACTCATGCTTGGGTTCCACCTGTGGAGAGTCTGTTTTAATGGTCTGGGATGAGGCCTTGCCTTCAGGAGTTTCAAAACCTTCCCAGGTTGATTCTAATGGTTCGCCAAGCGTGAGAGTTACTCACTGCCTATAGCTGTAGGAGAAAAAATCCCTCCTGTCTTTAGGAAGCTTAGGGACTTGTGGGCCCCGCAGGAGCAGTAAAGTTAACTATGAGCAACCGTTTGTGGGTGGCCAGTATTTTAACCATGCTCTGGACATTTAACAAGAGTCTGTTTAGGACTAGGCATTGTTACTCTTCAAAGCTGGTTGAGCACAACAGCAACGGGGGTACAGTTCTTGTGATTGAAGTTTTGTTTGTTTTTTTCTGAAAATAAAGGGAAAATACAGTTTGCTTTCGAGGGGGAGACAAGATTCAAGACAGCAGAAGAGTGGCAGGCAAATACTTTTCACATGAAGTTATTATTAACTTCTGTCAAGGCTTTAGAGCTTTTGCTGAATTAACAAAAGGAACAAAAGCCTAGATAGAGGTGTTCTCTGTGTGTACCACTTGTGTTCTGAACTGGATTTCTACTTGCTTTAGTCTTTGCACAGCCTAACAGTTCACTGTCATCTTTAATAAACAAGAAATGAAAGTATGCAGATTACAGTAGGGCCTCCTGGGTTTGGATACGTGGCTATAATCTCTGGCCATCTATACTGTTGCTTGGATTTGCTCTTTCCCACCTATACTAGTATTTAAGTATAATTTAAGCTGATATCTTTAAATTATAGGTTATAAATATATAAGATTACAGATTATTATAGGCTATTTTTCTAATAGTTATAAATTTTTCAAAAATTTCAGTTATAAATTTTTAAAAAACATGTCCACCCCAGACTTGATGTATCACCAGTGGTTTGTGAATCACATTATGGGAAACTCAGAGCAGGCCTTCACCTCCTGATTTATAGTCACTTCTGTATTTTTCCATGAAAGTTTTCCTTTGAGCATATGTGGAATTCCCTTTGAGAAAAGGGCCTTCCTTTTCTTTCACCATCATTCCCTATGAGTTAACAAGTCTTATAGATTCCAATACCTAAATCTTTCTCAGATCAGTCCCTACTCCTTTGTGCCTTTTCTTTTCTCACCTGGAATCTTGAGGTTAGCCTCCTATGTGGTTTCCTGGCCTTTATTCTCCTCCCTTCATTGAGTTCTGTAGGAAAATTTCTTCACATGGCAACCGGCCTCCCTCACTTACATCACCTCCCATCAGTCCTTTGCCTGCATTCTATTCCAGCCATATCAAACTAAATGCAGCACCCAGAACATGCCAGCTCCCATATTCACAGGAATGTGTTCCCATAACAGAACTCCTTCCTTTTCCCCACATGTCTAATAACTTCCACCAAGCCTGCTTAATTCTTGCACATTATTCAAAGCTGAGATTTATCAGATTCTTGAAGAATAATTTTATAGGAAAATTTCTCCGTCCTGTTCTGACACCGTTTTGAGTGACGTTAGTACAGTTCGCATTCCTCTCAAGTCCATTATGTGATCATTTGTTTATTCTCCCCAGTAAACTACCCCAGGACCTATCAGAGTATGTTCTCTGTGAGTGGTTGGTGAATAGGTGAGAGTTAAAATAATATTACTCTTTACATAACAGTTTATAGAGCTTATCCATATGAGGTTATTTCATCTGGAAGAAAAATGGAGCATATTTAGCAATATTTAGATGAAAGGCAGTGTATCATAGTGGTTCAGCACACAGAATTTGGAAACATACTTTGTCACTCACTAGCTATGTGTTCTTGGGCAAGGAACTTTGTGCCTTATTTTCCTTTCCTATAAAATTGGGATAGTAACAGTACCTACCTTGTAGGATTGTTTTAAGGATAAAATGAGTTACTGGATATATAATACAGTGTTTAGAAGAGTGCTGGCATGACAATATATATTAAATAAGCATTGCTGTTATTCTGTGTATTGATGAAAACAAAGTTCAGATTGGTTCCAGAGACTTGCTTAAATTTCTGATGACAACCTCAGGTCTTTTATTAATCAAAATGGCATAGAATATTAGAGCTTTCCATAGTAGGTACCTTTCTAGGAATTAAAACTAAAATCCTTCTCTTTTTCTTCACCTCCCAGAATGCCATGCTGGACTTTGTATTCACAGTAGATGACCCTGTTGCATGGCATTCAAAGAATTTGAAGAAAAATTGGAACCATTACTCTTTCCTAAAAGTTTTGGGGGCCAAGGTTATCACCACTGTCCAGAATAACTATGGTGCTGGAGTTTACTACAATCCATTGATCATGTGTGATGGTAAGGTAAGTGATTTTGGGCCTTTGTCTTGGGTTGTTATTAACCTTTGTTTTTAGAATACCAGCTAAATATATATGTTTTTGCAGTCAAGAAATGGTAAGCTTCTGCTAGATGAAGGTAGTCAAGTGTGATTGTCTTTATTTTTTGCCTTTGACCAAGCGATTCTCAATTTTTAGTGTCCATCAGAATCCTCTATAGTACCTATTGAACACACAGATTCCTGGGCCCCACCCTAGAGTTTCTGATTCAGTAGGTATGGGGCGGGGTTTGAAGATTTGCATTTTTTAAATTGAGGTATAATTATCATGTAACATTGTATTAATTTTAGGTGTATAACATATGTATATATTAAGAGATGATTGCCACAATAAGTTAATATCCATGACCACACATAGTTACAATTATTTTTCTTGTGATGAGAACTTTTGATATTTACTTTCTCAGCAATGAGGATTGGCATTTCTAACAAGCTTCCAAATAATGCCAATGCCGCTGGTCTGGAAAACGCACTTTGAGAACCAATGGTTTGGTCAGTGGGAGTAATAGGCAGGCCTGTAAAGATCAGGGTGGAAATTAATCTTATCTATACAGAGGGGTCGACACTCCTAAGAAGAATTTGGAAGTGAAGAGGATATCATAGGTAGTTGGGAGCATGTGGTGCCAAGTGGGAACCTCTTGGTACCAGCAGGTGGGTGCAATTTGACAATGAGGTATTAGAGAGTAGGTGAGATGTAAAGATCCTGGTAGAGGGTTGTCTGACAGCAGGAACCCTTCAGATGGTCCAATCTCTAAGAGGGCTCCGAAGAACCAAGCAGGATCCCAAACAAAGAAGACCAAGGGGGAACAAATCAGATGCCTCCTAGAGATAAACCGGGCTATGGATGACAAATGGGTTCCACTAGCTGTGCCAACACTTCTCAGTGCTGCTGATTGCTTAGAGCAGTCATACTTTGATGTGCAGATGAATCACCTGAGGATCTTGTTGCAATGCAGATTATGATTCAGTTGGTCTGGAATGGAGTCTGAGATTCTGCAATTTTTATAAGTTCCCAGGTGACACTGATTCTACTGATTAGTGGACCACACTTTGAGGGGCAGGAAGTGGGAGTACTGACTTGAGAAAGATTTTGAAGACCTGTCTGAACTTGGCAAGAATGTGTGGTATGATTTATTGGTGATGTCTGCATAGCCTTTGGGCCCTGTATTTACCTTTCTGGTTAAGGTCCAGTCCTGCTCCACATATGCTTTACAGATGAGAAAAACCAAGGTTCAGAGAGAGAAAATGACTTCCATAAGGTCATGCAACTAGTTAGTGACAGGCCTCTGACTTCCAGGTCAGTGGTGTTTCTGTTACCTCCCAGCTGTTACGTGCCTGCAGCAAGAAGGGCTTCTGCAGTGCTGTGGCCAGAGTGGCAGGAAGAGGTTATTCGTCACACACAACCTTCCATGTCAACTTAGGTCATGCCAAACATGTAGCTTCATTCTTTCTCCCTAATATTATACTGAGCCTATCTCTACTTAATAGTTATAAACAATATTATAAGCTTCAGTTACCAAATATTTGGTCATAATTATGCCTAAAGGACTGTACTTTTTAATTAAAATTCTTTAGCTACTTTTTAGATATTTGCAGCCTGAGAGGGCTGTTGGAATACTGAAGTTCAGCAGAGTGAGTCCAAAGATATTTGTTGAAGTAAATGGTATTTTATAAAAGCTACGTTCAGGAACAGCTACATTCAGGATTTGTACAAACTGCTCTTGAGTGAACTTGACCATAATTCCATTTGTTTAGCACTGATAAAGAGGTTTTATATTTGCATGTTACTTTATAATTATAAAAGTGTTTGAAATAGTTCATCATGAAAAGGAAATTCATCTCATCATTTAAAGGATGTCAGTAAAACTTTTAATTAAAGAAAATTTCTTATACTTTGTGTTTAAATAAACATTGGAAGCCTAGACTAAAATCAAGGACTTAGTTTTGTCTCTGTTACTAATAGTGCCATTTTGTGCACATCATTAATTCTCTCTGAGCCTTAGTTTCTTATTTCTCAAATGAGAGGCATGAACAATGTTATCATTTCTCAAATTGTCTGTGGTAAAGGACCAATTTTTTGTTTACAATCCATTGAGGACCAATACTAGATAGCCTCTAAGAGCCATTAGGCCTTTGACATCACAAGAGTCTGCGTTAAAATAGTGGTCACTTCACCTTGTATATCTGAGGGGACAAATCAGTCTTGGAAACTAATCCTTTGTAAAAATTTTTGGTGGAAATATGTGTTTTTTACAAAGTAGGCATTTTGAGTGGCTTTGGAAATCAAGGTACTACCCTGGGCAAAAATTTATTTTCTTATATTTTGCATTTACATAATCAACAATATTAGTATTTTGTTCTTTATCATGTCTGTTTCTTTTCCAGCTTATCAAATACGGAGTTATTAGCACTAGTATTTTGATTGACGATCTCCTCAACTGGAATAACTTATATATTGCTGGACGACTCCAAAAACCAGTGAGTGTTTTATTGGCTGCCACAATCAGGGATATCTCTTCTCTCTTACTTTGATTGCAATGATATTGAACTCCAGGAAATAGAAATGAGTTTCAGACTCCTTTCACTGCCTACAGAATTTATTGCCAAACCATGTCTAGATATTACTCACACTACTACTGCCCTCTCTCTAAAGATTCTTCAGTTGTCTGGATAAATCAGGCTCAGAGTTAGTCCATTTGGGCTAGGGAGGATGGCAGAAGCACCTAGTGCCTCAGTGGAGCCTTTATCATCTCGACCCAGATCACCTTCTCTTGTAGAATTTAAGTGCCATGAGGCATTGTTTGTCCATTGATGTATCCCAGCAGTACCTGGGACAATGCCTGGCACACTGTAAGCATTCAGCAAATATTTGTTGAATGAACCAGGTAATCATTCTGAGGGATATGGATTCTGATTCCCTTTATTATTATTCTCAGGCTAATGTTGAAATCCTGTCATAGTGTCCTTCATTTGGGATACTGCTAGAGGAGGCTGTAGGGGGCAGGTGTCTCCCTGTGCTTTAATAGAAACAGAAAACAAAAATGGAAAAAAGTAGAGAGGACTTGTACTTTTGTCATGTATTTGCAAAAATCACGTTTCTTCTTTTTTGCAGCTTTATATAGTCTATTTTCTGAGAAAGGATCTTTTCATAGTTTAAGAACTATGCAAAATAGTCATAGTTGCTAATCTCACAGCAAGGAAACACTTTCTTTGTGCTGTTGGAGAGTCTCAGACTCCAGAAAGAGGATACATAGATTTTTCTCAAATGTCTCCCGTGAGGATGACTGTGCCGCTCCTCCCTTTGTCAGTTATGGCAAAAAAATTAGAGATGTATACAATCTTAGCTTACATTGTGGTATCATAAAAATCTCTGTTGATATTTATAGGTGGTCAAGATTCTTTTGCTTTGTGTCTGGGCTTAAATTTTAATGGTGTAGCTCATTAAAACATCCAGAAACACTTGATCAGAGCACTAGTTACATGTATATATCCATATGTAAAAATTCATCAAGCTCTTTTTGTTAAATCTGTATACTGTATGTAATTTTTACTTCAGTAAAAACTTTATTTTTTAAGTGCAAAAACAGGCTCACTGAAATAACTTCATATGTATGTAGATGAAATTCTTATTTCTAGAAGGGATAACTAGCAAAGTTCATAATTGAGCAAATAAATGTCATTGAAAAATTTTAAATATTCATTTTCTTTCCAAGATTTTTTTTTTTTTTTTTAATATGTAACTTGATGAGAAGAGTAATGAACATGGAATGAGAAGGTTTGGGATTTATTCATTCCTGCCACTCATTAGCTATTAATGTGAACTTGGGCAACTTGACATCTTTCTGAACTTCAGGTAATTTATCTATGGAATGGGGAGACAATATTTGCCCTGCCTACTTCATGAAGGTGTTGAAAAATGGAAGCAGAATGGTAATGTTGGAAAGAACACAGGTGTTTTAGAATCAGTCAGATCTAGGTCTTGGGTCCCAGCTCTGATACTCCCAGCTATGTGACTCTGTACCAGTGACTTGATCTCTCTGGGCCTTGGAACATCTTCATCTGTGGATAAGGCTGATGGAACTGACCTCAAAAGGCATTTGAGAAATGCTGGATCTGAAATGCCCAGCACTTAATAGACACTCAGGAAATGTTCTTTCCCTTCTCTTAGTAATTGCCTTCCTCAGAGTTATTTTGAGATAAAATGAGATATTGAATATGAAAATGTATTATTCTATGTACTGTGCTTTGACTATTTCAAAAGTTTTTTTAAATAGTCTTTAGAAAACGAAACACCATGAAATCTCAGAATGTAAGCACTAGAAATGACTTCAGATTTCATCTCAATGTAATATATTCTGATAAAATAAAAACAGCATTTCAAGAAAAGTAGTAGCAGCTGTACTCATATGCAAATTTGCATTTCTCAGGTAACTTGGAAAAGAAAATTTATTGATAACAGTGGCTATCCCTCAGGCTTATTAAACTTATAAACAAGAAAATTAGGCTATCTTAAAAATCATTTGAAAGTGTTGACTATTACACATGCTAAAAAGAAGATGAAAATGATAAATAGATAAATTAACTCTTTCACCCACTCTTGCACCGTTTCCCTCTCTAGTGGAAATCACTGGTAATCAGAGAATTCTCAGTGATAACTATCTTTAGATAAACTATTTTTACCTCTAGGTGGCAGCAAATATTAATCAAACGAACAAATCTGATGAAAGCGTTGGTAGCATTTTGGACAAAAAATGAATGTCTTGAGAAAGAATTGTGAGAATATGAGTGTGAATTCTTTGTTTTTGTGTGTTTTAAAAGAAAGAGTTACATTAAATTATATTGTCTAGAGCTCTAAAATTATCTTCCATATTGGAAATAGAATAGAATTTCTCGATCACTAGCAATTTAGTCTTTAAAATATAAAGGGTTTATGGGAACTCTCTGTACTTTCCATTTAATTTTGTTGTGAATCTAAAACTGTTCTAAAAATAAAGTTTATTAATCAAAAAAGAAACATAAAGGATAGACATTTCTGCAAAAAGTTAAGAAATTAAATTTCTCTCATACTTTACCATTAGCTTACCTCATAATTGAAAGGATAACCCATTTTTATTTTTAGTGAGCCTTAAGTTTCTGAGTCATTTACCAAGTCATTTTTCATGAAATTTAAAGTATTTAATAGAGCCTTGTGGCAAGTCCTTTTTTAAGTCAAAAGAATAATATTAATAATAGTCATTTCCCTAATTTATTTAACCTAAGTTTGGAATTTTGTATCTCATATTGTTTTTTAGTGTATAGATAATTTGGCTTGAATTTTTAAAGTATTTACATTGACGTACAATGATATTTTGCCACTTTGTTAAGAAGATTTTAGTTTATTTTAAGGTATTCATTGCAATTTATTTACTAATAATGTTGCTTTTAAAAGATAATAGCTTCATTGAGATATAATTCACATACCATACAATTCAACCATTTAAAGTGAACAGTTCAGTGGTTTTTAGTATATTTTCAGTTTTGCAACCATCACTGTATTGTAACTTTATTGATTTACTTTTTATGATTAGAAAAATCCCAGCACTATAAAAGATTCTCTGACCAGGAGTTGGAAAACCTGGCTTAATAATCTTGGTCTGCTCAGTTGTGAGCAAATCTTTGTGCCTCTACCTTTGAAGTGCAAAGATTGAGCCATTCACTTACTTATTGACAACTAAATTTCTTCTCTATGCCAAAGGAATAAAAAAATAACACCACATTGCTTGTCCTGGAAGAGCCTACAGTCCAACAGGTCATTAATAAGTCTCGAATGTTCGGTGTCTCTTTTTGGTCCTCAGGCAATGACCATTTAGAAAAATTAGCCCTTCTGGTCATTTGGAATGGAAAACTTCTGCAGGAAGTGTCATTTGGTTAATGGTTGAGTATTTAAACACTAGGTAGGGCTGTGTTCTTTGTGACCATATAATTTCACTCTTTGCAATTCAAGTACTGTCTCTGTGCCTGTATTATAGAGACCACATGTGACGTCTTTTTTTTTTCTTCCTATCTTGAAAGGTACAAATCTCTGAAGTTGGGCTTTTGAAAGTCCCTTCAAGCCTTCCCCCTTCCTCAGTAAAGATTTTCTCCTTGGCAGTAGTGCCAATGCTATCTATGCAGTTCAGGTCAGGGCATTCCCAGTAAGATACAAACAGCTATTCACGAATCTGAGGGCTTTTTTTTCCCAGGCCTCTCTGGCAGTGTCCCAAGAGTTCATTGGTTTTTCATTCTAAACAACAAATAACTGTGCTGCTGAGACAAGTTTCTCGTTCACCTTACACTGGAGAACCAGATCAGCACAGTAGCATTGTCTTCTGAATTGACATTTTTTCTTTGAGTAAGGATGCTTTTATTTACACTCTCTTAACCTTAAATAGCAAACAGACTGCTTTTTTACAATCTAAGTAGAACAACTTTCTTGGAGAACAAGTGGTATTTCATTGAGTAGGAAAATTTCCCCAAATGTACTCTTTACTTTGCGTCTTTGATTTATAGCATCTCCAAATAGCTTCTGTTTTCATGGAGTTTTAGTAAAAGCTACCAAAAAAAGGGGGGGGGGCAAGGAATTATTGAGCAAGACTTGGTGAATGAGGATAAAGAAAAAGAATTTGAAAGTAAAGAGGCTTCACAGGGTTATGGAAAGAGCTCTGGATGAATCAGGGACCTAAGTTCTCATTCAGTGTGCCACTACTCGGAAAATCCTAACTGTTTGGGCCTGTTTCCTCACTAGTAACATGGGGAGGTTATCCTCCTAGATCCATGATTCTATTTGGAAAACAAGGTTTGGGAAAGTTTTTCAAGGAATAAACATGGGCGTTATTAGAGGACCTTAACATTTGTTTTAATCATCTTTTGAGAAAAATAAATTAATCAGAGCAGATCCCTAACTGAATGTATGAGAATAATTCAAAATATTTAGAGCTGGATTTGCCAGGCATAAGGGTGTTACCCTGATTTTGCCATCAACTCATTATGCAACCTTGAGCAAGTCATGCTACTGGGCTGTTCCTTGGTTTTACTTTCTGCAGATGATTGCAATAATGCTAAATCACCCAAGTGCTGAAAAGCTTAAGGGCTATTAAGTCCTTATAATTACAAGGGAGGAGGTAGTAATATTGAAAAAAAGTGGCTTACCTACCATATGAGAGGTTTTTATGTTATAAATATTCCCTTAGATAAAAAGTAGAGACAAAAGTAAAAGATAGAATTAGGTTCTTAAGCCTGATTTATAAAATAGTTATGTTTTATAATATTCCCTTATACAATTTTTAAAGAAGAAACTATACTTTGATATATACATCATTCTCTTTCCTTGCTAATAAAATTTTATTAAAATTTTAATATGCAATTTCTTATAGTGTGTGTATCTTTTATGTGCCATCTTAATTTTGTCAGAAATTATTCAACTTAAGCCCTTTTTTCTAGAATAGGAAAATTTTGTAACAGCACTAAATGGTTTCGAGATGGATACATTTCAGATATGTGGAATTATTAGGTAATTCTGGACCCTTGTTTAGAAAATCAGTCAGAAGGAGCATGATGCATTAAAAAGTTTAGGGCAGGAATGTAAATTGGCACAACTACTCTGAGAGCAACTTGGCAATTCTACTTTTAAGTATATTCCTTAGAAGAGTGGTTCTCAAATTGTGGTCCCTGGACCAGCAGCCTCAGCATTGCTCGGGAACTTCTTAGAAATGTACATTTTCAGGACTTACCCAGACTTACTGAATCAGAAACTGGGGGATGGATCTAATAAGTGTTTTAACAAGCCCTCCAGGTGATTCTGATGCTTGCTAAGGTAAGAACCTTTGGCCTAGAGAAACTCTTATAGTGTGCACCAAGAAACACATAAGAAAGCTCACTTCAACTAAGGATTCATATGTAATATCTCATTTAGTCTTCCCAGCAACTGTATGAGCTTGATTCTGTTATTAACTCCACTTTACTGATAAGGAATTATGCCCATAGTCACAGAGCTAGTAAGAGAGCTTGGACTCAAATACATTCTCTTGACTACAGTGCAGTCATTAAAACCAGGAATCTCGGAACGGACTAGGGCAATTTACATTTTCATAAATTTTGGGAAAGTCAAAGAGAGCAGCTTCTGTTGTTTAATCAGGAGAAAAATTCTTTTTATTGATCAAGGCATTCACTAGTTATTAGGGATTTTACATTTATTATCTTATTTAATCTTTTTAACAATTCTTTGATGCATGTCTGTTATCCCCATTTTATGGATGAGAAGTTAAGTAATTGGCCCAAATTCACACATCTAGTAAATACCTGGACTTGAGCCCATACCTGTACCCAAAACCCATGTTCTTTTTTTTTGTAGCTAATTTTCATTCCTTTTTCCTTAGTCAAGTTCAAAATCAGTTCAAAATAGAGCATGAACTACTCAGGTTATCTATGTATTACAGAAGAGATGAATTCTATATAAAGTAAAATGCCTTTGTCCACCATTAAATTAAGTGAAGAACAATGAGTTTATAAAATATTAAATTTCCCAAAGGATGGATATTCCATCTATACTGACTTCTTTATTTTATTTATTTTTATTATTTTATTATTTTATTATTTTATTTTTATTTTTATTTTTTTTGGCTTGGCAACCCTTGGTTGACCACACAGATTGCAAAGACCTTGTCAGCTTACAATCCCTTATTTTTTATTTTTTATGCCTACAGTGCCTGGTCTTCATAGGTGGTCTCCTATCCAAGTACTAACCAGGCCCCACCCTGCTTAGCTTCCGAGATCAGCCGGGATCAGGCAGGTTCAGGGTGGCATGGCTGTAGACTTAACTTCTTTTTTAAAACCTATTGAGAATTTATTTACAAGAAAAATATTTGTTTTCTTTCCTGTGTCATGATTTCTCTGATTTTGGCATAAAATGAGATTCTAGGATTACATATTAGAATAATAATTATTTTGTGTCAACTGGCCTAATACTGCAAGATCTTCAGGACTAATTTGGGATAGTTTCATTACGTGGGTAAACCCATAGCTTGAGCAATACATTTTTGGAATTTTTCTTCTGAATGTTCTGCTTTTTTTTCAGGTGAAAATCATAGCAATGAATGAGAATGTCACTCTTAGGTTAGCCCTTGATAAAAATCTGAAGAGTGCTGTGACTGCTGCTTTTCTCATGCTCCCTGAAAGCTTTTCTGAAGAAGACCTCTTTATAGCGATTGCCGGACTCTCCTATTCAGGTTAGTAGGTTTGGTGCCTATGTTTTCTGCAAGATTTGTTGTTTGAAGGCCATGCAAACACCCCACTCCTCACTCTACACTGGAGCTGCAGCAACATTAGTTCAGAATCCCATTACTTCCTGTGTAAGTTACTGTGATTAAACTCCTTACCTCCAAGTTCTATTCCTTTCCACATCTGTACACAGATTATCCCAGGGTAATCTTTTTGTTGTTGTTATTTTTATTTTGAAACAATTTTAAACTTAACAGAAGAGTTTCAATAATAATACAGAAAACCCATATACTGTCTCCCCAGATTTACCAATTGAACATTTCATCACATTTTAACATTCTACCACATTTGTTTTATCATTCTCTCTGTATCAGTGGTGTTCAAACTTTAATGTGCATCAGAATCTCCTGGAGAGCGTATTAAAATAGACTACTAGAACCATTCCTAAACAGATGATTTTACTAGGTCTGGGGTGTGGCCCAAGAACTTGTATTTCTAGCAAGTTCCCAGGTAATGCTAATGCTTCTTCAAGGATCCCACTGCTCTCTCTGTATATGTAAATACACTGTATTATGTATTTTTTTCTGAACTATTTGTGAATAGGTCACACTTAACATGTCCCCTTTAGGCCAGATACTTTAGTATGTGTTCCCAGAGATCAAGGACATTCTCTTACATGACCAGAGTACAATTATCATGTTCAGGAAATTTAACATTACTGATAAAAATTTTAAAGTCCTGATGCAGTACTTTTATCAGATTGACAATCCATATTCCAAGTGTTGTCAGTTATCCAAGTTATGTCCTTTATTGTATTTTTTTCCCTCCAGTACATGATCCAGTCAAGAATCATACATTGTGTTGCGATGTCATGTCTCTCTTATCTTTTAATCTGGAATGCTTCCTCGGCCTTCCTTTTTCTGAAATGACATTCACATCTTTGAAGTCTATACACTAGTGATGTTTGTGTACTGACAGGCAGTGTTTTCTCCCTTCTAAGCTATCTATGGAGAGACATTTGAAGATCATATAAATATCCTGCTTCTTATCAAACTTTCCCTTCTAGGTTAAGCATTGATTGATGATTCTTGCTCAAACCCATTTTTTCTATGATGGTTATAAAGTAGTGACTTTCCAACTCCACCTCTTCTTCCACATTAAGGAAAAGCTTTCCTTTCTTCCTTCCTTCCTTCCTTCTTTCCTTCCTTCCTTCCTTCCTTCATTTATTTATTTACCTAATTATTGACTTCTTTCCCCTTCTACTTAAACAGTTGTGTCCCTCAGAGATGTCAGAGGCTCCTTCAGAGGGCAAGAGGAAAGCTGAGAGGATAGAGCCCTGGCCCCTCACCCTAGCTGTAACCAGAAGAATGCCACACTTACCTGTTTAACATGTTGAGGATCTATGTAAAATTTCGTTTACAAAAAAGTAGTCAACTACTCAAAAAATAGTTTGAAAACCAGTATCTTAAGTAAATATCCTCTTTCCCAACTTTCAAGTATGAGTCAACGAACTCTATGTTCAAAATATTGCAAAAGCAGTTTGCTCCTTTGCTCCATCCCTGTACTCATGGAAATGTAATGCTGAAAGAGACCTTGACAGTCTAATTCTTCAGCGTTTTTTCCAAAATGTGTCTAGCATGACCACAACTATAACTGCGACATGGGAGAAAGAAAATGAAATAACTCTATCTTTGGTTGCTTTTGCTTCACCTGGCAGCAACCCTGCCATTTAACAAAAGGTGGAGGAGCAAAGAGCGGTATGACTGTATGCCTCGGTGAATGGTCCTATATGCAGCATGTGGGGAAAGGAGTCACTTATGTTAGCATAATCCCCTCCCTGTGCTCCCTGTGAGAAAGATAGACCAGAAGCCTTTTATTGACTTTGTGGGAGAAAATGCAGAACTGTTTTCTACTTTGCCCATACCACGACCACTCCTATATTTTCCCCCTATAATCAACATCAACATAGTATTAGGCAGCTTCTAGTTATCTATAAATTCTGAACATTAATTAAAGTTGTTTACCAAATGACAACTGCTTTCACCTAATTGCAAACCTTAAGTTAGCATTCAAGCTGCTATCAGTCTTCAGCTGATTTTTGCTTTGCCTCCTGAAAGGACTATGTTTTATATTCCTGGTTTCTCTTTGGCTTTGAGACATATACAAGTTATTTAGTAAATATTTGCTGATTCATAACAGTATCATCTTCTGTCTTGCTCCCTTTAGAATATTTATTAAGGGCTGCTATATAGCAGCACTGTACCAGACACAGATAGGTAAGTGGGTGGGCAGGCGGGCAGGCGAGCAGGCGGGCAGGCAGGCTGGCAGATGGATGGACAGACAGACAGACAAATAGGCAGATAATGTATTCCACTGTTAATTTTCACATGATAGCCCTATTTGTTTAACAGATATTTATCGTGTTTCTTATACTGTACAAGGCCTTACCCCTAATGAGCTGACACTAGTAAGCATGACATGAGTGAAACATCTCATAGAGGTTATGTTCTTTTAGGGACAAACAGACGTTAAAGAAGCAAAAAGGTAATTTCAGATGGTGCTTAAATGCTATGAAGAGAAGAAAATAAATCAGAATGAGAGTAGGGCTGTCTTTAGTCTTTACAGTGGATAGTCAGAGATGGCCCTCTGAGGTGGTGACATCTGAGCTGAGATCTAAACTGATAAAGAGTGGCCCTGGGCTGTTGGAAAAAGAGCAATCAGAGAAAGGGAGTTGCTTCCCAAGAGCCAGGTTTCAGACATTGGTGTGTCTGACCCTAGCTTTCTCAGCCTCCAGTTGCTCTCATTTCTCATCTAGTCTCCTCTTGTTTTCTTGCCATTATATTATTTATTGCTTAACCCAGATTTGCATCTGAGAATTTGACCTAGTATCCTATATTACTCAGTTCAGTGAAGTTGGCTTCTTCTTACTGCAAAACTTGGGACACAATGCTTGGTAAATCCTCTCCAGAGGGAACTGGTTACAACTCATTGTAGTCCCTAGCTTATGAATGAGACATTTTCCAAAAAGTCTGCTGTAAGTCAGTTGTTTAGAACTGGGACTATTTTCCCATTGAAATAACATTATACGTGATGGTTGTTCCCAAGGCAGGACACAATGTAATTAACAGTTTCCTAGTCCATAGAATGATGGTATTAGACTAGAATAGTGAAGATAGGGAAAGATCCAACCCCTGAAGGTAGATATCTTTCACGGCTATGAGACTTACCCCAGGTGATGTGTTGAAAGGAAGCTTTTCCTTCTGCCTTCCCTAGGCTTCTGAGAACCCAGTGTTCTTGAACTAATAGGGTTCTATCCCTTTGGCAAACCATCCAAAACTCCTAAGCCCTCAGAATATTCCAAACTTTAAATTACCCACCAATCTCATTTTTACTTACAACTTTGATATTTATTTTCCACCTGTTTCTAGCTAAGAGATAATATGTCGGCTCCAACCAGCGAAGTTAAACATTTCTCCCAGGAAGGGGGGCAGGGAAGACAGAAAACAGTGTTTCTCCATGTTATTGGACAAGTTCCTGCCAGGAATTACTGGCAGAGGCAAGATCTATCAGTATTACTAGTAGTAATAATAGCCTTTTACATTTAATATAGTATTTAAGGATCACTTTGACTACCCTGGGGTCAATATTTATGGCATTACTGTTGTAAATGATGGTGAGAAAGGAGTAGGTGGAAGATGAGAGCCTGCAAAATTGTGGAGGAGAAAGCTTTCTTATCCTTCAGTTGTTCTTAGAAGTCAGTATTTAAGTGACTAGAAAAGGAAAACGAAAAAGTTTAAAGATTCTCTTTGAACTTTCTTATGTAAGTACAAACTATTAAAATGACTAATTTTAGGTAATGATCCTGGTTTAATTTATCAAGTGAATCAGCATTTCATACCTTATAAAGAATTGAAGATATAATTTTTGCTAGTGTAAAGGAACTTCACACTAGTAAACACATGTAGTCATAGTGAGTCAGTGGTAGACTTACGAAATAACACATGTGAAAAAGGCAAGGGAGGTATGAAAGAACATGGCTTGTTTAGGGAAGGAGTACATTGATATGACTAAAGTTCAAGGCTTATGGCAAGAGAAAACAGCATTTATCATTGTGAACGAGGAATGACTCTCAATGCTTTTGATCTAATAGCTAGTTCAATCCTCACAACAACTCTTTGATTTGGGTGCTATATTATATTGCCTTATTTTACAGAAAACTGAGGCCCAAATCTCTCTAAAGTCAGTTGTGAGATAAGTTAGTAGGCGGTGAGCTGAAATTTTAGCCCATACTCTTAACCATTTAACCTCACTGCCTCTGTGGTATTTTGGAGAAGAGGTTAGACCTAGGCCAGGTTGGGCTGGGCATTGAATACAAAGTGAAAAAAAATAGGAATTTGACAAGTTGTACACAACTAGAAGCTATAAAAGGTTTCAAGCATTGTAAGATCGTCTGATATTTGTTGTTGTGGAAAGATAATTTTGCCAGCATTGTGCAGGAGGGAGAAAGAGTAAAAAGGAGAAAAGTTTTATTCAGCAAATAATTACAAGAGTTTCTTATGCCAAGTGCTCTTCTAAGCTCTGGAAGTAAAGGAAGCAAAACAAGGCAAGCATGGTCCCTGCCCTTGTGGGGCTTTCATTCCAGCTGAAAAGTCAGACAGCAAATAAGTGGCAGCACTAGAATAGGGGAAGAAGGTGAACATGGCTTACTTCAGTGTAACCAGGAAAGACCTCTCTAGGAGGTAACATTTGAACTGAGCACCAAGAAATGAGGACTTGTGAGGAAAGCTCAGGTGAGAGTTGTCTAGGCAGAGAGGAGCCTGCTGGGAGTATAGTTAGGGCTGTGTCTGTATTTGCTCACCTTAGTAGCCTCAGCCTCTGGAACACTGTGTGGCACATAGTAGGTACACTGTACATATTTGTTAGACGAATGGACAAAGAGACCAACGAGTGTTAATGATGATGGGGCCTTGAACCAGAGCAGTGCCTCGGTGAAATAAGCAATTTCAGGTGATGATAATCCTTGTTAAACCCTTAACTACTTAAATTAAGCATCCTATTTTGAACCTTGCTTTTTGTTTTGTTTTGTTTTGTGTTTTGTTTTTAATGTAATACTACTTCATGGAAGGTAGCATTAGAGAAATGATTAAAGCAGGTTCTCTGGAGTCAGACGCCTGGCTTCAATCTTATCTGTACCCTTAATTAGCTTTCCACCTTTGGGCAAGTTTCTTATTTCCTTATGACTCAGATTCTTTGTCTCTAAAGAAAGTTTTTATACAGAGTAAATTATATCATACACATAAGGTGCTTAGCACAGTGCTGGCATATAATAAATGCTTATTAAATGTTAGCCATTATTAATTTAGATATGTGTTTGCTTATATTAACACAGTCACTTTATATAATAGACAACAGAAAGGGAAAGACTGTAGTCAGAACTGAATTTGAATACTAGCTTTCTAGAGGTACTTAGCTCTTTCTGAGCCCTAGTTTTCTTATTTGTAAAATGGAAATAACTTATTTGTAAAGTGAAAATAACTATCTCATAAAATGTTTTTCAATGAGATAACATTTAAAAGCCCCCAAGATCATACTGCATTGATAGTTGGTGCTCAGAAAATGATTGCTGTTATTATTTATTACTATTATTATTTATTATTGCTGGCTACATAGGTTTTTCCCAGGTCGAGACACCATGTTTTGCTTGATCATTCAGTGATTGATGGACACTCAGGCTGGCTCAATTTATCATTGTTTTATTAATGACACTGCTACGAATCACTTTGGACAAATTACTTTGGCATGGGGAAAGGGTCCAAGGGGACACTTACTTCCTTGAACATGTTCTCTAAAGTGGAATTCTGTCAGTTACAAGAATTATAAAACTTACTACACATTAAAAAAATTAGCAGAATACTTAGGTCAGGTGGATTCATTTGGCCCTTTAGTCCTTAAGAATGAAAAACATCTTCAAGCACTCTTGTGTAAGAGTGAGAATGGGTTTCTTTCAATGCCAGATTGTCTAAACACAGGCTTAGCTACTTCTAGGAATAAGAAAAAGCAATGAAAAAGTTTAGTTGCCAGTTGAGTGATTCTTGGAGGAAAAAAATTAGAAATGGGTTCCATCCTCTAAAGTGTGAGTGAACATCCCCATTTCTGGATCCTGGTACAAGTCAGTAAAGAAACTTTTTCTCTGGAGTGAAAGCTATTAAGATTTATTCCATGAAAGTCACACCATGTGAAACCTTGCAGACAGTATCATTTGACAGGATGACTTGCATATTGGGGATTGGCTGTTTCAGTAAGTTGGAAGCATATTTCTCTATGCTTGGCAAGCTTAAGCTTTTGCTGAAGTCTCAGTTGGAACTCTGTGTACTCATCAATAATTTCTGAGAAAGCAACACTCACGAAAGAATATTGTCAATAATATCTAATGTTCATAGATTACTTACTGTTTGTCAGATATTGTTCTGAGTGTTTTACATGTATTAATTTGTTGAATCCCTGAAACTTATAAACTAGCTACTATTATTGCTTTCATTCTACATTTGAGGATACCAAAGCCCCGAGAAGTTAAGTAGCTTGTCCTGAGTCATGTAGCTTGTAAGTGCCGAGCTAGGATTTGAACACTGGTGGTCTGGTTCTAGAACCCTCACTCTTAACCCTTTACTGTTCTACAAAGGGTTTGTCATGATGAGTATCATTCCTGGTTCACACCTGGTGTACTCTTTCCCCAGGGACCCGTGTAGTGTCCCTGTCATCTTTTTCTCCTTGTATTTTCTCCATAGCATTTTCTGTCATCTGAAATACTGTTTGTTTGTAGATTTGTTTGTCTTTGGTGCGTGTTCTACAACTAGAATGCAGAGGGCAGAAATTTTTGTCTTGCTTTGTTCACTGTACCCCAATGCTTAGAATACTAGGTGCTCAGTAAATAAGGAATGAATGAATAAATGAATGAATAGTCGTGACATTGGTTCCTTCCTTAACCATTATTATAAACCTGATTCTTCCCCATCCCTCCCCACACCCATCCATTTTGTGTTCTGTAAAGTATATAAAAGTAAAGTGATTCAAATTTACATCACTATTACATCAAATTTACATCAGTTGTTTATTCTATCTCATTCTCCTCCACATGTGCATTAGGGCAATATGATGTCTTCTGCAGCCATGGAGATATTTTAGAGGATGCATTTTGAATGGTGTTTTAGACTACCTCCTAGAAACACTACCTTTAGTCATCTTTGTTTAAATAAGTATAATTTTGTTCACATGAAAAAGAATGAGGTTGGACCTCTAACTTGCACTATCCACAAAATTAACTCAAAATGGATCATGGATGTAAGAGCTAAAACTGTAAAACTCTTAGAAGAGTGACTTTGTGTTAGGCAGTGGTTTCTTAGATATACACCAAAAGCACAAGTCAACAAAGGAAAAAATAGATATGTGAGACTAATAAAAATTAAAGTTTTATGCTGTAAACCATACCATCAAGAAAGGGAAAAGATGTCTACGGCCATACCATCCTGAACGCGCCCGATCTTGTCTGATCTTGGAAGAAAGTGAAAAGGCAACCAAAAAATGAGATAAAAGATTTACAAATCACGTATCTTATCCTAAGGGACTAGTATCTAGAATATATAAAGATTCTTAGAATGCAATAAAAAGACAACTCGGTATAGAAATAGGTAAAGAATTTAATAAACATTTTTTCAAAGAGTATGCAAATAACAAATAAGCACATGAAAAGATGCTCAGCATCATTAGTTGTTAGGAAAATGCCAGTCAAAACCACAGAGACACCACTTCACACCCACTATAATGGCTATGCTTATAAAGACAAATAAGAACAAGCGTTGATGAGGATGTAGAGAAGTTGAAACCCTCACACATTGCTGGTGGGATTGTAAAATGGTACAGCTGTTTTGGAGAAACGGTTTGTCTGTTCCTCAAAGCAATTCTGCTCCTAGTTATCTACACAGGAGAAATGAGAACATATATCCACATACAAAAATTGTACACAAACGTTCATAGCAGCATTATTCATAATAAATAGCCTAAAAGTGGAAACAACCCAAATGTCTATCAGCTGAGGAATGGATAAATAAAATGAGATATATCCATTCAATGGAATATTATTTAGCTATAAATAGGAATAAGTATTGATACATGCTTCAACATGATGAACTTTGAAAACATTATGCTAAGTCATAAAAGACCATATGTTATACAATTTCTTTTATTTAAAATGTCTTGAATAGGCAAATCAGTAGAAACAGAAAGTAGGTTCGTCTTTGCCTAGGGCTAGGAGTGGAAGGGTGGAGGGAGATGGAGAGTAACTGCTAATGGATACAGCATTTCTTTTAGGGAAGCCAAAATTTTCTAAAATTAGATGGTTGTGTAACTCTATAAATATACATAAATACATTGAATTGTATACTTTACATGGGTGTATTATACGGTAAATTAATTATATCGCCAAAAAAAGCTATTAAAAGTGAATATTATTTTGCCACACCAACCTCCAGTTTGGGCTACTGTTCTTAAACACTACTACATAAGAAATACCCACTTCCATAACCTGCACCGAAGATCTGTTTTTCATGTCATGTGCAGCCAGAGGTAGGGTGTATATCTTTATAGCTCCAATGTCTAGCACAGCTCCTGGTACTTAATGGCCACTCAAATATTTATTGAACTGAAATGACAGCATTATTCCAGTTAGTTTAAGGGAGGGGGGGAGTTAGCCAGTCATTATTTTCAAAGACCCAGAGCTGCTTCTGTCCTATGCCCATCCCATATATGTATCTCGTAACAACATCTGCTTTACTGTTTACAAAGCATTATCAAATACATTAACTCATTTAAATCTAAAAGCAATCTTGTGAGGCTAATATGACCATTACAGCCATTTTACAGAGAAAGAAACTGACTCAGAAAGGTTAATCCCTAATCACCCTGGGGTATCGCCAGATTTGAAAGCCAGGGCTTTTCCACTGTACTCCCCAGCCCCTCACATCCCTACATTCATAATTAGGTCCCTGACCACTGGTGGCTAGAATCACAGAGCAGGCCAACTGCAGATAGTTTACAAGCCTCTGAGTTTGTCTCATTTCAGTATCAAAGAGAAATTATCCTTTTGGTTACACATTATATTTGATTGTCAGTTTTCTGACTTGAGCAGTCAAGAGTTAAACCCATCAGTAGAGGCATAAAATAAAAATAGTCAGTTTTCTTCAATCCTTGTGTTCTGTTGCAAATATCTCTGGAGTAAGAAAAATCAATTCTTATCAGATGCTAGTTCATGCTGTGCCCACGATTTTATTTATTTTGTTCTGAAGAAACAGATAATAAGCCCATTTACTTGCTGTTCCCTGTTGCTAAGCTAGTTCTGCTGCACAGCAGTTGGAGAAATTCAGTTCAGCAGAAATTTACTGATGTGCCTTCCACGTGCCAGGCAGAATGCAAGGAGCTTGGGAGAAAGAGATGAGTAAGCCCCAGTCCTTATTCTCAGAGGGTCCATAATATTTTCTAGATCCTTTAATAATGGATACAATTGTTCTTTTGAGAGGATTTGGATTCATTTTACATTTTGGTAAAGTACAGTCCCTCTCTCAGAAAGTTGCTATCTAAGGTATAAGAACTTTTTGTTTGTTGAATGTACAGAAAGAAAAGAAATGACACATGTTTAGAACTCAACCATGATACAAACTGATCTTTCACTTCAGAGCCAGTCATGTTAGATTCAGAATGTGATGACAGTTCATCCTTTCCAAGATTAATAGAATTCATTTAGGCTCTAAGTAAAAGCATAAGATTTTACATAATGCAATTTGGCTGCTCTCCATTTACATTTGCCAAATCATCAATTCTCTGCATCCCATGAATTTACTTTAAAATGTTAAAAGTGATATGCCAACATTACAGAAGTGAGGGAAATGGAGGAAAATTACAAAGTAGGGTGAAACTAGTTACTAAAAATGTAACTACCCTGGTACTGAGAGGCAGCTAGACCTTGGGCAAGTTGCTATTGCCAGCCACCTCAATCTTCTCATATGTAAAATTGAGAATAATTAGACCTTATGAGTCTTTGCCAGGACTAAATGAAATAGCAAATGTAAAGTATACACACACAGAAGCCCACAATAAATGTGTATCTTATTAGAGCAAAAATAACCATTTTTATATATAGTCCCTTTGTCTTGTTTTTCCTGTTTTTTATAAAGTTATTTTCTTGTATTTTTATATCCTGGTTTCTTACTGCATATTATTATATGATCATTTTCCATCTCGCTGTGTGTGATTACTGTAATTTTTAATGATTACACACTGTTCTGTGGTAGGTATGAGTGTACCATTGTAGTTTATCCATTCCCTGTTGAACATTCGGGTTGCAATATTATAAATAGTACTTCTGTGAAGAGTCGTATGTATGTAGTGTATTCACTTTGCCCCTGGGAAGTCTGATACAGGTTACTTCATCTCTCTTGTCTTTGTTGCCCAGATGCTAAATGGAGTTAAAATAGTATCTACCTGAGAGGATAGCTATGTGGGTTAAATGAGGTAACACAGCAAAGTACTTGGAACAGTGCCTCACACTTACGAGATGCTCAGTAAACATTACCTCTTAACCTCTGTTTGAGTTTATTTCTTTAGGCTCGCTCTCCAGAGATAGGGTTTCCTCATTCACTGCTTTCCAGAAAGATTTCAGCAGTTTATATGATATCAACAGCATTATAAGAAAAGACCAGTTTCTCTACACCCTCACTAGCAGTCATCCCAGGGTTTATCTGTGTAACTCTCTTTCCCTTTAATAATGAAAAATAAGTCTATCCATATTTGGGCAGCTTGTTATGACGCAGAAATCTTGTTATGACCCAGACTCATTTCTGCTTATTGCTTTGAACAGTCACACTTCATGTCACAAAAGTCGGGTTCTGGAGGGTGTTTGTAAATCTGTTTTCCTGAAGCTTTCAGGCCCTAGCTGCTTTCCACCAAATTGTAGCAAAAGTTGGTCCTTCGAAGCTTAAAAACCTAATGGATTTTATTCCTTACTGAAGTACATACTGTTGGGTATCATTTTATCTTATCTAAAACTAACAGTTTGCCCCCCCTCCCTTCATAAGAAAAGGCATCAGCAAGGGTAACCATATGTCTTGATTTGTCCAGTTTATACTTGTCTTGGTGGAATTATTCATAGTACCCCCCTTCACTCTCAAAAGTGACCTAGTTTAGATGATAAATTATATTGTCACCTCATCCCAGGGGATTTCTCAGCCGTTGGGTTATCTTGCCTGCACTTGCCACCTCACTACTCCCTTAGGTGACCTTTTGTCCAACAAAGGTTTCAGCCACAGTGCTTTTCCCAAGTTTTACCTGGGAAGTCCTTATATGTGCCCAGCCTGTTATGAATTAACATTAGCCTAATAGGTATTCACTTAAGTTTTCCATTTCATCATTTCCCCCCCATAATTTGCCGATTATTGTCAAATTTAAATTTGTGCCAAAAGTTGCTCTTTGTCCATCAGAATTATCCATTTTACAGCTCAGTTCATCCCCATTTTTCACCACCTACAGTTTTTAAAATTGTATCTGCTTTCAAGTTGATCTTAAATGTAAACAATATACTAGGACTTTTAACATTCATTGCTCTTGCCCTTATCAAGTGTAAAAAGTTGTCTATATTCATAAAGCACCTCAAAAGCCCTCATATAATCACAGCAAAGAGGTCTAAGCTGAGTAGTAGCAAGGATATGTCTAAGGTGATACAACCCCTATCTCCATGCTTGGTCACAGGCAGAGTTCTGTCCACAAGATGAAAGTTTTTAAGTACAGAAGCTTCTGCATTGGAAAAACAAAAACAAATTAGCTTCTCAATGATGATTACCTTTTGGACCTAGATAACTATATTTTAACTGTCATAAAGCACTTTATGATTTGAGAGGCTCTCTTTTCCTCCAAACAAGTGCCTGCATTCCTTGGGTAATGGAATGGGTTTTAAGGAAGAAAAGAAAATGTTTTGAATGGGGGATACTGCCATCTTGAACTAGTGCAGGATCAATTTAAGGCTGTAGTTCATAGTCCAGAATGTGGGTTACCAATGCAAAATTTGTTTTCCCATTTGTTTTAACCAGGCGACTTTCGGATGGTGGTCGGAGAGGATAAAGCAAAAGTGTTGAATATTGTAAAGCCCAACATAGTCCACTTCCGTGAGCTCTATGGCAACATACTACAGAAGAATCCCCAAGTGGTATATAAAATCCAGCAAGGCAGACTGGAGGTAACTGTATGTGGAAAATAACTTCTGTCGTTTGTAAGACAAGAGCTATTTTAAGGGGGAAAGTAAGGGTTACAGCAGTATGACTAGTATAGTAACACTTATATTTTTAGAAGTTTTGTATGTAAACATGTTCTTTTATGTATTTTAAAAAATGCTGAAAGGTAACACAAGAAGCTAGTAATAAGAGGCCATCTTTGGAGAAGGGGGCCAGGGGCTGACTGAAATGGGAGCAGAGCTTGTCTTCACCATGTTTAACTCTTTTGCCATTTGAAATTCTTACTATGTGTATTAATTACGAATCAAAAACAAGTGAAAAAACTCTCAGATTACCTTCTTTCCATCCCCAGTCCTATTTGCTTCTCCAAGGGTAACCTTTCTGACAGTTTGGCATTTATTCTTCCAGATCTTTTTGTATGCATTTTTGTATATATTTGTACCTATACATATGTATGAAGTGAAATGATCTTTTTTTATTTTGTTTTGTTCTAACGTAAGTGGACTCACATATTATTCTGAAGCTTATTTTTTTCCCATCTTATTATGTTTATTGTCTTAGAACTTTCCTTTTGCTATATCAAATAAAACTTTCTTTCAAAGTATTTTTAAAAGTAATATTAAGTATTTGAAAATAATTATTAAAGAACTTCTGAAAAAAATAATTTAGATTTAGGATTTTTTTTAACTATAGAGACCACTGTTTTTTTATCTGTAGCATAAAAAATACTGTATTTTACTTTATTAATGCTCCTCTTCTTCCAAATAGGAGCAACTAATATTATACTAAATCAAAATTAATAGAACTTCTAGAACTGAAAGGGACTTTAAAAAAGAGGGATTGTTTTAAACATAAGGAAAGAATGGAGAGTAACATGAAATTTCCAGAATACCCACCACTGTGTTGAGCAGATTTTGCTGCATTTGCTTCAGATTTAGGTTTTTTGTTTTTAATTTTCACTTTTCTTAAAGTAATGCATGCACATGGTTTAAAAACCAAATGGTGCCTTAAGGTTAATAACAAAAAGTAGCATTCCCTGCTATACACCTTCTCACATCTCAGTGCTACTTCCTGGAGGGAACTGCTTTCATACTGTTAGTTGATTCTTCTGATGTTTACCTCCATATTTCTAAATAATGTGATTTGACTGTCATTTCTTGATTTTTTTCAATTTTATTCTTTATTTTTGTCATTCATCTATGAAAGATGAGGATATTTTACTCTTTTATGCCACCCTCATCAACACACACACACTTTTCCTCCTCTCATATAGTTATTCATGATTTTTGTTAGGTTAATATTCAGTATTTATTATGACAACTTACTTTTTCTTCATTGCTGAGATATATGACTATGAAATTCCCTTCCCCGTATAACTTTATTTTTCTTGGCATTAATAATTGTCTCATTTTTTTCACTTGCTAGGTTTTCTTCATAGCTGCCACTAGTTCATCCTCATACTCTTAGAATTCTGTAAAACTTCTCCCATTATAGACAAACACATCAAGTATTTTTTCTGTTTCTTGTTTTTTGGGGGAATAATCTGCATGGAGCCTTGCATCCCCCATTCCTTTCTGGACTGGTAGTTTAGTAGGCTTATTGTACAATCGTTTTGAAACTTCTTTTCATTATCACCTTGAGAAATTTTTTGCCTTTCTCCTCTGCTAGTTTTTTATTTTCTGGATCTTTTTTCTTCCCCTTTCATGGTTATACTTTAATTTCAATGAAGTTTATCTTCCTAACATAGATTGTAAGGTAGGTAAATTTTTTAAGACCACATACATCTAAAAATTCTACCCTTGCACTGATTGATAGTTTGCGCTAGATATCGGATTCTAGGTTGGTAATAATTTCTCCTCAGAATTTTTAACTCATAGCTTCGTTTCTTCTAGTTTTTAGTGTTGCATTAAAAAGTCCAACAATACTCAGATTCCTTATCCTTTGAATGTAACATTTTTATCTCTCTGACAGTATTTAGGATCTTTTTCCTTTTCCTAGTCAGTATCCATACATTTCATGATGATTTACCGTTGTCTTTGTATATGTTTGTTTTTCATGAGCCTTTTCAATCTACAAATTAATGATCTTCAATTCTAGTGAATTTTCTTTTATTTTTTCTGTAATAATTTCTTTATATCCACTTTCTTAGTTTGTTCTTTCTGAAATTCCCGTTAGTTGGTTTTTGGACCTTCTGGTTTGATCTTTTTGTTTTTCCTTTCTTTCCTCTTTTTTTTTCTTTGGGGTGTTTTTTTCCCCTGCTTTCCAGAAGTGTTTTTCAAATTGATCTTCTGACACTTCTATCAATGTTTCAATTTCCTCTGAATGTTCTTTGTTATCACATTCTATTCTTTTTTATGAACATATTTTCTTTCCTTATCTCTTTAAAGTCTTTAATTTTTTTTTATTTTAATTAGTTTCAAGTATACAGTACATTGGTTAGACATCTATATAGTTTATAAAATGATCCTCCCAGTTGCTCCCTCCCTTTACTGACCTAGCCAACTTATTGTTAACTGCATTCCTTATGCTGTGCTCCCCATCCCTGTGACCATCCATCAGCTACTAATTTGTACTTCTTTAACCCTTCACCTGATTCTCCCAGCTGCCCAAACCCCCCTCCCCTCTGTCCATCACCACATTGTCCACTATATTTGTGAGTCTGTTTTTGATTAGTTCTTTTTATTCCTTAGATTTCACATCTAAGTGAAATCATATAGTATTTATTTTTCTCTGACTTAAATACCTTCTAAGTCCATCAAAGCAATATCTTTTTCCATCCCCTTCCTTTTCATATGTAGGGGTCTTGTTTTCCGGTCCTTTCAGGCACTCTATCTTTAGGTTGGAGCACTTAATTTTTTTCCATTTAAGGTGCTTATTGATAGGAATGTAGTTGTTACTATTCTTTATTCCTGTTTTTGATACATGTTTTTTCTTCTTAAAGAAGTCCCTCCAACATTTCCTGTAATACTGGCTGGGTGGTGATAAATTCCTTTAGCTTATTTTTGTCTGGGAAGCTCTTTATCTGTCCTTCAATTCTAAGTGATAGTTTTGCTGGATAAATTATTCTTGGTTGTAGATCCTGGGTCTTCATCGTGTCAGATACTTTTTGCCAAGCCTCTCTGTCCTGCATAGTTTCTTTTGAGAAATCAGCTGCCAGTCTTATGGGTATTCCCTTATAAGTAACTATTTGTTTTTCTCTTGCTGCTTTTAATATTCTTTCTTTGTATTTAACCTTCGTCATTTTAATCGAAATGTATCTTGGTGTGGGCCTCTTTGGATCCCTGATATTTAGAATTCTCTGAACTTCCTGGGGTTTTATGTCCATTTCCTTCACTAGGTTAGGGAAGTTTTCCATCATTGTTTCTTCAAACAGCTGTTCAGCATCTTGATTTTCTTCAGTTATACTGATCAAACGGATACTTGGACCCTTAACAGTGTCCTATATTTTCCTTAAATCATATTTATAGTCTTGGCATCTTATCTCTTGACGTTCTTATATGTCCTTGGCTTTCTCGTCCTTTAGATAAGGCATTTGATCCTTTTCTTTATTCACTTTGTTTATTCCTTTGTTTATTCCATTTAAAATACTTCTCAGGTAATGTGTTCTCCATTTCAGACTGGTTCTGTTTTACAATTTCCATTTCCATTTTTATGTGTTTTATCTCTTTGTTGGATTTCTCTACACTTCCCAAAAGTTTATTGAGCATCCTTATAACCAATGTTTTGAACTCTGCATCTCTTAGATTACTTGACTCCATTATATTTGAATCTCTGTTCTGTTCTCTCATATGGTTTCTGCTTCATTGTCTTTCCATTTTGGCTTCCTTTCCATGTCTATTTCTATGTACTAAGCAAAGCTCCTAAGTCTCCCAGTCTTGTCAGTGTGGATTTGAAAGTGGGTGTTCAGTGGCATAGTCCTGAGAGGGGTTCAGCCGCAGGCCAAATTTAGCCCAAGCCTCCACCACTCCGGAGCCACCTCTTAAGATTTGGCAAGCAATCCACAGATGCTGTGCGTATAGTTGCCTCAAAAGGCCACACCGGAAACTGAGGCCAGCTACCTCCTCCACTGTGAGTCTCAGCAAGGAGTACCTGACTTGTTGAGGACATACCTGGATGTGGCTTGATAGGGGCTGTGAGTTAGGGAAGGCAGGGTTTCAGGGAATCCTCTGGGTGGAGCAACCTCTGTTATCCAGTTTGATGATGACACAGCTATGGCGGTACTGTGTTCGGTTGGGGGAAGGACTGAATAGGGAATAATGGATACTGCTGGTACTTCTGTACCTAGCAAGTCTCACCTCTGCCCTCACTCGGACAATGTCTTCCTGTATGTCCCTGGTGTCCCCGTGTGCAGCCTAATTGGCACTGGTGCTCAGAGTGAGCAGGTCTGTCACCATAAAAATCTGCTCACAAACACGGCCCCTTTAAGAGGCTTTTACCGCTGCCGCAGCCTCTGTCTCACTCAGCTGCTAGAGACAGGGTAGGCCTGTCCTTGCCCCCACCCACCTTCTGCTGTTGCAGGGCGATTTCTTGGTTTTCTCCCTAGTTGTATGGCTTGTTCATCCCAGGTGATTTTTCCTTGCTGCTGCTCTTCGTTTTCATCACAACTGTGATTTGGTTGCCAGAGGGATGTACAGAGCCTCTATCATTTATGCCATTTTTTTCTCAACGTCTTTAAATATTTTTATGATTTAAAAGTTTTCTTGCTCTCTCCGTTGTCTCTGTTTCTCTTTGTTCATTTTCACATTGATTCATTCTCATCTGCTATAATAGAGGCTTTCCTAAAATGTTTGGATGTTCTTCGTGGCCTGTTTTAAAGAGCAACACACTTTAAAAATGCAGACTAGAAGTTCTTTGTGAATGATAGAGCTTATCAGTTGGTGAGCTTCACTGTAAGATTATGGGATAAAGACTTGGCTGTTTTATTGGAGGACCCCAGTTGTCAATATCTATAGACTTTCTCCAGCAAGACATCATCTGGTCTGGTTAGAAGATGGGAAGAATAATGTGCCTGGCTGCCAGCTTTCTAGAAACTAAGCAAGGGAAAAAGGTTGGAAATTTCTTTTAACTATGAAGATAAACTTTTCCAAATTTTTTCCTGTATAACTTATGAAATCCCTCATGATCTAGGTTCTAAATGGTTTCTTATCCTGGGGAAACTAAGATTAGTAACCTGAGCTACATACAGTTCCAGCACTATATCTGGTTTTGAGGCTGAAGCTGATGCCCATCTTCTTCCTCCTCTACTACCCATACTAAATTCCCCTCACCATCATCTAGCACTTCTGTTGGTCTAGATGAGGTGGCCCAGAACTTCATCCCTGAGGAGTCTAAAACTCTGGTCACCATCCCTATCTCAGGCTGTGGCTACTGCACTTGTCCATGTACCATCAAAATTTGGCAAGGGGTACTTAGAGATGTGTATCAGCAGCCCTACCTACCTGGTATACCACCCAAAGCATACCCGTTGGGAGGATTTCCTCTCATTAATGTCTTTCAGGGCTATCCCTGAGTGAGGCTGTAATGCATCATTTTCAATTCATACATACTAAGCCAAATCATCTATGAAGCAAGCTTGTCCTTGTTCTTCCCTAAAAACCAGTCATGAGGGAGCTTCCACGCCTCATGAGTGGAACAGATGATATAATTGTGCATAGTGGATATTATGAGAGTTTAGGTTTCCTGGTTGTGCACCTTACTTGTGCCCTCTGTCCTTGCTCACGTCTTATGCTAGTGTACCTCTTCCATCTTATAGTGGACCACCATTGAGCCTTTCTGACCTTAATTAACACTTGGCGAATCTGACAAATCCCAGCTCACAATGGGCAGTTCTTGATGCATGGTCTTTTTATATCCCTGGTCTTTTTATATCCCATGGTTAGAAGTTCCATCTCTACCAGGGTCTAGTATCTAGGAGTTGATTTCAAATGGTATATGGTTCTTCCTTGCAGATGGAATGACCTTGCTCCAGAACCCTAGCAGACTGCATTGTGATTCTCCTGCTAGGAGCCCACAATAAGCTTTCTATGGCTTCTTTTTACACTGAAGTTACCGTTAGTACCATAGAGTTTACAGGTTTATATGGTTCAAGTGGCAGATCTGTTTACATTGCTGCCTGGGCTGTTGCAGAGCTCTTGTCTGCTCTGGACCCCTCACAAATCTGGCATCATTTTATATTACTTGGTAAATGGGTCTGAGCATTTTTCCCAAGTGAGAGATGCTGCTTCTGGAACCTGAAGAGGCCTACCAGGCATTGTGCTTTTCTTAGTGGTGAGAAGTGCCAGATGCAATAAGTTGACCTCTACTTTGTAAAGGACGTCCCAGAATGCTCCAGGCCACTTGACTCCCCCAAAACTTCACTGTTGTGATAGGCTTCTGAAACTTTATAGGGTTACTCTTCTACACTCTGGAGTACATATATCTACCAAGTACATATATCCAAATAGTCTGGTTTCCTTTGAAAATCTTATGATAGAAGATGGGAGAGTTAACTGTTGTCTGTCCCATATGAGTGTAAGCTGCTTCTGATCCTCTTTCCAAATGGAAAAGAATGTACTTGCCAGGTCTGTGGCCCAATCCAGATACCTGCAGTTCTGTTGATCTACTCTGGCAGGTTTACCGCCTCTGGCAGGTTTACCGCCTCTGGCACGCAGATGCAATTAGGGCTTCTACTTGGTTCAGTTTGTGGTAGTCTGCCAGAATATGCAGAGTCTACTACAGTCTAGAGAATCTGTTTGGATTATGTGAGAGCCAGACTTAATGGAAATATGGCAAGAACCATCAACTCTTGAATTAGTAAAAGTTCTTCAGAGAAACAGAACCAATAGGATATAGAGAGAGAGAAGGGGAAAGATTTATTTTAAAGAATTAGCTCTCGTGATGGTGGTGGGCTGGCAAGTTTGAAATTTGCAGGGCAGGCCAAGGGAAGAGCATGTTGTAGTCTACAATCTGAGGGGAATCTGGAGACAAAATTCCTTCTTCATCAGGAGACTATAGTGTTTTTTCTTAGGGCCTGTAACTGATTAAATAAGGCCCACCCACATTATAGAGGGCAATTCGCTTTATTCAAAGTCTACTGACTTAATTACATTTAAAAAATATTTTTACAGTAACATCTAGACTGAATGGAGCAACTGGGCACTACAGACTAGCCAAGTTGATGCAATAAACATCACACCCCTGTATCCTTTAGATCTACAGGTGACACAAACCTCTGCCATTCCTCTCAGGATATTTTTATTTTTTAATTACTCCTTTGGCCAGGGTGTGAGAATGGCAACTTAAGAAGCATCCACTTCGCCTTCTACACTATGACAGCTCCAAAAAGCCATTGCAGAATATGCTGTATAGCACCATTCCTGGTACCAATTGTGAAAGCTGAGGATTGGGCAGACTTGAAACAAAGACCTCATCTGATCCTGTTGTGGCACTGTGGAGCTAGAAGGCCCTTCCTAGTTGTCCCAACATGGACAAAGAATATAGGCCTTTGTACTCCTGCTTTTCCAGTCATTGGATATAGGCAGCTCACTTTAGCTGAGTACAGTTCTGGTAGGGACTCTGAGAGAGTCCCAGCAGCCAGTGGAACGAGTACCTTGGCCCTGAAGCCAGGATCTGGGTGGTGCATCACAGCACCCACTATCATGTGACCGTATTTGTTTTTTTTAAATATCAGCTTTATTGAGATGTAATTCACATACCATAAAATCCATTGGTTTTTGGTATATTCATAGAGTTGTGCAACCATCGTCGCAATCTAATTTTAGAACAGTCCCATCACTCCAAAAAGAAACCTTACACCTATTAGCAGTCCCTAGCTTCCCCTCCCCCAAGGCAACCACTAATTTACTTTATGCCTCTATAAATTTGTCTGTTCTAGACATTTCATATAAATAGAATCATACAGTATGTGGTCTTTCCCATGATGCTTTTAAAATGCAATTTGACTCTCACCATTTAACTGAATGCTTTTACTTTCATGTCATTAAAACATGAAGAATTAAAGAGTAAGGATAATTAGAATTTAACAATTTATTTGACATGTCAACTGATATTTTGTCTTTAGACACATGCTTTCAAGCAAAAATTCCAGTGCATTCTTTTCCTCAAGAGAAAATAGTAGCAAATACTATTTTCTAATTCCTTATAGTACTTAAGCCATTTTGACATCTCTAAAATTCCTGGAAGTTTCATAATTAAAGCCTTATAGAAATATAAGATCCTTTTGACTAATCTCAATACTTGGCCCTAAAATTTCAGTCTGTAAATGTCATTTTTAGCATGTTTTACAGAAATATCCACATTTTTTTGTCATTTAGTCAAAGCTGACTAGAGGTTGAATCCTAATAATTTAGAACCATTTTAATGATAAATGTGAAATAGGTTTAAAAAATTATTTACTTTTACTGGAGCCACTAAATAATAGCATTTCCTACTTTGGATAGATTTTATAGATAAAGCTAGAAAATCCAGACATTGGCACATACTCAGTAAATATTCGTTGAATTAAAAAAAGTAATAGGATGAGTGAATTCAGTTATTAAGAAAGTTGGTCATATATGGAAAATCTGAATCTAAAATTTAGTACATTCGTTTAATTTTTTCTTACTGTTAAAACCTAAACATTTATTTAAAAAATACTTGAAAGATTCTTACTTGGAAAATAATGTGATGAGCTGTTGAGGGCAGTGTTACTGGTTCTCAACTTGGCAGGTAGTCAGCATTTACATAATTTTGAAAAATTTAGTTCCATGAAGTAAAGTATATTAGACTAGGAGTTAGGGAAGCTAGGTGTGACCTCAGCTCTGTGGCTGACTTTTGATTCTAAGGTTTCCAAGTAAAGTCTGATGCATGGTTTTATATGTTTTATTTCTCTATTTTTCAATTTGATGTATTTTAGAATACATTGAGAACAGAAAGCAATGATGAAACTTACTCCTATTTAAGAAATAATGACAACTATGTTTTATTGATGTAGTTATTCATTCCCTTATTCAACCAATGTTTTTGAGTACCTACTATATGCCAGGGGATTAAAAGTGAATAAGATTAGTTTTTGTCATCACTTTATTCCTACAGTTTATGAAATACAGCATGGTGTGTAAAAGCCCTAAAAACAGGGGACACTCTTTCTTATTGGCTGCATGATCCTGGTTGTGTTACTCCGTGTTCCTGTGTTTAATATGGAAGAGGTAATTTGAGTGCCTGTATTTGCTGGGGCCTCAATAGATGTTAACTACAACCCTGCACCCTTTAACTGCTGCATTTAAGACAAGTAGAAATTTTAAAACCGAGAGTCAGAATTGATCCTAAGAAGAAGTTCATATTCTTTTCTCTGTAGAACTGAAATATAGTAGGAAAAGAATAGGCTTTTTTGAAGGAATTAGAATTCTGAACACTTACACATTCAGTTTCAGAAAGGAGACTGTCTCCTTAGCATGCTGCCTAGTCTAGGATGTGGGTTCATATATGTTTGTGTGACTTTAAAGATTAGCTGTTTGTCTTTGGGTATTTATAGAATTCAAAGTACTTTCCATAGACATCATCTGTTTTTGTTTTTTTTAGATAGATAAAAGCCCTGAAGGACAATTCACTCAGCTGATGACATTGCCCAAAACCTTACAGCAACAAATAAATCAAATTATGGACCCTCCTGGAAAAAACAGAGACGTAGAAGAAACTTTATTACAAGTTGCTCATGATCCTGACTGTGGAGAGGTAGTGCGACTAGGTATGTTTATGAATTTGACGTTGAGGAAGTGCTGGCTCTGGGTAAAAGCAAACTTTGTTTGTGACTGAGATGTATTCTTTATTCTTTCTTACCTAGTGAGATCAAGAGATAGATTGCTTCTAGGAAGAAGAAAGCAGTAAAAATCTGGGTTTTTTCCAAATCTAAATTTTCATTTGTTTGAAGTAGGAGTGGTTAAAGTACTTCCATTTTCAGATTCCTGGGTCCTAAATCACTGTCAAAGGGGAAAAACAATGTTTCTTTTGGTCCCAAGCACATAACTTCTAGAAGTTATTTCAAAGACATGTCTGTTTTCTTCATGGTGGTCTAAGAAGGAAGGAGACTGGTGATATTTTTAATGCTTTTATAACATCAAGAACACATCTTTCATCAGATAACATTAAGAACACAGCTTTCATCAGCCAACTCCCATTCAATGTGTCATAGTGTGTTCAGCAGTTTCCCCCTGACATGGCCCATGTTCCACACATCATCCCTAGGGCCTCCCAGATGTTTTCCCAAAACTCTGAACCTTATCTTCAGAGACCTACTTCCCTTTGAGGTGTTAAAGGTAATTTATGAGGTCAGTCAGTAAAGAGATATTTAGGAAATTGAAAATGACTCCCTCAGAGGAGTGTGTTCTCCTATTTCATTGGGCATGTATTTACTGAGCTCCTCCAAGGTGCAAACCAATGTGCTAGGTGCAGTTCATAGTGATGATATTGAACATTAGCTACAGTAGGTGGGCTCCATGCACAGTCTTTCAGGGACCTGCCTCAGGTTGTCAGAGCATATGTTTAGGTCACCAGCTACCTATTCTGAAGATAAATATGGAGGCATATCATTTGTTGTTTTTCATTTAAGCATAATTCTGGTCATGGTGTGATCTCTGTTGCCTTTCTGAGAGCATGGGGGACTGTGCTATTGCTTCTTCACACTTCTAAAGAGTCCTCTTTATGTGTTTTCATAATGAAAGTTTTTCCTCTGGGCAGAAACATTTTTTTTTTATCTTTTTACATCTTGGAATTGATAACAAACAGCCTTAAGCACATTTAAAGTCATAAAATGGTCTTCGAGGGTCACTAACCCAACCCATTTTAAGATGAGGAGGCCCAGGCCCAGGTTAAGGTCAGTCGTTTGCCTGTGCTCACATTGCTCATGGGTGACACGGCTGTCAGCTCCAGTCTCCTGGCTCTCAATTTTGATACCCTTTTCACTGTCACTCTGTGATACTAGGACAGAGATAGATTTGCTGATTTTATTTGGATAACTAGAAAGACTATTTAGTTTCAGGTTTTAAAAGTGTTGAGATGACTAACATCTGGTTTTTTTGGCATCCTTGTTGGTTTTTCCTCACAGGGCTTTCAGCAATCGTGAGACCTTCTAGTATGAGACAGAGCACCAAAGGCGTTTTCACTGCTGGTAAGAACTTTAGGAAATCTGTATACTTAATGAAGCTTCTGGACTGAGTGACCTCAGCATCCCCGGTTAAAACGTAAAGCTTTGTTTGTATCCTGCAAGTACTTGTGAAATGCTGAATTTTGCTCTTCATTAACTAAGACATTGCAATAACATACAGACAGGCAGACAGCACTGTAATCTGGTCATCTAAAAACATCAAACTATGTGAGGTACTGTTGGAAGGCTTTACTGCCTTTCTAAATTTTCTGATTAACTCCTTATGTGTAGGTTTTTCTCTCATGTTTTTTATTTATGAAAGTTGTTGTTGCATATTGTCGCAGAAACAGCAGTACCTTGCCCTTCTCCCCCATTTTCCCTCTCCAGAAACAACTACTTCCAACTCTCTTAGTGGGTTATTTTTGTTTTCACTGCTAGTTCTCTAAATAATAAGTTTATGTTACTGCTTCTTTGCTTTTCAAATTTAGGCATTATCTGTTGACTTCTCACTGTAGTAGAATAGAATTTAACTCTTCCATGCACTCTTTTTTTAAAATTTACTTATTTAAATTAGTTTCAAGTATATAATACATTGATTAGAAATCTATATAGTTTATGAAAGGATCCCCCTAACTACTCCCTCCCTCCTCTGGCCCTCCACCTAGCCATCATATTTCCATGCACTCTTATGACACACCCTCGACCTCTTATCCTTCCGTCCTCATAATATTAGTTATATTGTAGTTTTGGTAGTCAGTCTTCACAGTTTACATCATATGACCATGTTAATAAGATTCATATGTCAGCCACATGATATACTTTTCCTTTTCTGCACAACTTACTTTTCCAAGGAGTTTGTCTTCACCTGTCTCATCTGTGTATCTCCTTTTCCGCATATCATGTCCTTTACCTTTATGGCACACACTCTTGTTATGGTGAAGCACACCATGCAGTAAATTTCTGAGAAAGGGTACATGGAAGACAAATTTGGAGACTGTATGTCTAAACATATCTTTATTCTACTCTCACACTAAATTGAGACTTAGGCTACAGATAAAATGGAAATAGTTTTTCTTTAGAATGTTGAGGTCATTGCTCCAACTATCTTCCAACTTCCAGGATTGCTGTCAAAGTCCAAAGACATCCTGATTCTTAATCCTTTCTGTACATCCTTTCTAGAAGCCTGTTAGATCTTTATTCTCTCCCTGGGCTCTGAAATTTCTCAGTGACATGCTTCGATGTGAGTCTGTTTTTATCTGTTATACTGGGTATTCATTGCTCTTTCAGTTTGGAAACACAGAATATAAGAAATTTTTCTTTTTTCTTTACTTCCTTCCTATCTGTTCTCTCTCTTCTTTCTGGAACTCCTTTTCAAATATTGGACCTCCTACACTAATTTTTTGGTTTTTCTTCTTTTCTCTCCTATTTTTTATCTCTTTGTTCTTTTGATTTGCTCTCTGGGGAATTTTCTCAACTTTAGCTTCCAACTCTTCTATTGAGTCAAATTTCTGCTATTACATTTTCAATTTCCAGCAGTTCTTTTTGTTTTCTTTTTTTATTCTCTGAAATATGTGTGTATATGTATGTGTGTATAAATTTTTAAACATCCCGTTCTTGTTTTATGGACTTAAGCCTTTGACCGTATCTTTGGATATTGCCACATTGCCCTCCCAGATGGTTATATCAATTTATAGCCCCACTGGTAGTAAGTGAAGTTCTTGTTTCTCCCCATACTTTCCAACACTTGAAACTGTCAAATAATGGCCTTTTCTAGTTCAGCCTTTCTTATGTAACCATGTACTGAGCGTCTGTCATGTGCTAGCCATGCTGGATAGAAAGTGAACACAAGACACCATCCTACCTTCAAGAAGTTCATAATCTAGAAAGGAAGACAGGCATAATTGACTCAGAGCTAACACAAAGAAGGGAGTGGTCTTTCATCTTGATTCTGATCCCTGGGTTTAGATAGCCAGGGAGCTGTCTTGGTCACACCCCTTAATGTTTCACCCAGCTTCCTGGATACACAGCAGAGAACTTAGCCTCAAGGACACTGTGTGGCTCTCTTGAATCTTTGGAAAGATTCAGCCAAAGATTTAAGAAAGATTTAGTAGTACCTGTAAACCTACTCAACTGAAGATTTTCCTACCACTCAGGGGGACATAGCTTTGCATTTCCAGCTAAGATATTTATTTAATCTGTGTTCCTGCTGGTTTATCCTGGCAAGGCTGAAGATGAGGTGCTTTTGTTTGCTTGGGTGGTTCAGGCTATTAATATGTGTTTTGCATGATTGCAGCTCCCTTGCTGTAATACTCCCTGGGTGTGGCTGAATGCTTGAATTTTTTATTTGTGGGGTTTTTTGTTTGTTTTTGTTTTTATTTTGGCTTCCTGTGCTATAAGAAATTACTACATTTATTGGTGATTTTTTTTCTAACTTGTGAGAATGGTAGAGTGACAGGGTTTTTTAAAAGTTTCTTTTCTTCTAGAAATACATACTAAAATATTTACAGATGAAATAAAATGTCTGAGGTTTGCTTTAAAATAAAACGTGGAGGGAAGTGAGTAAGGAGTAAATGACACAGGATTGATCATGGGTTAATACATTGTCGAAGCTGGATGAAGATACATGGAGACATATTGTATTATTCTTTTATAAGTTTGAATTTTTCTCTAATAAAAGGTTTTTAAAAATCCAACATCATCTCTTGACACTTCAACCTGAATGAATCTTTGGTTCTCTTTCCACTCGTTCTTCCCAGTTGCCAGCAGAGGGCAGTGGGGAACACCTCACAGAACACGCAGCCCAGATTTCCATGTGGCTGTGGAGTGCCCATTGTAGGGTCCTCTGATGGCTTACTGTTTGCTTCCCTTTCCCTTCTAAACATGTTTATTGGCTTGAGAAGTCCAGAGTAACAGAATGTCTGTAACCTGCACTGAGGTTGAAGAAATTGTGGAAAGTGATGAGCATCCCTTCAGATTCTATAGGTTTACTTACTTTTTATTCTGGCTTCTCAGGTTTATGGTGGTTGTGGGCTATGGTAAAGTGAGCACAGGCTAAGGGCAAGGGTTTGTGAACCCCAGAGACTAGGTTTCAAATTCCAACTTAATTACTATGACTTAGGCAAGTTACATAATTTTTCTGAGTTTTAATTTCACAGCTTTTTTCTGAGTTTTAATTTCACAGTTTTAATTATACCTGCCTCTCCAGGTTGTGAAGATTATTGTATCTTGAATATATAAAAGCATCTAACTCTGTGCCTAACACTGTGTCTTTCTTCTTTTGATATCATTTTCTCAGTTTCCTAACCTCTCTTTAGAACATGGCTCTTTGCACTGTAGTATTCAAATCATATTAGTCCTTTAACCAGTCCCTTAACCTCTAGCTGGATGAAGTAAACTAGCAATGAAAGGAAATGAGTGGCTGGTCTGCTTGTTTCTCTTTCCTCTTAACTACACAGCAAGCTTCAGAACCTCCATCCTCCCACACTTTGTTCTTTAAAAGTCTTCTTATTGCAGTTTTAGCTGTTGTTTTGCCTTACTTTTCTTGGGTTCATCTTTTCAAGATCTCCACAGTTCTGCATCTGTTCACTTTTCAAGTCAACTAATGTATCATCTGCAGGGTGAGAAAACCCAGTGTATTTGGTTGAGTTTTTATTTACTTTTTATTATTTTTTACTTTTTAGGTGAGGTAATGCTTGATTGACCTCACAGGTTGCAAGGACCTTGTCAGGTTACAATCCCTTATTTTTTTATTTTTTACATCTACAGCACCTGGTCTTCCTAGGTGGTCTCCCATCCAAATACTAACCAGGCCCGACCCTGCTTAGCTTCCGAGGTCAGACAGGATCAGGCTTGTTCAGTGTAGCATAGCTGTAGACGAGTTTTTATTCCTTTGTAGCCATTATCACTCCACTTCTTTGCAGCCTCCTACTCATAATAGGGGTAAAAAGAAAGTTTCAATCTTCCTCTTATCCAGCAAATACCTTTTATATTCAAATACAATTCAGTTCAGACAAGTAGCTAGCCAGGAGCTAAGCTTGGGGTCAGAAGACATTGCCTTGAAGTTGTAGTTACTCATTTACTGGCTCTGTAGCCTTGGTATATCAGTTAGCCCTCTGCCTTAAAATGGCGGGGCTCACTAATACCCAGTTCACAGGGTGTTCTGAGAGTCTCCAGTATGTTACCTAAACTTAGGTGAGTCTAGTCTAAATCTCACTCTATTCCTAGAAAAGCTGGAAACCAGGCATCTATAACCAACTCAGAGGATTGCCCTTTCTCATAAGCCATGTTCGATAACACAGCAGCATATTCTCATGCAGTCTTTTCACATTCTATCTTTATAAGTTCCCTTGAAATTAATTCCCTGACCATCAGATACACCCAGAGAAGTGAGCACAGAAATGCTTCCAAAACCAAACACTTTTTTTCCCTTTACCCTGAGATTTGATCATTTAAAAAATAATGTTGCCTCCTCTTAGACTGTGATCTTGGTAGAATTTCAGAGTTATTATTGAGGTCGTAGATCAGTAGCTGGAGCCAGCCAGCTTAGGAGTTGCCAGAGATTGTGTAGCCTCCTAATACGTGCCTGCTCCTCCTTTCACAGTAGCAGCAGATGGCATCACATCTCAAACTGGTAACAGAAGACCAGCTAAGCAAACTATCATATTCTGAGCAGCAGCAGTCTTTTATGTTTCTAATCTGATTGGAGAGAAGTAGAACTGTTTGAGTGTTCTGATATGGGAACTAGGAGAGAAATGGGGGAATTTGGTGATTAGACTGAGAAGTAAGCCGGAGCCAGACAAGGGAAGGCATTAAAAGCCATGGAAAGGAATTCAGAGTTTATTCTGAGAGTAGAGGGAAGCCACTGAAGGACTATAGAAAGACCACTATAGCTAGAGAATAGAGAACAGATTGAAGGGAGATAAAGCTATTGCTTGGGAAACTGGTTAGATATGGTTGCAGCCAGCCAGGTAAGGAATTTTGGAAGCCCGGACTTAAGTCATTACAGTAGAGGCAGAGAAGAAAGATGCAAGAAATATTTGGAAAGCAGATTACCAGGTTTTAGTGGCTGGAGGGATATGAGAAATGAAGGAAAAAAATGAGTAACAGATAACTCCCAGGTTTAGGAAGCAATAGATGGTGCTGTTCCAGGGTGTGAGGAAGGTTAGAGGAGGTTAATGGGTTTAATTTTTTAAATCTTGCTTTATTTTTCCTCACCCGATTTTCTGGTTAATCACAATTAACTCTGGAGACAGGCACCTGTTTAATTCTCTAACTTCAAAAGATTCAACTGAATTAGCAAGGCAGGTTCAGTCTTGTTACTGAAAAGATCCTGGCATGCCTCAGTTGATTCTTACCAGCCCTTTCCTGGAACACAATAGAATGGATCATTCATTGACCTCTGGTTCTGATCTCTTATAACTGAAACATTTTAAAATGAGTTGTACTTCTGCCTCTGAAGAGGTTTTCTTTGTAGATATATCTAACTGTGTTTGTATATTAATTGGAAGAATGTTGAGGGCTTACTGATTTTTCCCTCCTAAAGATCCAAAATATAAAATTATGGAAAAGTAGAGACTTCTCACAACCTAATCATCTCTGACTCACATTATTTCTTGGAGAATTTTGTCTGCCATTGGACCCATCAGTTTAAAGTCACACAGGGAATTTATAGTCTTACATACATCGTAACTTTGCTGTTGGTCATGTGAAGCAAACGGGAAGGCAACGGAAGAAAAACCTTAGGAGCCATATGTTGAAGTATATTTCTGTATCTTTCCAAAACAGAATCCTGAATTCATAATGGTAAATAAGGTAAAAAATGGTTTAGAAACATTTCATCCTTAGGTAAATAAGGATCTGTCTGAAGAAGGTGTATCTAAAGAGGTGTTGCATCTTTATCCATTGGGGAAGGAGCAAAGACAGTTTTCTCTATCAGGCTGTCTTCCCTCAAGCCACATTCTAAATACAAACTTCCCAGATCACCATCTTTTTTTTTAGAAAGGAAGAAGAAACCAAAAGTAAGCTTTTGTATAGGCCAAGTAGAATTCTTTAGAGTGTAAACTGTGTGAAGGTAGAGATCGTAACTGTTGTTCATACCAGTATCCCCAACAACTCACTTAGTGTCTTATATATATGGGTGCTCAATAAATACTCATTCAGTGTATTTCAGTAACTGAATAAATTGAAGATTCTAGACTTGCTGTAGAATGGGAAATCTCCAGATATACAGAAAAGTACACAAATTACACATTTGGTGAATTCTCATAAAGTGGACACATTCATGAGCCTAGTACTCAGATGAAGAAATAAAACAATACCAGTCCCCAGAACCCACCCTGTGCCCAGTTACGGCCACTACTCCTCCAAGAGTAACTACTGTCCTTACTTCTAATGCCCTGTTTCTGTTTTGCCCATTTTTGAACTTTATATAAATATGCACTCTCTTGTGTCTTTCTCTCCATAACATCAGTGAGATTCATTATGGTGTTGAGAATAGTACTGGTTCATTTATTCTCATTGCATCCAGTCCATTTGTATGAACGTACACAATTTATCCACTCTACTTCTGATGATTTGAGTTGTTTCCAGTTTGGAGTTATTACAAGCAGTGCTGCTGTGCATGTTCTTATACCTATCTTTTGATGAGTATATTTCTGCATTTCTGTTAGATTGAAACTTAGGGGTAGAATTACTTGATCTAAAGTGAGTGAATGCTTAACTGAGGTAGGTACTACCAAACAGTTGTTGGAATTGCACTATCACTTAGCAGAGTTACTGTTGCAGCACTTCCTTGGCCAAAACTTGATATGGGTCTTTTTCCTTTTAGGTACTCTGGTAAGTGAGTAGTGGTATCATACTGGAGTTATAATTTACATTTTCCTAATGAATAATTAAATTGGGCATTTGTTCATATGCTTATTTGGATCTCCTCTTTTGTGAAGTGCCTATTCTAGTCTATTGCTCTTTTTTCTGTTGAGCTGTTGTCTGCCTTTTCCTGAATTCTCTGTGTAGTCTAGATATGGGTCTTTTATGGGATATATGTAATGCAAAAATCTTCCATTCTGGGGTTTGTTGTTTCATTCTCTTAATGATATCTTTTGGCGAAAAGAAGTATTTATTTTTACTTAGACCAGCTTATCCATTTTGTTCTTTATAGTTAGCAGCTTTTTGAGTCCTGTTTAGGAGATTTGGCCTACTCCAGATTCATGAAGTTTAAGTCCACCTTTGTTGCAATTAGAATATTAAGGCAGAAAGGAGCCTTTATTGTGATCTGTTAGTTCTTAACTTTTTGAAAATCCTGGCTCCCTGTGAAAAGCTGGCTAAAACTCTGGACCTTCTGCACAGAAGTACACACGTGTACCTACGCAGCAAACTGCTACAGTTCCAGGGTGTTCACAGGCTGAAGCCTGTTCATGGGCCCCTTGTTAGAGAACTCCTAACCTAGTCCAACCTAGTCATTGTGCTAGTGAGGAAATCAAGGCCCAGAGAAGGTGGAGTCACACTGTAAGTTTGTAGCCCAGCTAGGACTAGAATCCAGGTTTCTTGACTCCTCTTCCAGTGCTCTTTTTAACAATTCTCTGCTGCAGTCTTTCTGAGAATATCTCTCTAGCAGAGCCATGGAAGAGAGAGACTGTTTTCAGTTAAGGGAGGTTTCTATCTCCTAATAGCAAAAACTGGCTGTATGGTGCTGCTCATGTACTTCATGTATTTACCTTAAATGTTAAGCTCCAAGGAGTCTGTGAGTAAGTTTTTGAAGTTGAACTGGGACTTATCATAGTTGTTGCAACTTCATCTAGCTGGGACGCTGTGGCGTGGGGTTGCTGTGTTGAACCTTACCATGTGCAACTACCTGTATTCTGCTTAGTGTTTTGATTGGTTCTGGCTGGAATTTTAAAAAGCACCTTATGTAATAAGTTTCCAGTCTCAATGCTCAAGTGGGTGAGGTTTACCAGAGGTGGTTGCTCCAGGGAGAAAATTAAAAGGGGTGGAGTCAGGGAAAGGAGCTCTGAGTTTCTTGACTAGGCTATGTCAGTTGCAAGCAGTCGGCAGACAAGCCAGGCCAGAGTTTCTAGAAGTACTTGCTAATGATTTTACTGATACCTTTTGTCTTTTAACCTCCCACTGCCTGCAGTAGCCTCTTTAAAGGTCCTAAGTGGACAAGGCAGCTTAAGGTAACATGGCCAGGTATTTTCAAGAGATCACTTAAACCCAAGTGTTAGGGAATCTCTAGAACTAATCCTGTTACCTCATCAACAGTGCTTACAAAGTGCACTGCCAGGGGCATGTTTCAGACTCAGCACAGACCACAGTTTGTATCTCACGGTGAAAAAGACTGTTGAGATCTTTGGGCCACACCCCAAAACAGAGTAGATGATCTCATCCTTAATACAAAGAAAGTCAAACCCATAATACTGTGTGCAAATAGAACCTTATTAGATCTGACAGACAAATAACATTCCATTTATTCTATCACATTTATTTATTTCTCAAAAGACCCCAGAGAGCTTCTCCGATTTCATCAGGTACTTGTGATTAAGTAGATAGAGGGCACTGGAAGGTCAGATATCTGAATGAGGTGCAGATATCTGTTTTGTCATTTCAAAAGCATTTGCTGAGCACCTGCTATGTGCTGTGTACTATGCTGGGACATGGGGATACAGGGATGAAAAGGACAAGATCCCTGTCCCAGGAATTATGAGTCTAGGCAGAGGGTCAGGTGAGTAAACTGACAAGCACTGCACAGTGGGGTGTTCTTTGCTGCGTTGTCAGCTCAGGGGCTCTAGGACTAGACGTGTCTGAATTGGCCTGGGGAGTCACGGAAGGCACGTCTAGAGAAGAAGAAATCTGAAAGGGGATTCAGTATCTACCTAACAGAAAGTGATGGAAACAATATTCTGGATGGATTAGCTGCACACGCAGTAACACAAAAGCAATGAGCTGGGGATGGTTGGGATGCAGGCATTGGGAGTTAAAGGGGCCAGGAATGCCCACTTACATACAGATTTTCTTCTTTGTTCTTCTGTTTTCCTCCTTTAAAAAAGAGCTCTTGAATTTAAAGGCTGCCAATGTGCTTGTGCCTCAAAAGATTTCAGTTATTCCCGAAACTCAAGTAACTTTCACATCCATATCATTCTTTCAATAGATGCCTAAATCAGAATCTTTTCTCCTCATATTGATCATAGTGACCTTTAATGACTTTCAGATCCCAGGGTCTCCTAAACCCATCACTGCTTCACTACGAAGACATGTCTCTGGTCCAGGTACCATGAACTCTAGCTGAGTATCCACCCAGTAAGCCTTAATTTTCTCAACTGTGTCTTCTTTTCTATTTTAGGCATGAAGAAATCAGTGATTTACAGTTCACTAAAACTGCATAAAATGTGGAAAGGATGGCTGAGGAAAACATACTGATTTTGCTTGCTTGTATATATGTTATGTGTAGATGAATAAAGTTTCTCTGACAAAACAGTGTTTGTTATTTTGACCCATTGTTTGAATTTGAAGATGCCTTGGTTTGTAAAATACAGCAGATCATCAATAACATTGTTACTTTCAATGTTATTTCATTATAACATTGATGAGAAAGAAAACAATTGATTTCCAGGTGGAGCCACTGTCTGTGTGGAGTTTGCACATTCTCCCCATTTCTGCACAGGTTTTTTCTGGGGACTCCAGTTTCCTCCCACATCTCAAAGTTGTGCACATGAAGTGAGTTGTTGCATTAACTTGTCCCAGTCTGCATGTGGGTAGATATGTGAGTGTGCCCTGTGATGGAAGGGCATCCTGCCCAGGGCTGAGTCCTGCCTTGCACCCAGAGCTGCCATAATAGGCTCTGGCCACTCAGAACCCTGAACTGGAATGAATGGGTTGGAAAGTAATCTTATTGGGTTTTATTAATCTTTCTTAAATGTATGTATAGCTCACAATTATTTCAATGTTTAATATTGAAAGTGTTTTCCGTCTTCAGAAGATTGGTGATGATTTTATGACCAAAGATATACTTACTGTATGGACTTAAATCTTGTTTATATCAATTAGCCTGAGGTAAAATTGGTTTCATTATATGTTTTGCTTAAAGTTGCAGTTGCCAACCTTTTGACAATCTTAAGTAAGAATTTACTGTACTTGACTTGTTTTGATATGTATGTATTAGACATTTAAGTGGTGGGGGGACCCAAATTCCTTTGAGGACTTAGCATGAGAGAACAATCCTCTTTCGTAAGAGCGTTAGCTGTGTTCTGCATTTTCCAGTACATGAGAGTCAAGAGACCTGAAAAACTGTGCATATGCTTATGGACGTGCTGTTTCAGGAGTTACAGGCAGGGGAAGTACGCCTCTCTCTGCCTAGGCTCCATCCTTGTTCAGTTGTCATTTTTCCACTAAGAGATCACAAGTGTTGCATCAGCATTTTCCTGGACCTAGGTTTTTTACTTTGATCTTTGGCAGTGACTTGGATGAGGAGCCTGCCACAGACCCTGTGCAGAGCCTTCCCTATTGTAACAAATGTTTGGATAACAGGAAACCCACTGCAAAGTGCCTTGATCAACAAGACTCATTCAGTTCAAAGAACTGAAAAGTTAGAGGTGTGATGGGCTTGATTCAGAATTGGTTTGATTCAGCAGATTAACAGAATCATCCAGGACCCAGTTTTTCCACCTCTCCTCTCCTGCCGTTTGCCATGTTGGAATTCAAACCCCACAGTGTGCCTTAAGCTGGCTTCCCTCTTAATTCTGAGACTGCTGGCAACAACTCCAGGGGCTATGTGCTTTCCCATCCACATTCAGGGAAACGGCTCCTTTCAGAAGCCCTCTTTAAAAAGCAAGAAAACTTTTCAACAGCCCCCAGCAAGCCACTGTCTGGTTTCAAGGCCCTACTGGGGTTACTTGCCCATCCCCAAGCCAGTTACAGGCCTGGCAGCTGGAGGAATGTTTGCTCCATTTCTGGAGGGAATCTGGCTGGTATGAGCATCACAAGGGACTTCCAGACCTTCTCAGCTATAAAACCTCAGAGCCCTTGTAATACAGGACAAACCTTCAAATATTAAACACTTATATGTTAACTTTTCTTTAGCAATTCTTTCCAAAGCTCTCATAGACCTGTGCTGCAATAGGGTGGCCACAACATGTATAGCCATAGCGCCCTTGAAATATGACTGGTCCAAATTTAGGTGTCATCTAAGTATAGAATACACACCACATTTTGAAGACTTACTATGAAAAAAAAAAGAACGTAGAAAGCTCAATAATTTTTAATATTGATTGCAATTAAAATGATATTTGGGGTCCATTGACTATATTATTAATGTTAATATTATACCAATTTCACCTATCCCTTCTTTTTTTTAAATGTACTACTAAACACTTTAGATTCCACTGGACAGTGCTGTCATGGACCTTTTCAAACTGTGTATATACTGGTTTCTTTCTGAAGTGGGAAGAAAGCTGTTTCTCTCTTCATTTGATGACTGGTAAGAACTATATTTCTTCTAGTCAACCATGCCTTGCCCATAATAAGCTCTCATAAAAGTTTTTTGAGGAAAATGATGAAGCAAGAACATCCCAATTTTGTTTTACTTCCTTCTTTTAGATGCTGCTATGCTATTTTATCAGATTCTTAGCTTCATCACAAATGTGAAAGAAGAAAGATTGTGGGTGGTTCAACAGTGCGTAAAAGAAAGAGTAGCTTATTAGGACATTGTGATGTCATTCAAAAAAAGCAGTTGGTGAATAACAATGGGTACTATTTGCAGAGTCTTAATAGCTGTAAATGTGTCTGAATGCTTTTTCACGGGCATTATCTGATTTAATCCTCGTAATAGTGATATGTATATTTTTATTATCCTCATTTTATAAGTGAGGAAACTCCAAAATCTGGTTTACATTACCTTCCTGGCCCTATGGGATTTGAGGTTTTGACCCTGTTCCTTGGCTAATTACATATTTATTATATTGAAAAACTGATTGAAACCAAATGAGTAGAGTTCCAGTCTATATTGTACTTCAAAGTCCTTGACTGAAAATTTTAATCAAATACATTAACATGATTTAAATATTTATTTGAATCCCATTTGATCCCTAGCACAGGAGATTCTATTTAAGGTTTTCTTTTGTAAGTACACTGTAGTTGTTTAACATAACCTTAGTACGGATCTTTCTTAACTCAGAAATAATTTTAAGGTTTCCTTTTGGGAGGACCAGATGCTGCAAATAATTTGTTCAAATTCTAGAGTTATTTCAGAATATGAAGCTAATTTAAACAGATAACTGACTTCACTGGGAGGTGGCGACCCATTTCCAATTCAGTTATGGGTATGGGGTAATAATTTCACTTTTAATTAGAAGTACAATCACAGCTAGCACAAATGTTTTTTTTTTTTTTAATTGAGGTACATAATTGACATACAACATTATATTAATTTCAGGTATGTAACATGATTCACTATTTGTAAATATTGCAAAATAATTACCACAATAAGTCTGGTTAATATTCGTTACTAGTCTACATAGTTGCAGAATTTTTTTTCTTGTGATGAGAACTTCTAAGATTTATTCTTAACAACTACAGATATGCAATACAGTATTACTAACTATAGTCACCAGTACATTACATCTCATGACTTATTTATAACTGAAAATTTGTGCCTTTTGACTTTTACCAGTTCGCCTACCCCTTACCCCTGCCACTGGCAACCGCCAATCTGTTCTTTGAATTTATGAATTTTGCTTTGGTTTTTTTGTTTCTTTGTTTGTTTCTAGATTCCATATAAAAGTGATATTGTATGGTATTTGCCTTTGTCTGATTTATTTCACTTAACATAATGCCCTCAAGGTCTATCCATGTTGTGCAGTTGGCAAGATTTCATTCTTTTTTTAGGGCTGAACAACATTCCATTGCATATACCATCTTCTTTATCCATTTATCTGTCAACGAACACAGATTGTTTTCATGTCTTGGCTATTGTAAATAATGCTACAGTGAACATTTTACTGTTTCAGGTCTTAAATTCAAGGCTTTAATCCATTTTGAGTTTATTTTTGTGTACAGTATGCAATAGTGGTCCAGTTTCATCCTTTTTCGTGTTGCTCTCCAGTTTTCCAGCATCATTTATTGAAGAGACTGTCCTTTCTCCATTGGGTATTCTTGGCTCCTTTGTCATTAATTAATTGACTATATTTACTTAGGTTTATTTATGGACTCTCTATTCTGTTCCATTAATCTATATGTCTGTTTTTATGCCAGTACCATTGTTGATGGTTGTATTTGACTAGAACAACAAACATATGTTTTCCAGATATTTTTATTAAAGACAAAAATGCAGGGTTTTTTCCCAATAAAAGAATGAGAATTTTAGAAATGTTAAACTCATTTATACATTTATAATACATTTATTTTGAAAACGTGCTAAGCAGTTTGTTTTCATCAGGTTGGCATGATTATTTTACATGTGATTACATATGTACATATGATTATGTAGCTAACACTCTCAGTTTCTCCTTCCTTTTTATTCACAGGAGAAAAGGTAAAGCATTCCCACTTTCTAGTTCCCAAATAATAGTTCTACATATTATTAACTTATCTAAAGGAAATAAATATCCTTTCTATGCTTATTAGAAACCTAATTCTAAATCCTATTCTATGCCATTAGAAACCTAATTATTAACTCAGAAAGTAACTGCACGGTTTAACAGGAAAGGTATGGTCTCTGGGGTAGTCAGACCTGGGTTAACATCCCAGTCCTACTGCTTATCAGCTGAGTGGCCCCAGGAGATCATGTATCCTCTAAGAATTTGGGTTTCTTCTTCTGGAAAATAGGGATAATACCTACCTTGCAAGGGTTGACATGAGGCTCAAATTAAATGATTATTGTAGTTTTTTATCATAAAATTTACATATATAATATCCTCTTTGATGAATTCGAGTGATGAAGAGGCAGTGTGGTGTAATGGAAAGAGCTCTAAATTTGAAGACTGGAAGGGAAAGGAGATAACACTGCTAAAGAACCTTTTGCACCCCACCCCCACCCTGACTTTACATAAATTGTATCCTTTTCCTTACAATTATCCTGCCAGGTAGGTGTTAATTTTCCTCTTTTGCACTCTGCTCTTCTCACTCTACCTTGTAGATTTAAGTTCAAGTTTTTCATTATGCAAATTACTATGATTACTGTGTGATCTTGGGGACATTTATCCTAATTCTGTTTTCTTATTTGTAAAACTGCGGCGATATTAATCCTGACATCACATGGTAGCACTTAAACTCCTTTTTGGAGATTCCCAAACCCCATCCTTGCCAGGATCTCCTGCAAGCAGTTGCCCTTAGGCCTGATGCGGGCTGAGGGCTGAGCATCCAGGCTGGACTGAGCGACGTGCTGGGAAACGCAGCGCCCTGTCCAGATCCTCCCTACCTGGCTGATTTTAACACCAACGTTTTGGGAGTGGATGAACAAACACATATAAGCAGTGAAGACCTCGTGGACTGTTCTGGTACTTACTACTCTAATGAAGAATATTTTAGGAAACTAGAATAGCTGAAGGCTGCCCACATGGAAACTATGGCAAAGTTAGAGAAAATGTACCCAAATAAATTAAATTTAAATGAAGTTCAGCCAGTGATCATCAGGAAAGAAGCGCCTAGTGTCACTTCCATGTCTGTATTGGAAAAGAATTCCTATCACCCTATCTCGTTAACAACATTGCTTTCAGAGCCTGATTTAAGTCATGCTTCCTCCTTGATTTTGACTTCTGAACATAAGTTGCCCAACTTAAAAAAGGAGTATCCCGAGAAAAACCGAAGGATGACGTATGCTAAGGAGCTCATCAACAACATGTGGAGAAACTTTTCTGTTAAAGATTATATTTAGTGTGAAGATGCTGACTTCCCGGCAGTTGAAAAAACGAAGAAGAAACCAAAAGAATGAGTGCCAAAGATTACAGTACCTGAGCCTTTTCAAATGATGATTGGAGAACAGAAGAAAAAAGAAGAGAACATGAAATCTAAATCAGATATTGAAATGGTACAAAAACTCAAAAAACAAGAAGATTCAGAGTGTAAGAAAAAATTCTGAGCCAATCCAGTTCCAGCATTTGTCTTTCTCCCCTTTTATCATGATATAGTCAAGCAAAATGAAGAATGGAGAAGGACTATGAAGGAGAAATACAAAGAAGCTCTTTTGGCCTCACAAAAGACCTTTAAGTTTATTGCAAGGCAGGAACAGAAGCAAGCAATCTGGGAAAAGCAGCTGAGAGACTTTTTTAAGTCTAAAAAGAAAACAACTCAATTTAAAGCCAGACCTATGCCTCGATCTACTTATGGTTTAATTTCCAATGACAGGTTAAAAGAAGAAGAGCTCTACAGAAACAATAAGACACAGCTGAGAGCCCAAGAGCTTTTACTTAATTCATCCCCTTTACCTTGTAGGCCAGCTCACAGAAGTTTTGCTGCAAGGAAGCCCAAGTGTCCTGTACAGACTGAAAAGTTGAAGTGTAAGCACAAGGCTGGGTGCCAGACTGCTGATTTTTGAGATGTTCCTCAGAGATATCAGAAACGCCCCTCAGAACAGAAGTATCTAAAACCCCTAACAGTCTATAAACCACCCGATCTTCACACAGCCTCACATGCATCCACTAAAAGAAAGAAAACTTTGGCAGACATTGAAGCAGATGAAGAAAATTTAAAAGAAAAACGTTGGCCTTATCTGTCTCCAAAGCACGTCACTAGTAAGAAGTGCAAGTGCAAAGCGTGTGCCATGTAACTGCAACCCTCCAATGCCCACAGTATCCTCCAGAGGAAGAGAACAAACCACAAGAAAGAGTGAAAAGGAAAGGATGAGAGAATGCCAACAAGAACTAGAAGAAAGAGAAGAAAAATTAAGAGACAAGGTACTACTATTTGAAAGAGTTGCTCAGGTTGTGTTTGTTGGAATTTAAAAGCTATTGTCAGCATTTTTTTAAACATCTCCAGCTCTTAATTTACAGTTCATTTGTCTTATGTGTTATATAATGTATTGAAACTTATTGTTTCTGTGACAGCTTCACCAAATTAGTCAAGTAAGTAGTTTTGCTTAAATCTGAGCATTGAATCTTGTCAATGAGGCACATAAGCTTGATAAAGAGCGTGCTGCTAATCCAGTCATTTTCAAAATAATAGTGTCACAACCTGTTTTTAATGGCTGGGTTTTTTTCAGTACCAACTTGGCCAAATATTAAGGTGAGGCTTCATGATATGATTTGGAGGTCTTTGGAGAATTAAAAAATGAAACAAAAAAATTTTATTTAGATTAGCTCTAAATAAAAAAATGAAAACTCAAATGGTTACCTTTAGGGTCCACTAAGACAACACACAGAGTAACACTTAGCTTACAATAGTTCAGTAAATAATCATAACATCCAGATCTGAATTAAGTTACTTCCATTCCATGGCATGACTTTATTTGAAAACTCAGCACACACATTTCTTAAAAATTGTAGCAATTTATATAGTAAAAATGTGACTACAGAATAGCCAGATCCTGGCCACCTTGATGAAATTGTAAAGCTGTCCTGAAAAACAGTTGAAGAACGAGTTGTTCACATGGATGTCGGCAATCCATTCAGGCAGGGAATGTGACAGAAAGGGAGATGGTGAGCTGGGCTCCAAAGTCCACGG
>CM053507.1:42441596-42557059 GCA_028627145.1 Eidolon dupreanum
TAAGCTGGCTGCCCGCCTCAGGGCTCCAGAGAGCAGGTTTGGGCAGAGAGAAGGGGACTGGGAGTGGAGGCAGACGTGTTAGCACCTGTCTGCGAGTCTCCAGGGAGAGACAGAGCTTGAGAGAGACACCTGGGACAAGGTGAGGCAGAAGCAACACAAAGGAACCCAGGAATCCAGGTGCACCTCAGGAACGGTACATGGATTTCAGTCTTGAAGACCTCTTCAGTATTTAAAACACGGCTCAAAGCTTTAAAAGATGTTGGTTGGTTGGTTGGTGCGTCCCCTATTAAGCTGTTCCCATTATGGGCATGCGCTGTTTACATCCCCCGCCTTCCCGCTCCTGGGCTCAGCTCCGGCGGCAGGCCGGCCAATGGCATTCACGAGTTTCTATTATGTCACCAGTAGCCAATCAGAGTAGTGGATGAGTCTGGGCTAACCAGTGTTACCACCTTGAGTTGAAATAATCCTAGCCAAGAGCAAAGAAACTTGGCGGTTTTCATCAGCAGGCAGAGCCTTTTAAACGGCTTTTTGAAAGCCTGCATATTTTATAGGACCACTCATAAATCTCCATGTCTCCACCCCACACTGATGAGCTGGCTGCACCCCGAGGTAGGAAGCCAGTGTGCAAAGCCTGCAGTAGACACCAAGAGAGGAGTCCATGTAGCCAGAGAGGGGCCCAGAGGCACCTGCTCCTAACGTTCCAGTTTGTGGCTCTAGTCCAGAACCACCGGTGCATTCCCTCTGGGTTCTAGAAAGTGCCCTGAACAAATTCTTCTTTATTGAAATTAACTGGAATCAAGGTTTTCTGTCTCAGAACAAATGGAGGCTTCTCCTTGCTTTGGCTGTGGGTTCCTTCTCAGGACCGTCACTGGCTTAGGCACTACACCTCCCATGTTGTTGACACAAGGACCTGCAGGTGGCCTAACTGAGAAATGTACTTTGGTGGCCCTAGGGGGTTCTGTCTTGCCTTGTAGGAAACACCGGCCCTCGGGTGGGGAGCAGAGTTCTACTTTCCAGCCCAGCCCATGTTGAAGACCTGATTCTTGAAGTCTAAAGATAACCTATGCCTTGGCTCAAAGTTTCACTTTCCTTGCTCCATTTTGATTTTCACAGCTAATGAGAAAACTTCCAGATAGTTGGGTCTCCTTACTTTTATTCTTCCTTTGGTCTAATCTAGGAGTCAGTAAACCATGGCCTTCCTGAGAAATCCACTCTGCCTGGTTTTTGTAAATAAAGCTGTATTAGGACACAGCCAGGCTTATACATTTAAGTATTGCCTATGGATGCTCTCACATTACAACAGCAGAGCTGAGAAATTGTGACAAAGGTCCTATTTTAGCAAGGCCAAAAATATTTACTATTTGGCACTTCACAGAGTTTGCCAACTTCTTAATTCATCTACCTGGCTGCTCCCAGAGTAATCTTTTAAACCTCAGATCCAATCACACCACTGTTCTGCTTTAAAAAAAATGAAAATCCACACTGCAGACAAACTCTTTAGTGTGGCTCTATACAACTACGCTCACACTCCCTCCATCCCTACTTTGCACCCTCCACCTGGGCTCATGCCATGCCTGATGCCTAGAACACCCACTTTCTCCATTTGTCAAACCTCTAAACATTCTTTAACACCAAATTCAAATGTCACCTCCCGTACACACCCTTCCTAGATGCCCAACAGAATTCATTGTTCCCTCTTCTGTGCTCCCATAACTCTTTGGACAGACGACCAGCATTGCATTATGACTGCAATGATGTGTTTATGTGTTTGTCTTCCCCACTAGACAGTGAGATACTAGAGTTCAGGGACCTTGTCTCATTGCCTTTCTGCCCCTGCCAAGAATGTAGATGAATCATCTGGGTGATAAGTCAGAAACAGATCTTTATAAAAGTGCCAGGAACATGACTGTATGCCACCTCTCATGATTGACTGTCTAGTTTCTTCTTCTCTCTGTACCGCCTGGTAGTTGAAATATCATAAGTGCTCAGAATGTCTAATGAGTGAATGTGTAAATGGATAAAAAACATATATTTTTTCTTCTAACATGAAAATGTAGTAAGCACATTGTTACATTCATTTTATCATTAAGTACACTTAGTACTTTTAAAAGTAACCTACCTCCATCCAAAGAAGATATACATATGACCAATAAGCACATGAAAAGATACTCAACATCATTAGCCATTAGGGCAATGCAAATCAAAACCACTAGGACGGCTATAATCAAAAAGACAGATAATGTGTTGATGAGGATGTAGAACAATTGGAACCCTCTTACATTGCTGGTGTAATGTAACATGGTGTGCATGCTATAGAAAAGAGTTTGACAGTCCTATTGCGTTACCCTATGACCCAGCAATTCCACTCCTGAGTGTATACCCAACAGAAATGAAAACATATGTCCACACAAAAACATATACAGCAATATTTGTAGCAACATTATTCACAATGGCTAAAAAAGCAGAAACAACACAAATATTCATCACTTGGTAAATGGATAAATAAAATGTGATATATTCCATACAATGAAATATTATTCAGCCTTAAAAAGGAGTAAAATTCTGATTCATGCTACAAGATGAACTTTGAAAACATTAAGGAAGCCAGTCACAAAAGGCTGTATCATATTATGATTGCATTTATATGAAATGTCCAGAATAGGCAAATCCATAGCAACAGAAAGTAGATTAGTGTTGCTCTGTTTTTAGTGGAGATGGAGGTGGGAGAAGAGATGAGTAACTGCTAATGGGTATGGAGTTTCTTGTGGGGGTGATGAAAATGTTCTGGAATTAGAAAGTGGTAATGTTTGAACAACTCTGTGAATATACTAAAATCATTGAACAGTATACTTAAATTGATTAATTTTATGGTGTGTGGATTTTAAGTGTGTGTTGTTGTTGTTGTTGTTGTTTAAGTATGATACATTGAATAAGAACTAAAATCTGTGAATTCTATCAGTTCAATACCCTGGCTGGGAAATTCTACTAGAGTTTTGCAAGATGTTAATTCTGGAGAAACTGGATAAAAGGTGCATGGGATCTCTCTCTATTATTTATTACAACTGCATGTGCATCTACAACAATCTAAAAATTTTTAAGTCTAATTTAAAAGCATACTCTACCTCTATTCTATTCCTTGTCCCTCAAAATAGAAATTTTTCAGAGCAGCTTGTCCATGTTCTTTAAATGCTGTTGTTATTTGATGGGATCTTTCACTTGTTAGAAACCAGAGACCTAGCTTATAAACCCTACGAATTTTTCAAGAGCTGACAAGTGTTGAATGCATCAAAAATATTAATTGACCCCAAAAGGTAAAAAGAAAACCATAAAATTATTAATAAATATTTAAATAAATCTACAAAATATGACTTTATATCAAATATTCATCTGCAACTCAACTCCTATATTTCTCTGTATGTGTATTATATATGCTTAATGAGGGATTATCGTGAGGCTTCGAAACCAGAGGTGACCTGGTTTTGAATCCTGTCTTTGTAGCCCTGTGATATTGAACAAGTTTTTTAGCTTCTTTGAGTCTCAATTTCACTATCCGTAAAAAAAAAAAATTGTAGAATCTACACCATAGAGTTGTTGCGAAGGTTAAAATTACATGAATAGCTAATTCATGTAAAAGGCTCAGTAGAGTGCCTACCCCATAGTAATGATTCAGTAAGTGGTAGTTAGTATGATGATGACAGTAATACCAAGGATGGTGATTTATACACTACTGTCCCTGAGCTATATTTGTAGGTGACTGGGGTTGGTGGTAAAAGCCTTGAGCCCAGTAGGTCCTTGGGTCTACTTGATAATGGGTTTGTTCTGAACCAGAGCCAGAGAAAGGCTTCTATTCAGTTCTGCTAGAGGAACAATGGGAGGAGAACAAAGACTTGGTAACACTGGAGGCTCAAGCTAATGTTATGATAAATGAAAGCTACAAAAACAGTGTGGAAAAACCACAGGAGGGGTGAGGCCAGTCAAGGTTTTCATCCTGAGGTTGGCTAGTGGTTGGCTGAGTCACAAAGCATTTCACACAATCTTTATCCCACACTGATTGTATTTTCCTTGCTAAAACTCAACCTACCTGTTCTAAAAGAGCTGTTTTTTAAAATGTGTGTGATTTGTGGTATCTTATATATGAAGACTTTTTATGTAAAACCTAAATCAAATTTGGTTATGCATTTACTCAGTCATCATTATTTAAAAAGAATAAGATTATGTGACTTTGGAAACTCACCACAAACCTGAGCTTGGGAATAACTGTTTGGAACAGCACTGCCAACATGTATCAAGGCCTGGCACCTCACTGAGCACTGAGGACGCAAAACAGTCCCTGTCCTTAGGCATGCTCAGTACTGTACCTATAAAATATAAAAAATAATAAGACAACAACAAAAAAGAGATCTGTAATAAGTAAATATTAGTGATTCTGCTAATGTTTTATCATGTTAGTCAAAGATAATAATGAAACAAAAATAATTATGAAGGTTATCCTCATGTTCCTGGCACTCAAAAAGTATTGTTTTAGAAAAATGGTAGAATAGAAATAGTGCTGATATACTAAGCCATACAAAGATTAGAAATGAAAAGATGTGGGTTGTGGTACAGGTTCTTCCACTTACCTATTGTGTGCTGTTAGCCAAGTCACTTAACCCATCTGTGCTTCAGTTTCCTCACCTGTAAGAAATAAATAATAAAACCCACCTCATTGGTTTGGAGTGAAATTAAGTAAGAGAAAGTGAATTTTATTCAAATGGAAGGTAATATTATAGGAAATCGTAAGTAATGTTCTCGGTGTGGCTATTTACAGATAACTTTAGGGTCGTAGAATTGTATTATTTCTAGATATGTTTGTTTTTCGCATTTTAAGCCAAAATTAGAGTGGGAAGTAAAAAATTCTAGAAGAATAGAAGAGGACCACTAATTGATCAGTGCTTTTGTGCTTTGTCTTTTAAGAGCTTTAGTGCCTTCAACGGGGAAAAGAAATTTGTGTCTATAGTGGGAGGGCGAATGCTCATCGATTAATAGCGAGTGCTTGAAATGCTAGGTAAGGAGAGTCATGCAGCAAGATCTAAGCAATAAGAGAGAGTTCTCCAACTGATTGTAATGTTTACCATGGGCACAGGAAAGGCCGACTAGTTAAGAATTAGGTGTTCATTGACCTTGCATTTCTGAAGAAAGGAATACTGTGTTAGCTTAGGAGGTGAAAAAGGAAGATTATGATAAATCTAGAAGACAGGAATGGAAGCCTAAGGTTAAGTCACTCAAAAAATATTAACTGAACACCTATTTTGTGTGTGTGTGTGTGTGTGTGCCATACCTTATGCAAGGCACTGCTGATGGGACAATGAATGGGCTGTATTCGTCAGTGTTCTAGATAAGAGTCAGTAGACTAAGGTTCAAATCCTGGCTCTGTGACTTGACCTATGACTTTGGGCAAGCAGTGGAGTCAGCGTTGTAAATACTTATAATACCATGTGACAAGTGGGCTAACAAAGGTATGTGCAAAGGATGTGGGACGTTTCTGGTCATAAGGTCATGCTTTGAGAATTTCCCCTGCTCCAAATATATAAAATGCTAGATAAAGTATTAAAAACAAAAACATAATCCCAGTAAAATATACATATATATATATTCCAGTTTTCTCAATAAAACTGGAAAAATAAAATAAAAAATGAGAAGAAATGAAAAAATGAATATGAAAAGGAAGCAAATGCTGCAAAAAGAAAAATAAAATTATTGACAACAAAGTGTTAAGGAAGGAAAGAAAAGAAAGCTCTGAACTCAGTGGATGGTTGAACTCAGGAGGAAATATTGCATTGCTTTTAGGAGTGCCACCAGGAACTCTTTAGCATGGCTTGGAATGTCATACTCACTAGCCATTGGGTTAATTTCATAAATGCCAGTAGGCTGGCATCCTTGCTTTGGGGAGAACGGTAGGCAATTGCTTGCATTATAGGGAAGAAAACAAGCTTTGTTTGGCAATGAAGATAGTTCCTTAAATTGAAAAGCTTCCAAGAAGCCAGCGACTTGCCCATCCAGAATGACTACAATTGTGTATTCTGAAAATATTATTATTAGGTCACTCATCTCTGTGTGAGTTTTCTACTGAGGAATATTTTCTCAAACCTGATTTATAGAATTCGGTTTTTGTCTAGATGCTTAAACCTGGGAGGCGGAAGAGCTGGGCTCGGGTGGGAGGAATGAATATTTATTGAGCCACACACTGCACTGATTTTCCATATGTTTTCTTAGTAATCCACTTACCAACCCTGGAAGTTAGATTTTTTATTTCTATGTTACAGTGAGGAAACTGAGGCTCCAAAAATTTAAAGTAGTTTAATCAAATTTTCCCAGGAGATAGTGATACAGGAATTTGAACCCATGTGTCCCTGTTCCAATGCTCTTTCCACTCTACCACTTAAAGTAGAGACTGGGTCACATTTATGTTTGTATTCCCAGTGCCTAGTACAGTGTTTGGAACATGAAAGATAAGTGTTGGCCAAAAGAATGGAAGCACCATTAAGCAACCTGCAAGGTTCTAAACAGGCAATTGCTCCTCCCACTTAACTATTATAGAAGGGAGCTGAGTAAAACTGAGCATATGCAGGTGAATCCCTAATGAATAATTTTTATGAGAAAGATGAAAATTAATTCTTTTCCATCATTGCACTTTTTATTCTCACCAAATCCTAATTTTCAATCTTAAATATCTCTCAAACCCATTCCCTTCTCTTCATCCTCACCACCTCAGTCCTAACCCAAGACACCTTTACCTCTCACCTTCATAACTACAGTAACCTCTCATCTGGTCTGCCGCATCTCTCCTTTTGCCTCTCCACCCGTTCCCCACACTGCAGATATAATTATGTCCCTCTCTATGTAAAATCCTTTAATGTTTCCATTGCCCTTAAAAAATGAAAAGCCCAGAAACCTTTAACACCCTAACCTGTGTGATCTGCCCGACTCAGCTGTTCTGCCTCCCCTTGTGGTGTTGTCTCTTGCTCTCTATTTTTAAGGCAGCTGGCATTGTCACCTTTCCTTGGACTTTGCTATCTCTTGCCTTCATAATGCTCTTCTTTCCTTCTTGTACCTGCCTTACTCCTACTCAATATCCGGGCCTCAGTTAGACATCAACTCTGCAGGGAAGCATCGTCTGCCCTCCTGAGACTGAGCTGGGACCCCTGTTGTATGCTCCCATGGCTCTCTGCACACCTCCTTTAAAAACTGCTAAGAGAACTCTAATTGTTTCTTAAACAACCCCCTCCCCAACTAGACTCAGTTCCTAACCCACTGGGACCATATCATTCTTATTCACCAACATATGCTGAGCACCCACTCAGTGAACAGATGTATAAGAGACTCTTAATGAATACATGTTGTCTACATGAGTGATTTTCACACTGCACTTAAGTGGTGACATGCCCAGTGATTGAAGGGAAGTGACACAGAATTGCTTCTAAATCGCAGAATCAGAGCAAAGATTAAACAACCCTGTGATTTACTTGGGAGTGACTTTTAGATGGGGAGCTCCTGATGGTCTGAAGAATAAGTTAAAAAGCATTGTCATTTTGCTGTCTGTGTCTGGTGGTTAATCAAGCCCCAGTGGGGTCCAGTTCCCATGTGAGGAATAAACAAGGTGACATCATGGTGACACACTCTCGAGGGATTGCACAAGTTATCAGCTCTGTTTGCTGGTTTGAAGAGTATGTCCTTGCTCTCTTGGGCTACTAATCATTTTTGTAAGGCTTATGATTCTGTAGGTCTCCAGGGATAGGTGACAAACTTCAGACTCCCGGTTCTTTTGCGCTCTATGTGACCCTCAGGATCTAGCCTACCCCTCTGGGTTGATGGATGGCCTCCACTGCACAGAGTTCCAGGAAAACAGTGCCTTTGCTCACTGGTTTTCAAATTCTGAGTACACCCAGAATCTTCCCTTACTTCAGTCTCAATGTAACAACCAATATCCTTCTAACACATCAAGGTTTGTAAAACTTTCCCACTTTTTCTCTTTTGATCATGGATCTTATATGCTCACTAAAGAAAGAAAATAGATTGAAGACTGCAGTGTTTCACAATATTATATATACAAACAGATTCAGCTTAATGATCTGGATGTTATTTAACTTCTTTATGCTTCAGTTCTTCTCTGTAAAATGGAATAATAGTAATAGTAACTGCTTTCATAGGATGTTTGTAGAGTTTAATTAAATTAATACATGTACAGAATTATAACAGTTCCCAGCAAATAGGTAATCACTAAGTGTTAACTATTTCTATTACTATTATTATATTTTTCATGAGTGGATGTGTGATCTATTTGAAAAGACATGGGCTTTGGAATCTGGAAGACTGGATATCTATCTTGACTCTATCAACTACTGGCTATGCGACCTCAGGAAAGTTATTTAACCTCTCGAAACCTCGATTTGGACATATATAGGATAGTGATTAATACTACTGACCCCCAAGAATCATTGTGAATATTAATTGAGAGACTCTCTGGGAAGCTCCTAGTGAAGGCCAGGCACAGAGTTGACATATCCAGTAAATGATAGCTCCTGCCTATTACTCTGTATGGAAAATGCATCACTTTCAATACATAATAAATGAGAATTGCACTCAAGTTAACCAGTAAAGAGAGGTCAAGAAAGAAGGAAAAAACAGTGTTAGCAGATACTATTGATAGCATCCCAACAGTAGCTGTTAATGATTCTAAAATTAGAACACTTTTTGCGTATCTCAAGAACAAAAGTGATAACATTTATTGAGTACCTACTATGTGCCAGGAACTTTAAATAAGCCCATTTGAGCCCCAAAAAGTCTGCACAAGGAAGTGATCATCACTCTATTTTACTAATGAGACAGATAAAATGGTTGCTAAGGCCTCACAGTGAGTAAACAGTAAAGCTGGAGCTTTAATCCAGGACTGTGTGATGCCTAAACATGGTTTTTCTCCCTATTATGTAATACTCAAACATCTAATGTCTGTTGTGAGGATAAATAGACAGTAGCCAGGAGATGGGCAGGGGAGTGTTTTATGGGATGAAAGCATTGAAGATAGTGAGAACTGCATAGTATATTGGAGAAACATGAGCAAGATGTTTACAGGAGTCCATTTTGAGGAAGGTGAGTGATGATGCAGGAGAGGGGTCTTTTGCAGCAGGTGAGGGGTACATCATCAAGCAGCCCTAATGTTGGCCATCAAGTACAAATATGTCACAAGGGCACATGAAATGATCCTCCTATTCGAGTTCAAGGTGAACATTCCTACCTGACAGTATCTAGAGTTCTCAGAGGTGGTTCCTCTTCTGAATTCCTCCCCCACACTCCCTGCTCCTGAACAGGTGAGAATGTGTCCTCTGCCCACTGCACAATCCTCTCACAGCCCCTGGGACACAAAACCTTTCACCTTCACTTTCTCTCCCCTCTCCTCCCCTCCCCTCCCCTCTCCTCTTTTCCCCCTCCCTTCTGGTCTCTCATCCCATGACCCCTCAATCCCCTTAGTCCTTTCACATTCCTTCCCCAAGAGCCCAATCATCTTAGTTTCTGCCTGTATTCATTGGAAGAGAGAAATGGGGTGGAGCTATAAGTGTGGGGGAGCCATCTACAAGTTCCAGACTTCACAAAAAGGAAATAATTACCCTCTTTGCATATCTCTTATATTGTTATGCTGAGTTTAATCTCTTTCTCCATCTTGAATCCCATTCCCAAGGTTTTCTTTTGGTTTCTCAAGGTGTTATCCTAGACGTCCATCCTAGAAACCTGAGTGTCATTGTGAATTCCTCCCTCTCTCTCGCCACTAAAGCCAATCGGTGACCAATATTTTTAAACCTCCTAAATATTCCTGAGATCTCTCTTTTCCTCTCTATCCTGTCTAATCCAGATGGCAGTCTTAAATCAGATAACCATAGCTCCTTCCTAGATAGCTACAATAGCCCCTTAATCAATTCCCCACCCCAGTCCTGTTCCCCTCAAATACACTGTTCTCACTGACCACCAGTGTAAGTCTGCTCAGGATGAGCCTGGGAAAGTCTGAACTCATGCTCCTAAGATGGCAGGATCCACTTTTCTCCTTTCCTCCCACCCCCTCTCCTGGCCTTGGCACATACCTAAACTTGGGTGGCAGGTAGAATTATTAACTGAGCTGGAGAGACAAGGCGTGAAAGGCTTTGCTCAAGTTTAAGGAGCCTTTGGGATGGGCAGGCAGAGGGTGCAGTCTGTATTTGATACATGAGTTGAGGTCCAGGAGAGAGGTCTTGATTGCCAACTGAGAACAATCAAGATCCTCCCAGGTAGAATGAGAACAAGAGGCCAGGGAGAGAGGCTAGGAGAAGAGCAACACTCAAAAGGCAGGTAAAGAAAAAGCAAATCACACACAAACACACGAAATAAAGACAAACAAGAATATGAGGAGAATATGAGTCTTCCTGTTGCACTGACAAAAAATCTGAACTTTCTACTGTTGCCCACAGGGCCCAGAATGACCTGGCTTTGCCTACTTTATCTCCTCACCTCTTGAGCTTACTTACTCAGGTCAGACACATAATCTTCCCCTCTCCTCAGATGCACCAAGTACATTCCTATTTTAGGTCTGCTTCTTCTGACATTGACCACCTTTCAGGGCAGCCATTTTTCTAAACCACTTTATTGATGTATGATGGACATGTAAAAAACTGTATGGATGTAATATATACAACTCAATGAGTTTAGGGGTAAGTATATACTTGTGAAACCATCACCAACATCAAGGCCATAAATATATCCATCTCATCCCAAAGCTTCCTCTGCCCACTTTGTTATTATTATTTTTATGCATGTGGTAAGAACATTTAAAATCTACCCTCAGCATATTTTAAGTAAACAGCACAATATTGTTAACTATAGGCACTACGCTATATAGATCTCCAGAAATTATTTATCTTGTACAACTGAAACTTTGGACCCTTTGACAATCACCCACCCAATTTCTTGTCCCCACTCCCTGGCAACCACCATTCTACACTCTTATAAGAGCTTGACTATTTTGGAGTCCACATATAAGTGGAATCACACATTACTTGTCTTTAGTGTTTGGCTTATTTCATTTAGCATAATCTCCAGGTTCATCCACATATTGAAAATAGCAGGATTTCCTTATTTTTAAAGGTTGAATAATATTCCATTGTGTCCACATTCTACATCTTTTATATCTATTCATCAATCAATGGATATTTAGGTTGTTTTCATATCTTGGCTACTGTGGATAATGCAGGATGGTTATTTTTGAGGTAGCTCTCTATTCTTCCTATCACTTCATCCCAATTTATATCTTTTATAGCTTGTAGCACTATCTAAAATCTTTGGATGATTTTCTTGATTATCTGCCTCTATCCACACCCCCCACTAAAATACAAGCTCCATAAGGACAATGAGCTTGTCTGCCTTGTTTATCTCTGCATGCTCATCACCTACCTACCTGAGTGTCAGGCACATAGTCCACATTCAGTAAATACCTGGTGAAGACCAGGACAGAGTGATGTCACAGCAGCCAAGAGAAGTGGTTCTCAATCAAGACTATTTGCATCAAAGTCAATTCAGAGAGCTTTATAAATGTACAGCTGTCTGGCACCTGCCCCAACCTCATGCCCATCAAGTCTGAATACCCACACACAATATAAATATATATATATGACTTACTTTTAAAATGTACAGCTGAAACATTGAATTTTATTAACCAATGTCACCATAAAAATTAATTAATTAATTTTTAAAAACTCCGAATCCCCAGAGTAAGTGTTGAAATTCTCCACTTTGATATATTCAGATGACAGCCAGGATCGAGAACCCTTAGAATAAGGAATTTCAAGAAGGATCAAAAGTGGCAAATGCAGAAGGCAGTTTCAGCAATCTAAGGACTGAACAACATCCAGACTGGACACTCTAGAGCTGAGCTGGTTAGTTCAAAGTATGGAGGAAGCTGCTCAAAAGGACATGTGCTAGTTGCCTTCCAGGGTCTACCCCCATCTTCTACCAATGCTTCCCTGATTGTCCTGTGGAGAATTCATTCTCCCTCATTTTCAACTATGGGGTTTGCGGGGACCAAACACACCAGAGCAGGGGGTACTGGCCATGATTACATAATTGCCTCCCACAGCATTTAACTCAGGGCTGGACACAGCCAAGAGCATCCAAGAAGATGCTTGCTCGGGTTCCTGAGTCAAGTCTCTTCTGGAAACTCATAGAAAAGACCATTTCTCTCCTTCAGTGACTGGGGCCTCGGTGACAAGTGGATCCTTGGAAGCAAGCCCTATCTGAGTCAGTTCCCTCTGGACGCTTCAGTTCCACAAGTAAATCAGTTCTTATGGATGAAAAAGAGCCCTGACCTACACAACTAGTATGTCAACCTGTATGTCTGGTGAACTGAGAGTGAACTGGGCTTTAGTTTGTTTACACCCAGACTTTTCAACAGGTTTTGTTGAATTAGGATATGAATCTAAACCACAATCAGAATGCCTGTCACAATCAGTCAATATTTTCAGAGGGTTAGAACACTGGCCTAAAAGGGTCTGAAGCCTAAAGTGGGTTTGATTCTGGAAAGTACAATTGATTCTTAAACAACATGAGGGTTATGAGTGCTGACTTTCTCCATTTTAAAATCCGTGTATAACTTTTGATTTCCCTAAAATTAGGTACAGCAGTTGACCCTCTGTATCTGCAGGGGATTAATTTTAGGACTGTTGGCAGATACCAAAATCCACAGACGCTCAAGTCCCTTATATAAAATGGAGCAGGTCAAAGCAAACAGTTGGCTCTTACATTTGCAGACTCCCAACTGTGGATCAAAAATAGTACAGGTAAGTTATTTTTAAAACTCAACACAGAAGTGAGCCCGTTCAGTTAACCCCGTGTTGTTGTTCAACTATAGATGTATTACAATTGCCTCAAAATAGAGAAGGCTTTTTAGAAATAGACATTCCATGAAGCCTTCTGTTCATCTGGGCACACACCAATGCTAAGATGTTCCAGTATCCAAGATGGCCACAGTAGTCTTAATAATCAAAGTCATTTCTTAACATCTTTAGAAAGCAATATGGGAACAAGCAGATCCAACAGATCTCAAGCTACTGTGGGTTTGAATGAACACTCCCTTTTGCTTCATATCTGATTGGCGTACATCTGTTTTGGATTGTACATTGTGTTTGTGTATTTATGCTTTGATTCATAGTAACTTCTCATGTTATGGAATTGATTTGCATTGAACACAACTGTAAATTAAAAAATAAATTGCTTAAAGAGAAAAATAATCTGCCAGCAGATCCTGACCAACTGTAGCAAGAATGGACTGACTTCCGTATGTCTTACCTCCGTAGGCTGGAGTTGCATCGAATTCAGAGGTTTTCCTGGGGGCCCTAATCATTATACAACAAAGGAAACAGGCTTTGGTGGCCAGGACCCAAGGCATATGAATATAGGAAATTTCTAGGTTTGTACTCAAAAGAATAAGGACTTTAGAGACAGATTTATGTTCAAGCCCTAGTTCTACCACTGACTGGCTCTGTGACAAGTGAGTTATTTAACAAATCTGAGCCTCTTTGCTCAACTATAAATGTGAACGCAACAAAATCTACTTTGTAGGATGCTGAGGGTCAAATGATACCTATGTGACAGTGCTAAGCTCTCATTGTGGTAGCAAAATGATTGTCACAGATTCAAATCTCACGCTCTTCACCGCAGCCTCCAGATGACCCCTCAGGCAGCGCCCACCGAAGAGAAAGCTCTCAAAACGGTAAGTTTCTGTTTCTTTTTTTTTCTCTATCATTTTACTGCTACATGTAAGAGTACCCAAAATATTAATTACATTAACATATGGCATTACAATTTCTTTGAGGGTAAAGAGTGGGATTCTCATGTTTGATATGTAAATACTGAGTAGACTCATCTACGTCTTATTAACATTTTTTTCAACTTTATTGAAGCATAACTTAGTTCTGTTTAAAGCATACAGCTCAAGGACCTTTGACAAATGTATACAACTATGGGTACAGTCACTCAAGATATAAATGATTTCACCTCTCCGAGAAGCTCTGTTATACCTCTTGGCAGTCAATCCCTCCTATGTACCATCCCAGGTAATCACTGAACTCATTTCTATCACCATTGATTGGATTTGTCTTTTCTAGAATTTCATGTTGATAAAATCACATGGTATGCAGTCTTTCGTATGTTTCTTTTCTCAATGTAATGTTTTTGAGATTTATCCATGTCATTGCATGTATCAGTAGTTCATTCCTTTTATTGCTGAGTAGTATTCCATTGTATGAATATACCACAATTTGTTTATCTGTTTACCTGTTGACAGACATTTAACTTTTTGATTATTATAAATAAAGTTGCTCTGACATTTGTTCACAAGTTTTTTGGAACATGTCATTCCTGTTGGGTATATAGCTAGTTGTAGAATTTTGGGGTCACATGGTAAGTGTATATTTAAATCTTTAAATATTTATAAAAAGTGCCTAACAGTGTATGAGAGCTCTAATTGCTTCACACCTTTGCCAATATTTGATATTGTTTTAACCTTTATTGTAAATATGAAGTGGTAACTAATTGTGATTTGTTGCTAATTTTTTAAAAGTCTGTGGTAAAATACACATAAAATTTACTATCTTAACAATTTTTAAGTACAGTGGCATTAAGTGCATTCACATTGTTGTGTTACTATCACCATCATTCATCCACAGAACTCTTTTCATCTTACAAAGAAACTCTGTACCCATAAAACTCTCATTCCCCATTCCCCTCTCCTCCTAGTCCCTGGCAACCACCATTCTACTTTCTGTCTCTATGAATTTTAATATTCTCGGTACCTCGTGTAAGTGAAATCATACAGTATTTGTCTTTCAAGACTGACTTGATTTCACTTAGTGTAATGACCTCAAGTTTTCTCCATGTTATAGCTTGTGTCAGAATCGCCTTCCTTTTTAAGGCTGAATATTTCATTGTATGTACATACCATATTTTGTTTATCCACTCATCTATTGATGAACACTTGGTTTGCTTCCATCTTTTGACTATTGCATATAGTGCTGCTATGAACATGAATATACAAATATCTCTTTGAGCTCCTGCCTTCAATTCCTTTGGATATATACACAGAAGTGAGATTGCTAAATCATATGGTAGTTCTATTTTTAATTTTTTGAGGAATCATCATATGTTTTCCATAATAGCTGTACCATTTTACATTCCTACTGACAGTGCACAAGGGTTCCAATTTCTTTGGATCCTCATCAACACTTACCGTTTTTGATAGCAGCCATCCTAATGGGTGTGAGGTGATAGCTCACTGTGATTTTTATTTGCATTACCTTAATATTTAGTGATGTTGGGAATCTTTTCTTGTGGTTATTGGCAATTAATATATCTCCTTTGGAGAAGTATCTATTTAAGTCCTTTGTCCATTTTATAAATGGTTTGTTTTTTGTTTGTTTGCTAGTGATGCCACTAATTTTTAAACTGTCCTTCTCGTAGCAGTGTTATTCCATTTTATAGATAAGGAAATTTTAGTTCAGAGTGGTAAAGTGAGCATAGTAAACTGTTCACAAGCACTATTCTTATCCCATCAAATATAAAGATAAGCAATTATTTGAATATTGATTTGGCATATATTAAGGGCAGCATAAGTATGATAGAGGCTGGGGATATTGGGATATTGGTAGATAAATAAATAAACGGGTAATGTGACAAGTACCATAATAGGGGAAGCAGATGATGCTAGTTAGTTATATTTGGGAAACTGAGTAGTTTAGCATAGCTAGAGCTCTGGGTATAAAGAATAGCTAGAAATGAGGCTGGAGAGGGAGACTGGTGAGAGTTCTTAGTTGCAAACAACAGAATCCACTCAAACTTATTTAAGCAGAAAATCCATTTGTAAAATATTGAGTAGTGTGCATCTCCAAGAGGGCCAGAGAGTGGGACCTAGAGGCCACAGGAACAGAAACAATGCCCAAACAACCCCACAGGACTTTCAGCAAAGACTCCACTGCCACCACCCTGTTGGTGTAGTCACCGGCGGTCACTGGAGGTCACTGGCCACAGTGACACAGACATCCAAACCTCCATTATGGCTGCCCCCACCAAAGCTGATTTCCTGTACTCTCATCCTTGTCTTAAAAATGGATTCTCTGGAGAGCCTATTTCTTCACATAGTCCACTTCTGAAAAGAATCTTGCATGGTTGTGTCTCATGGACAGAGCCTGAGTTCTCCAGATGCAACTTGCAAAAATGAGTTTTTCTGGCTTCTATCTCCAGTGGGCAAGACTCATAAGGGGGGGAACTTCCCAATCATAGAAAAGGGTTCAACAAGTAGAGGGCATTTTCACACAAAAAAAGTCGTACAAGAATGCTCATAGCAGTTTTATTTGTAATAGCTCCAAATGGGAAATAGTCCAAGCGTTCTTTAAAAGGTGAGTGGTTAAACTGTTGTGCATCTATACCATGGAGTATTACTCAGCAATAAAAGGAATGGCCTACTGATGCATGCAACAACTTGGCTGGATCTCCAGGGAATTATGCTGAGTGAAAGAAGCCCACCTCAAAAGAATGTATACTGTGTTATTCCATTTATATAACATTTTTGAAATTACAAAATTTTAGAAATGGAGAACAAATTATTAGTTGCCAGGGGTCAAGGAAGGAGAGAGAGGGCACTGTGGGAGGTAGATGAGTATGATTATAATGAGGGATATAATGTTCTATATTTTGACTATAGAGGGGGATATATGGACCTACACACATGATAAATATTATAAAACTAAACATACATGTACACATACACATAAATGAGTACACATAAAACTGGGAAGTTTGAATAAAATTGGTGGATTATATAAATGTCAATATTCTGGTTATGAATTTGTACTATAGTTTTCCAAGATGTTAGCATTGGAGGAAACTGAGCAAAGGGTACATGGGATCTCTCTGTATTATAATGACAAGTTAATCTACAATTATCATTATAAAAATTAATAACAAAGCAGTGGGATGCCAGAAAACACTAGGGATTTGGGACTTTATTTTAAGAGCTGGGGGAAACTATTGAGGGATTTTAAATAGGAGTGACACATGTCTTCATTTAGCACCTATTTTCTGTCCAATGGTGGGATAATGTTATCCTGGTTTAAGTTACAACTGTGACATTTTAATTTAAAATAAAATTTAAAAGATCTGTTTTTTTTTTTAAACCTGATGTGGTTTCCCAGACTTTCCAGGAAGGCAATTTTTGGCCCAACATATGAGCTATGATTCCTCCTGCCACAGAAATAATAAGGATTTGTTCTCTCATTCCTTCCACATGCATTTATTAAGCATCTGCTATACGTCAGGCACTGTGCCAGGCACTATAGATTTGCAAATGAATGATACAATCCTGCCTTTGAGAAACTGCATTGTTCGACCCTGGGCAAAAAAAACAATGGTTCCAAAAAGAAAGGAATTTATTTGGATGTCATGTAACCTGAAGACTAGGGACAAAGAACCAGAGTTGATTCAGTGGCCTCACAATGTCACCAATATCCCAGGCTCCTACTATCTTTTTGCTCCACTATCCTTAGCATATGTTTCCTCTCCTCAAGCATACCTCATTGTTGCAAGGTAGACATTGCAGCTCAGCTTGCATAAGAAGGAAGGAAGGAAGAGCAGCAAGGGAACCTGCCTGCTGAATTGGCAAGCTCCCCAAATCTCTTTAGGGAATTCTCCTGGGAGCTACACCCAGAAGCTTCCATTTTCATCTCATTGACCACTCCTGTTTGCAGGGCAGCTGGGAAATTAGTATTCTCTTGTTGGGACAAAGAGAGAATGGATAATTATTGGTAACTAGCAGTCTCAAACACAAGGCTCTTATAATCTAAGTGAGGAGGCAAGCATGTAACTAGTTAGTGACAATACAGCATGTTAACTGCCTATGTGTGTAAAGGAAGTATGACATCAAGGCTGCAGAGACACAAATTCAGTCTCGATACAGTCAGGGAGGGCTTCATGGAAGAACAGATTTTTGAAGAAATTACTCAGTAGAGGGAACTGCAGTGCATATACCAAAGTGTAAAAGGGCCTGTCATGTGTAAGACAGAAAGTAAAGTCTAATGGTGTTGGAGCATAGGTGTTTTCAGGAGTGTTAGGAGAAGTGTCTAGAAAAGTAGGTCGGAACCAGAACGTGAAGAGCCTTGAATGCTGTGCTAAGAAGTTTAGACTTGGTTCTCTAAAGCAGTAGTTCTCAAACTTTTCATGCATCAGGATCACCTATGATTCTTGTTAAAACGCAGATTGTGCCCCCATCCTGGCCAAAGTTTCTAATTGAGGATTTCTGGTATGGGGCCTGAGAATTTGCATGTGCGTTTCTAACAAGCCTTTGCTGATCAGGGGACCCCATTTGGAGAACTATAGGGATAAAGAATAGGCTATGGACAGGAGTTTTCAAGTAGGGAAATAATGTGATCTTTCTCTCTCTCTCTTTTTTTTAGAAGGATCTTCAGTGGAATCAACCTTAGGACTGAGTGATTTCCTGCAGAGTGTAAACCCATCAGAAACTGCCCTAAAAGGTGGAAGTTTCACCCATGGGCATCACACTGCTCAGCACAGATAGTATCCAGAGCAAAGGTCTAGGTTTTGAGAGGATCTGGGTTCCAGTTTTGTCTCTGTCACCAACTGGTTGTATGAACTGGAACAAATGTGTTAACCAGTCTGAGTGTTGGTTAGGGTATCAGTAACAAAAATTAGTACCATTTATTGAGTAATTACACAATCATCTTGTTTAATACAACTGTCCTAAAAAATGGGTATTTTTAAAAATTAAAAAAAATTTTTCAATGACAATTGACATTCAATATTATATTAGTTTCAGGTGTACAAATATAGTGTTTAGACATTTATATAACTTGTAAAATAATCCCCCCAATAGGTCTAGTACCCACCTGGCAGGATACATAGTTATTACGATATTTATTCACTATATTCCCTATGCTATACTTTACATCTCCATGACTATTTTGTGACTTCCAATTTATATTTAATCCTTTCACCTAGCCCTCCAACCCTACTCCCATTTGGCAACCTTCAGTTTGTTCTCTGTACCAATGAGTCTGTTTCTGTTTTGTTTGTATATTTTGTTTTTTAGATTTCACATATAAGTGAGTTCATATGGTATTTGTCTTTCTCTGTCTGACTTATTTCATTTAGCATAATACCCTCTAGATCCATCCATATTGTCTCAAATGGTAAGATTTCATTTTTTTATGGCTGAATAATATTCCATTGTATATATGTACCACTTCTTTATCCAATTGTCTATCGATGCACACCTAGGTTGCTTCCATATCTTGGTTATTGTAAATAATGTTGCAATAAACATAGGGGTATATCTTTTTGAATTAGTGTTTTGGATTTCTTCAGGTAAATACCCAGAAGTGGAATTGCTGGGTCATAAGGAGATAGTTCTATTTTTAATTTTTTAAGGAACCACCATTCGTTTTCCACAATGGCTGCACCAATTTGCAATCACACCAACAGTGCACGAAGTTTACCTTTTCTCCACATTCTCACCAACACTTATTGTTTGAAAAAATATGGAACACTTCACAAATTTGTGTGTCATCCTTGTGCAGGGGCCATGCTAATCTTCTCTGTATTCCAATTTTAGTGTATGTGCTGCCAAAGTGAGCACAAAGATAGGTATTATTGTTCCAGTTTACAGAACAATAATTATTAAGTCTAAGAGAGATTAAACAACCCAAGATCCCAATACTATTAACTGGTAGGTTTTGGCTTCAAAACCAGGATTTGTTTTTTACTCCAAAGCTTATGCCCTTATGATTTTGTTATGATTTCTGAACCTGGTGTTTACAAATGTATTTTTAGGAATAGATGAGTTTTCCGTGACAATTTCAAACATTTAATATTATTGATGTTAATCTTTAAAAAATTCATTTAAGCAAATATTGGGTATTCTGGATGACACTTCTAGCTGATTTTAAGCCCTGCATTTGTGTTTACAATGACAATGGAGCCAAGTAGAATAATTTTAATTGTCCCAGCTTGTAAATGGTGTGCCCATGCAAAGTAAGGAGCAGCAAATGACCTCAAGACAAGCTGTATGAACGGAGTATCCAAGATGGTTTGAATGGAGAGAAGAGGTAGAAAAGTTCTTATTGAGTGGGGCATGATAGTTAAAAAAACAAACAAATATATGAACCCATATCAGTCAGCTCCATATTCACATTACTAATAATAGCTATTTAGTTTCATGAAACAATGTCATCTGCCATATTAACTTAATCCTGTTAATTTCAACATTATTGATTTGTGGCATTGCTTACAAATGTATTTGTGTTTTCTAGTTACTCAAAAATTACAAGCCTCTAAAGAGTTTATACTTAGTTTTTTTGGTATACTTATTTGAGTTACACAAGAACAAAAATAATGTATGTCAACTCTGGGAGTCCAGAGAAATTTTTCATCATGAATGCGGGTCTGCAAATTACTTAAGATTAGGCCAGGGTTCTGAGTTATAGTCAACAGAAGTACTCTCTGGTTAATATAAGCAGAAATGGAGGTTCTTAGATGGGTATTGGGTGGCCGAAGAACAGAGAGGAATAGTAGAGAACCAGACTCAGGAGGTGGTCAAGAGCCAGGGCTGTCCCCAAAGCTGTCTGAGGTGGAAGAAGCTCTGACTCTCCCAGCACAGGATTCACCACCTTGGTCCCAGGCACCATCATTCCAGGACTTTGGCTGCTACCACTATCAAGCCTTCAAATCACTCTCTCAAGAGTGAAGATTGTAGTGAACATCCAGTTGGCTGAGCTTCTATTGTTTGCCTACCTCCTGGCTTCCAGGGAGGAGCCACGTGTCTTCTTTTGGCTTCTGTAGATACAGCCAATGGAAAATTTCCCCCAAATAGGAAGGACCTCTAGATGCTGGGGAGTCAAAACCCAGCCAATATTCACGATACACACTCTTCTATAAAATAGAGGGATTTTAGCATTGAATAAAATAACCTCATGAGCATCAACCATAAAACCCTGTTGACATGTTTATAGTTATTGATGAGCAGCATTTAACGAGGTCCCACTGTGATCAAGATCAGGGATAAGGGCCTAGCTTCCACCACTGGTATTTTTGTTTTATGGTCCTTGCTACAGTGGGCAGATCAAGAGGGAACCACGCAAGGTAATTTAATAGAGAGACTGTGTCTTCCTTGAAAAAAAATGTTTTTTTTCATTTAAACCAGCTTCTCTGGTATTTATAAAAAGCTAATAAAAAGCCGCTGGCTCAGTTTTTGGAGGTGAAATTCAGAAAACATAGTTTTTATCACAGCAGCATTTTTATGTTTCCATCCTCCTGAGCTAATCGCATAACTGGTTTTGCTCCGAGCATGGATGGGAAGTGTTTGTCCAGGTCTCTGTGGCGCTTGCTAAAAATACTTCCTTGCAGTGCTTCACATGTGACTTCAATTAACTGTGAAGAAAACCTGCTGCACAAAGAAAAATTGTTTATTCTGTGTTCCATATATGAAACCGTTACCTTTTCTTATTTTGGTAGTAAGTCTTCTATTCTGAAGCTGTTCTACTTTGGGAACTGCAAAGGAAGTTCTTGATTGTCCACTGCTTTCTATGCAAAGATATCTGCATCCCGAAATAGATTTTTTTTTTCTTCCTCCTTCTCTGGTTACATGAAGGAGTTGGGGGGGAAAAAACTTGATTTGGCTACTGCATGATCTGTTCACCTTCCTCATTCCCTACTTCTCTGACCTCACCCCCTACCCAACTCCAGCCACAGTGGCTTCGTGGCTGGTTTTGGAACATGCCAGGTTCTCTTCTCCCTCTGGGCCTTTGTACTTGCCTGGCATAATCTTCTCTTATATAGACACATGATTTGCTCCTTCAACTTCCTTCCAGTTTCTGTTCAAATATTCCTTATTATGGAAGTCTTTCTGCTTCTAGTAATTCGAGCCCCCAACTTCCCTGGTACTTTCTCATTCACCCTGCCCTATTGTTCTCCAGGAAACCTGATACACTGTATACTTAATTGTTATTTGTTTATGTATCTTCTCCTACTAGAATACAATCTTCATGAGGCAGAATGTCTTCTTCCCTGCTAATCATACTTTCCCAGCACATAATAGATAGTCAATAAACTAAGTGTTGAATGAGTGAATGCATATAACAGTAACAGTTATCATTTCATAGGTAATGAAATTACAAACATTATCTCTAATAAAGGAGTGAAATTATGCTGATGCAATTAATATTTTGAGGATCAAGGGCAATGAGGGGCCCACACCACTGTAGTAGGAGGTGTTAAGGTCAGAAGCCACTGGGTAAAGAGGTAATGCAACATTTAAATCTTCACTCTGTATCTCTCCTCCATAGTCCTGGCTAATACACCCAACTGCCTTTTCAGCATTTCCTTTTGGTTGTCTCATAGGCAGCTCATACTATGTATGTCCAAAATGGAACTCTTGATTACCCCTGCCTCCAGTATAAATCTGTATCTCTTCCAACTGTCCATTTCAGTTAATCACAACTTTCCACCTTTGCTCAGGCCAAAAGCCAAGGAGTCATCTTGGGTATCTCACTTTCCTTGAATCCTTACATGTAATCCACTAGAAAGTTTGCCAACGCTACCGTGACAGAAATGGCCAACTGACCACAGAAATCTGTATTCCCTTTCCATAGTGTAGAACTGTTGATCAGAAGTGGCTGCCCACACAGGGAGTATATTTCCTAGCTCCGCATCATTCAGGTAAAGCCATATGACGGGTTTTCATCAATGAGATATAAATGGAAGTACCACAGTTAGGCCCAAGTGCCAAAGAAGCATATATGCCTTCTCCATGCTCTCTTTTCCAACTGTTTGCTGAATGAAGAGGGTCCTGCAAAGGATTTTGGAGGCCCAGGAGTTGGTAGTCACAAGATGGAAGGATCCTGGGTCCCTGAGTTACCACTTAGAGGAGAGCCACTTGCTCTTCTAGAATACCTGTTTGGCCTTTATGTGAAAAAACTACCACGTTTTGGGGGTTATCTGTCATTGTAGCTGGTATTATCTTAACTAATATATCTATCGCCAAAATATATCTCGAATCTGTCTACTTGTCTTCATGAATCTTATTCTATTTTGAAACACTATCCTCTATCACCTAGAAGATTGTAAAAGTCTCCTAACTTATGTTCTTGCTTCTATCTTCCTGCTTGCTATAGACCAAATATCTGTGTCGCCCACAAATTCATATATTGAAACATAATCCCCAATGTGCTTGCATTTTCAGGTCCAGCCTTTGAGAAGTGATTAGGTCATGAGAGTGAAGCCTTCATTAATGGAATTAGTGCTATTATAAGAGACTCCAGAGAGCTCCCTTGCCTCTTCTACCATGTGAGAATCTAAGAACCAAGAAGCCAGTCCTCACCAGATACCAAATATGCCAGGTGCCTTGATCTTGGACTTCCCAGCCTCCAGAGCCATGAGAAATAGATGTTTGTTGTTTAAGCCACCCAGTCTATGGTGTTTTTTTTATAGCAGCCTGAAATGATAAAACATCCCCTATAGGGTCTATTCTTTACACAGCCATTGGAAGGATCTTTTAAAAATTATGTCACCTCTTTCCCTAAAACCCCTCAATGGCTTCCCAGTGCATGTAGAATAAAGTCTGAATTCCTTACTGTAGTCTGTCTACTTCCCCAATTTTACTGCAAACCTCTCTCTTCTTCACTTATTATGGTTCAGCCACCCTGACCTTCACTAAGTTCTTCAAACATGGAAGACTTGCTCCTGTCCCAGAGCCTTTGCACTTGCTATTCCTTGTGCACGGCAGATTTCCTCCAGGTTGTGGCATGACTGGCTCCTTGTCATCCTTCAGGTCTCAACTCAAATGTCACTTCCTCACAGAAGCCCTTCCTGATCGCACCATCAGATTGCTGCTATTCTGCTGCTACAACCTGTCATTCTTTTTATTTTATTGCCTTGTTTTAATTTCTTCATTGCTCTTACCAGTGTTTCAAATGATCTCTTTTAAGTTATCTTAACTTGCATGACTTAAATTATGTTTCCTGGCTATTGTCTCTCTCCCCACCTCTTTTCCAACACCTCTCTGTTAGAATATAAGTTATAGGAAGAAAGATAAGAAGATAGAAAGAACAAAGGGAGGGAAGGTGAGAAGGAGAAAGAATTGCCCTAATATGATCAATGATCCTCACAGTGAGACCCCAGGATCCACACAAAGTTCCTGGAGGAGAGAAGGAGAGGGTCAGGGAGAGAGAGAGGGAAGGCAGGCTGGGCAGCCCTCTTGCTTCTGAGTCAGCCTCAAAGATACAGAAAGAATATTACCTTCCACCCCTGGGCATCGGCTTACTATTCTTTGGCAAGCTCTCTCCCACTGGAAAAGAACGAAAAAAACACTCTTGCCCTCGTTTTCTCCCTCTGTACAGAAACCTCATCTATTTCTAAGCACTGAAAATATTATAGTACTTCCTTATATATGTAATTCAGAAGAATATTACATTGTAAAAAATAGTATAAAGAAAACATGGTTTGCCCAAAATGACCAGTTATTTATTTACATGCAGCTGACCCTTGAACAACATGGGTTTGAACTGCAGGGGTCCACTTATATATGGATTTTTAAAAAAATAAATGCCATAAGTGTATTTTCCTTATGATTTTATTAATAACCTTTTCTTTTTTCTAGCTTATTTTATTATAAGAATACAATATATAAAATGGATAACATACAAAATATGTATTAACTGACTGTTTATTATTATCAGTAAGGCTTCCAGTCACCAGTAGACTGTTAGAAGTTATGTTTTGAAGAAGTCAAAAGTTATACATGATTTTCGACTGTGCAGTGTGTATGCCACTAATCTCGTGTTGTTCAAGGGTCAACCGTATATCAAATTCTTTTGAGATAGTTTTATAAATTGTGGTGCCCTAAATACAAACACAGTCAACTTCCTGGGTATTCTAGCATTATATTCAGTCGGGCACATTAGGCTTTGAATTTGGAACCTGCTTTATGATGACGTAACTGTTCAAATGTATATAAATACCCCCTTTTAAAAATATACAAACAAATACAGATTCATCAGTCTAAGCAAGGTTGACTTGGATTTTGAAGCCGTCTTAAATAATCAGCTATAGACTCAATCAGATGAATAACAGTGAAAAAACAGTAATTAAAATACTTAATTTTTAAAACTCTGAATCTTTTAAAAATTAAGTTAAAGCTTTTTCTTTTTCTTTTTCTTTCAGTTTTATTGAGATATAACTGACATCCAGCACTGTGTAAGTTTAAGGTGTACAGTACGGTATAATCTTTGGACTTACTTTTATTGTGAAATGATTACCACAAAAAGTTTAGTTCCATCATCTCATACAGATACCCCCCCCCAAAAAAAAAGAAAAAGAAAAGAAGTTTTTCTTGTGATGAGAACTCTTAAGATTTCCTCACGTAGCAGCTTACAAATAAACCATACAGCAGTGTTAACTGTTATCATCATGTTACATATTACATCCCTAGTACTCATTTGTAACTGAAAGTGTGTGCCTTTTGGCCACCTTCACCCAGTTCTCCCTCCTCTCATCACCCCCATCTCTGGTAATCACAAATCTGATTTTCTATGAGTTTGGCTTCTTTTTTTCTTTTTCTTTTTAGATTCCTCATGTAAGTGAGATCGTACAATATTTGTCCTCTGTGTATTTGTCTTACAAACATGTTTTTAAGTAGAAATCACTCCCATTGTATAGGTGAAAAAATGGAAGTTTGGGCAGTGTCCAAGTTTGTGCCTAGTGCCATGCAGCCAGAAAATGGTGGAACCAAGGTTTGAACTCTGGTCTATCTGATGTCAAAGTCTCAGCAAGTCTCATGTGTCAAGGGCTTTTCTATCCTTTGACAAACAATGTCAAAAACTATGTCAGAACCCCACTAAGTTCCAATTCCACATAATAGCCCACAGGGGAAGGGAAACTGAGAGGAGACATTTTCTTTCAGAATCAAAATGTTGGTCTACGAGAGTAGATTCAATGATTTATTTAAAGATTATCAAAGGGGTCTTTCCTGGGTGAACTTAGTGGTATTTTTAAAAGATCATTGAATGAGGAGTCAGGACAGCTGATTTGAATCCTGGTTTTGCACTACTCAAGTAGTTGTACTAAGGCAAATGTTCTACCCTCCCTGAGCTCCCACTTCCTCATCTGTGGAATGGGGTCATGAATGACTTCCTCATAGGATCACACCACATTGAACGAGAATGCTCAGCCAGCTGGTAGTTGGCGCCCAGTAACATTGATACCCTTTCTTCCTTGTTTACTTTCCTCGTGCCTATATATAGCACATGCTTGTAAGAGCTGAATGCAAAAAGAAGAAATTGGAGCCAAGAGAGACATGGCAATCTCGGTTTGAAGAATTTCTCTCCAAAGTGTTGTTGTCCTTTGAGTGAATCCACATTCAGAAGAAAAATGCACACTCATTTTTGCTAAGTTCTCCACTCTAACCATTCTGTCTGAGAGGTAGCTAGTTAACTGTGGCCAAACTCTGGCTGGCCTTAAATCCAGCATCTGTAACATTCTTTTCTGTAGAAAATTGCTCTTATTATCTCCAACCCCAGCTGACTGAAATTTGTCTCTAAGAAAGACAGCAAGAATATATTGCCAAGCTGAATTGTTCTTATAGTATTTGAAGGAAAATTCCTTGTGTGAGGACAGATTTAATATTTGGATCAGTGTTAGATATCACTCAGAGATCCTAGGTCTGAGTAATTGTTCTGGCCATAAATCTGATCTTGCTTAAGGGGACTCATTCAGAACCATGCTGTGAAAAGAGCTGATATTCAGAAAAATGCTCACCACTGACTTCTTGACAGGTTTAAAATGGTACCTCCCCAAACCTTGGAACATCGCCCGTAAGCACAGCTTTTCATTGAATTCCACAAGTGGCTGAAGACTTGGGTCACTGCCATTCACAACGGCCCCATCACTGAACTCTATCCAGTTGGGTAAAATGTAAAATCCATGTTGGGTCATCATGGAAGTGAAGCTCATTTCTGTGCTCTGAGATGGCTGCAAGGAAAGAAGGGAAGGGAATTGACTGAGTACCTGGCACTGTTCGATGCTTTTCTACACATCTGACTAAAAATTTTGCAAATGTTTTAACCATTCATAGCTCTATATTTACCACGTTCCTATCCTATGACCATATCTCTGAAATTTGAGCAGTAGAGGACTTGGCAAGCCAGATCTAGGTTTGAATTTTGACTTCCTGCCCTAGATTCATAGTTCAATGATGGCAAAGTTTGTTCATTGCTGTGTCCCTAGTACCTAGAACAGTGCCTTGTACACAAGTAGGGCCTTAATACTTGTTAAGTTGAATTGACAACTGGACTTCTTACTTAGCCACTTTAAACCTTCTATTTCTTCAACAATAAAAGTAGAAAAAATAAAACCTGTATCATAGGATTTTTAAATTATACTTTTTATTTTGAGAGAATTGTAGATTAACATGCAATTGTAAGAAATAATACAGAGCAATGCTATGTATCCCTTCCCCTAGTGGTAGCATCTTGCAAAACTAAGTACAATATCACAACCAGGATACTGACATTGATTAATTTACTGGCCTTATAGGATTTCTCTTCTAGGATTTTTATGTAGATTAAATGCAATTATATAGGCATAATGCTTAGTGTAATACTTGCATATTGTAAACATTTAATAATGGTAGCTAATATCCTTTCAAGAAGCAACATGATGTAGAATAGTGCTTCTCAAAGTATAATGTGAATATGAATCATCTGGGGAGCTTGCTGAAATGCAGATGCTGATGCAGTAGGTCTGGGTGGGGCCCGAGAGTCTGTATTACTAGCAAGCTCCCAGGGGATGGCTGATGTGAGGTGATAGGCTAAGCACATGGCTCCAGAATCAGACTGCCAGGGTTTAATTCTAGTTCCACCCTTATCACCTTTAAGACTTTGAACAAGTTATACTTCAGTTTCTTCATTTGCTTAATGAGGATATTTACAGCCCCTACCTCATATAGCTCGTGCGAGACTTATATAGATTATTGTCTTAAAGCACTCAGAACAGTGCTAGGATCATAGTAAGTGTTCTCATTAAATGTTAGATATCATTATTATTTTATTTCATTTCTTATTCTGTATTCTCTCACTGAAGTAAGATCATTTGCATTTTTCCGCTGGTTACGTTGGCCCCCAGAAAAGTAGAAATTCACCTATTCTCATTCTATGAGAAAAGAGAGAAGTAATTGCTAGAAGAGATTTTTAGAGCTCTTCTAGATCAAAAATGGCAACAACTTGTTCACCAGTTCCTATACCCTGCCCATAGCAGCCATTACTAACCAATCTTGACACTTAAAAAAAAAAAACTGAACCTCAACTGTGGCTTCAGAGTCCTTCTTAAGAGAGTCCAGGCAGAGCTGGTGCTCAAGATGAAAACTCTTTCTAAGCCCGATCTGGCGTAAGCTCCTCACAGATGTGGAGACTTAGACCCAGAGGTGTAAAATGACTTCCATGGGCTCATGCTGTCACCTGGAGACTGAGTTTGAACCAGAACCTCCATCTTTTGTGATCTTTGTGGAACAAGTCTGAGAGATGATAAGAAAGGAAGAATAGGAGAGATTCATGAGCACATTATAAGCAAAGGGAGACATGGGATAGAAAAAGACATTTTTCATAGACAGGTTAGTGCATTGAGAACAGTAAGAGTCTATGTGTACTATGAGCATTTCAGATTGCCAGCCTGTTGGTGTTTCCCTTACACCTCCCTTGGAAGTATGACATGAAGGACAAAGTGAAAAATAAACTACTTATTGGGAATTTGGTGTGGAAATTTTTTTTTTTTACAATATTCACTAATTTGGAGATCCTTAGAAAACCATAAAGAGCAATTGGAAAGGCAAAGACCTTATTCTTACCTAAATGAACTCCTCAGAGCCTTTCAACATGTTGCATTGGTCACATCAAATCTTGGTTCCATCCCGCCCCTACCTGCTGGCAGCTATGTTATATACCTTGTAATTCTGCCTCTCTCTCTTTCTTCTCATTTCTCATCACTGGATCATGCCTGACTTCATGGACCCTCACAGACACATGACTTCAAGGTAGATCAGATTGCAGCCATTTCAATGGATTAGTTGAAAGAGAAGAATCAGAATCTCTCTTTGAGCAATCTGAACTCTGCAGGTACTGAAGAAGTCAGTTACCAGTGAGAACAAAAGCCAAAAGGGGTAGTAGGGACAGTAAGTAATAAGGGAATCAAACTGATGAGGAAGTTCCTTAGTAGAGAGATATAAGGTGGGGAAAGGCACAAAGAAACAGAGAAGGAGACTGCCCAATGACTTTGTGGCACATAAGGAGGCACAATAATGGACCATAGAGCATCCTTCTGTTTTCTATACTCTATTTTTATTTTCTTTTTAAATGTTTTAATATGAAAAATTTCAAACATGCAAGAGTAGATAGAACAGTATAACAACCTTCCCTGAACCTGTCATGGGGCTTCAACAATGATCAGCTCAGGGCCAATCTTATTTCTCTTCCTGGATTTTTAAAAATTTTTAAATAAAATAAAATTTCAAATCTTTGGTTTGAAATACATTCTCACCAGTGGTCCCTGTACAGCCTGCCTTTACTTTTTTAGTTAGCTATTTTTTAAAAAATTTATTTATTTATTTTTAATCAATCAATTAAATTAATTTAATTTTATTTTTTGTGGTGACATTGGTTAATGAAATTCAATAAGTTTCAGCTGTACATTTTAATAGTAAGATATATATATATATATATATACTCCTATAGTTAGATTTCTTTCTGTCCCCACATATTTGACCCACTTTACCCTGTCTACCTCCCGTCTCCCCCCTACGCTCTGGTATTAGTTAGCTACTTAAATGGTTTCTGTTTTTGTTGTTAGAAATTTGCCCATTGTTTTCCCTTTAACTCCTTATATTTTTTATTGTGGTAAAATATAACATAAAGTTCACATTGTTTTGTAAATTTCACTTAAATAGGTATTTTTAATAGTGAACCTGGGAACGTACCACCCAAAAACTAAGACCTTGACAATAAACTACATCTAAACAAATGGTTCCCTCCCATCCATCCCATGCAGTCCCCCTAAGTAACCCTCATTTTGAACCCTCACATCATCATTCTCTTACTTCCCTTTTATGTAGTTTTATTGCAGGTGTATGTGCCTTTACAATTATTTTTCGTTTTATTTTTAACATTACCAATAGGATATTATGCTATATGTAATCTTTTGGAACTTACTTTTTTCACTTAATGTTGTCAAGATTCATTCCTATTTTTGCAGGTCACTGTAAGTCATTCGTTTAGGCTGCTGTCTAATATTCTATTATGTGAATATTCTATGTATTGGATAGGTACCATTCCAGTCCACATCTTGACAGCATACCCCCTTTTTTAAATGTTAACTTAGTGTGTCTCTCCTTCTGCACAACTGAAACAGCCAGACTAAAACAACCATGCTTAGATGTTGCCAGAGCAAAGTTACTTTAATGCTGATGTAAGGGAAGCAGTGAGATTAATCCTTGGAAAGGTTGAAGACTGGTCACATCCATGAGAAAAGGGCCTCTGTCCCCATGATTTATCTGCAGAGTAAGGTTCGTGCTAAGCTATGATGGAAATTAAAGAGGAAGCTTTAAGACCTCCACACTGACCCCCCAAATGAAAATCATTTAGCAGCATACAGATGGCAGAGTTGTCATAAAGATCAAATGAGATAATGATATGTGGGAACACTTTGTAAACCCCAGAGCCTTTTTATAAATGTGCAGTTGTATTGTTATTGCTATCATTCATTTGCATTATCTGGGCAAATCATTTTCCTATCCCTCCATGATTAAGGTGGGTAGTCCCAGCAGGACTGGATTTAAGGCAGGAAGAGAGGAGGGAGATGTGAATATTAATTGAATACTCAGCCTAGTCCTTAGTTCTTGCAATGTCTCCTCAAAGTAAGAATTATTCTCTGCTTTATGGATGAAAAAACTGGGCTTGATAACATGCTGAAAGTCCTATAATGGAGGTGGAGTTTGAATTCAAATCCAGGTCTGTCTGAATCCAAAGCCCTTTTTTTACCTTGCCGAATTTTCTGAAATTTGCAGTCCTAACTCTTTCCTCATTCCCTGTCCTAATATGGCAGGATGAAAACCTCCTCTTTATGATCTTTCCCAGTATTTTTTTCCGAACACTGAGACTATTGATGAACTAAAATGGAGTCTAAGTAAAAATATCTTTGAGAAGACTGGGAGCCTTCCCAGTTTTAATCTACGAGTTTTAATTTGGGAACCAGGAAACCAGGCGACTATGCTTGGGTAGACTTGACACTGGGTTGCCCTATCTACACTGGCCCTGTGTGGATTGAAGGAGAGTGAATTTCACAAGGGACAACCAGACCCAGACTCTGGTTCAGGTGACCCCTCTGCCTTTTTTAGGTCAACTATCTAATCTCTGTAAAATGGAACTGTGAACGCCTGCCCTGCTACCCAACAGGGGCTAAGACCCAACGAGTTAATATGCTGGACTTGATAAGACTGGATGAAGTAATTAATACATGGGACAACAGTTTGAAAACTGCAAAGCATTTTCCTCCAGCACTAATGTAAGCTGGTATTTGTTTTTATGGCCATTATTCCTTCTCCGTAGAGCCCTGTCTCAGGGAAAGCCCTGTAGTAGGAGCTCCTAATAATGCCGAGGTTTGAGAACAACCAGAAGGCTAGCAACATGAAGCCATTTAAAGCAAACCAGAGGAAGTCCAGTCTCTATTTATTTTATGAAGTTAGCGGCTGGATATGTTAAGCAAATGTTTTCTTAATTGTGGCAGTATGAGAAAACAATGGGGCAAGGGCTGCCGGGGACGGGGGAGTATCAGGCCTCCACCCCACCCCCACCCGCTGCCACTAAATCTCCAGAGAATGACAGGAAAAATTAAAGACAGGCCTTTTCTTTTCGTGGTCACATGTCTAAGATGCTGCTGTAATAAGAACCTGCACCAATTAGAAATGTTTCACCTCCTCCCCTTGGCCCCTCCCCAAGCACATTTCAGAGCAGCCTGGGTTGTGGACTTCAGGAGTTTGCCAAACACAGCAAACATTAGTGTGTAAGCGGCTGGAGGGGGCTCGTCACACGGATCTCCATCCCTTTCTCCTCTGCTCCCTCCCTTCCACACTGTTTTGATTTTCTAGGACTTCCTCCTCCGAGCGAGGAAGGGGAGGAAAGACGCTCGCTTCCCAGCGCCGTGTGTGAGTGTGTGTGTTTGCGTGTGAGAGTGAAGTCGTGGAGTGTAAAATGCTGTAATGGGAGGAAACCGAGCCGCGTCTGAGTGTCCTGGACTGCAGAGGCCGTTCTGATCTCAGTGGCACCTGGGCACACACCTCCCCAAGCAAGTACCTGTACTCTCAGGTACGTGTGGCCGCTGGCCTGTCTGGGCAATGTGGCTGGGGTGTGTGTAGGTAACGAGAGGATGCGGTGGTGTCCCAGGATGGCGCCCTGCGGAGCGTGTAGCCGGGGGAGGCCGGAGGCGCCGCGTGCGCCGCTGTCCGGCGTTTGAGCGTGTGTGAACGCCGAGCCCTGGGTGCCAGAGGGCTTGCACGCTCTTCCAGGGGCTGCTTCCCGGGAGGCCGGGACCATGCGGGTACAAAGCCGAGGGCATTGGAGGTCTGGCTCGAACGCGCTGGCACTTGGCTGGCTGTGGCGGTTAAGGGGCATCTGGTCTAGTGGGTACGGAGTGTGGTTCAACCGTGGTCGTCGGTGTCACGTGTGCTGTGTCCACTGGCTGCGAGGGCCAACTGTGCGTGTGGGGAACGTGCCTGGCCCACAGCAGCAGACACCTGGGAGCGCACGAAAGGGTCGGCTGGGGTAATGCGTGTGCACTCAGCTGTGTTCCCACTGGCGGGGCCTTGGGGGTGTGATGTGTGGGACACGCTGCCTCTACGCGCCCTCTGGGACTGGCGCTTCTTCTCAGGTCCGGCGCGGCACCAGGCCCGCCGCGGCCGTTTGTTGCTGGAGCGCGCCCGCACCCGCTGGGTAGCCGAGAGCCGCCGCCGGGCACGCAGCCGATGCGGAACGCGAAACGCGCCTCTCTTAGCGCGATTGGCCCCGCCCCCGCATCCCTGCCTGTTCACCTGGGCTCGGCCCACCTGCTCGGTGGGAGGGGCGTGTCCGGGGGCGTGTCCTGACGGGCCTGGCGGAGCCGGGGAGAGAGCAGGCGGCGCCTCATTCCAGGGATTCCTTGGGCTCCCGCGCTGGCCTCCGCCGCGGAGCCGGCCCGGCGCGCGCCGCCCGCGTGTGCGTGTGGGTGTGAGGAGGGGAAAGCTGTGCGGGAGCGCGGGCGGGAGCGCGCCTGTGCGTCGGCGCGTTCCCGGAGTGCGCCCCGCGCGCCTCGCGGTTCCGTCCCCGCTTCTGGCCCCAAGGGGCCCGGCTGGCCCGTGGCAGGCGCGCCCAGAGCCGCCCGGCGGTGAGTGCGGGAGAACCCAGCTCGCAGGCTGGTGGGACCGGGGCCGGTCGAGGGCTGCTGGCCTGCGCGGGAGCTCAGCTGTGGGCTGTCTCGGAGCGTCCTCCTGCAAGGAGGCAGCTGGTTTTTGCCCGGCAACTTGAGGCCCCCGGTGGGAATCGAAGCGTCTGGGCTCCCGGGTTAGAGGTCCAGCTCCTGGAGGGGTCCCAAGTGGAAGGCGTTCTGGAAGTCGGAGGCGCGGAGCGGGAAGGGGGCCCGTCGCTCTGCATCCCCTTTAGTCCTGGCTAGCGGCAAGGAGGGCTGTGGTGCGGGACGGCGGAAAGTGGCTGAAAGGGGGCTGCTGGGACCGGTCTCTTTCTTTGTATAGTTCCTGCCCCCTCCCCAAAACAAAACGGCACACTCTTCCTGCACCAGTGCAGGCCTCGCCGGAAAGCAAAGGTCTTTCCTTTTTTGTTTTGCTTAAAGTCGCCTTTGATTCATTACACTGAGACATTTAAATGTCTTAAGTTAGGATGACAGTACTTCCTAGGGCTCTTAACTGAGTTTTATGTCTGCTTAAGTTAGATGATTAAAAAAATCGGTTTCACTTTGATCATCGGTGCTGTATGTTTGCTAGTTGTATTTCCTTCTCAGTGGTTAATAAGAACCAGCAGCTTGGGGGACGGGGGTGGAGGCTGGTCTTCTAGTTTTTATCAGCAGCTGGTTGCCCCTTTTATTTGAAAGGTACTATCGCTAGGTTTGTAGAGTCTAAATCTTTTTTTAAACCAAAACCTACCTGGACGAAAATGAAGATTCGTAAGTTTCCTATGAGCACTCAGAGACGAACGCTAAATGTTAATTTTGCTATTAGTATTTAAAGGTCAGTTTTGCATACCATTTTTGCCTTCCAAACTTTAACTCTTTGTGAGTCCACAGACTTGTAATGTTCATTGTTCCCTGCTTGCAGCTAATGAAATCTGCGCGTGACTGTGAGGGGAGTAGCGTGGGTAGTTTAAAGATAGCTTTGGGGTCAACGTCTTAAGGCTGTATTTATCATCTCTACATCTCAGTGCTCTAATTTTAAGTAACAGGTTTAGAAATACTTTCCTAGGAAGTTTGTTGTCTCATAGTTAAGACGGTTTTGTGTTTTGTTCTGTGCGTTTCCTTTTGCATCTGAAAAGTCATCTCCCCCATGGTATAAATGGTGTAAAACTATCAATTGATTGTTTAATTTTGGCAAAAACTCTAATCCCAAGCTGATTTCCCCTGCCACTTCACACTTCTTGGCAGCCTGCCTTTGCTTTCTATTTGGAAGGGCATGCAAACTAAATTTTATGTTGACCAAAACACAATACAATTAAAAAAATTCTCTATGAATAACCATGGACTACATTCCAAAAACTGTGTGTGTGTTGTAGTTAAAAGCAGCTCTGTCTTATTTCTGGAGACTTGAGTTCAAGTGCTATCCCTGTCACCTAGTAAGTTTGTGACCAGAAGAAGTTACTTCTGCTTTTGTGCTTTATTTTTCTCTGTAAGGGGATGATAATATCTGTTCTAATACATCGCAGAATTTCAGAATTACAGGGAATAATATGCTTCGAAAAGTATTTTGTGTTATGTTATTTACAAAATTCTTTGAAGATTTGAGAGAGCTTCATTAAACACACTGGTCGCACTCCCCCCAACTGAACTATAGAACTATAACTTTACCTTAAGATTTTAACACTTTGTATAGATGTGATTGTTATGAAACTAAAACTTTCACTTTCAAGTGTTCTGTTTGATAAGAGTTCTGTAATGGGAAATTCCTTTTAACTTCTTGTGGAGTCAGCCTTGTTACCAACCTCTGGTGGTTGGTTGTCAAAACAAATCCAAAGGAAGATTTTACTTTGTGTCTCTTTCAGATATCTCTTGGATAGTTTTGCTGCTAGTTTACCTTAGTAAAATATAAATAAAATAACCATAATAAAAGTTGTTTTGCAACTTTGAAGATGACTGAATAAAATAATAAGAGTTGTAAGTTCGGGAGGCAAAAGTCAAATACCTTGGGAAAATCTGATGTAACTAAAATTCTAACACTGTGTGGTGATTTTAACATATCAAGTTGTCTGTTTTTGGCCTGTGTTAGATAAGCTATTTCTGTGAGAACCTGGTGACAGAAAGTTTTTTTTGTGTTAAGTTTCTGCAAGATATGTGAACTGAGGCTCATTAGTGAATTTTTTTTTTTAGGGAGCTTAAAGTAAATGAATCTGTATGTGGGAGCTTCATCGAAGAGAGAAAAGCGAGTGTTGTGAATCAATCTGTAGCCATGTAGAATCTGTTCACATTAAAACATCAACAACTTAGAAATTGGACCGCCCAAAATTGATAGTATAAACTGCCAAGGTAGGAAAAGAAGGCGTGTATCTGAGAGGTGCTGACACCAGAAAAATTCTTTCTACTTGGGATACAGTAAGGAGGAAAACCTTTTGCTGTCTATCTCATGCCTCAGGTGTGATAAACAGATATAGTAGATCTCATTATTCCTGTATTCCTTACTTGCAAATTTGTATACTCACTAACATTTCTTTGTCATCCCCAAATCATTATTTGTGGCATCTTTGCAGTCATTCACACACATGCACAGAGTGGTGAAAAATTTGAGTCTCTAAGGTACATGTTCCCAGCTGAGGTCGAACAAGAGAATTCTCTGCCTTCTTGTTTCAGCTCTCATACTGTAAACAAGTATGCTTTTGTGGTCTATTTAGTGCCATATTTTTCTCATTAGGGGCCATTTTGTTGGTGGTTTTGCTGTTTAAAATGGCCCCCAAGCTTAATACTGAAGTGTTGTCAAGTGCCCCTAAGAGCAAGCGCTGTTGTGCCCTACGGAAAAAATATGTGCATTAGATAAGCTTTGTTCAGGCATGAGTTATAGTGCTGTGGCTGGGAGTTCAATGCTAATGAATCAACAACAGATAGCAAATAAGGTGCCTTTAAACAGAAACACTCATAAAACAAGGTTGTGTATTGATCAGTTGACAAATATGTAACCAGAGGCTTGCAGGAACCTAACCCTATCATTCCCCTAGGAGTAATGGTTCAGTATTTGCTAATTCAGTGTTTGCTAAGAGTTCATAGAACATAACTACTGTAAACAATGAGAATTGACTATTTACTCATATTGATAACTAGAGTCCTTCCTAATGATACAATGTGTCATGGGTTTGAAGACTTCTTTTAGGTTGTCTGTAGGCTGAGAGTTGAGATTTTGGAACAGTAGAATTAGACGGAGGGTACTATAGGAAGTTTGCCAGCTTGGACTATGATACATAAGTTCATACCCCTCATTCTTGGCAGTAAACAAGTCCCTGAGAGGACACGGCACCTCAGTACTTGTGAATAGAAAATTCTATTGTCCAAATAAAATAAAAGGCAAGAAAAGCATATCCAGAGTAAACTAAAAATGCCAAAGCTTTTTTTATTTCCTATGTGATGCTGCACAAGGCTGAGGTCTTGAAAATGAAGAGACAGAGTTACAATGGCCTCGATGTGAGAGAGAAAAGGATAGTTTATTTTTATTTGACAACAGTGTTGAAAAAAGGTGGGAATTGATAGTGATGCAGGACAGGGCAAATTTCCCCACATCAAGTGAGGGAGAGGCCAAGCCCTGCACTGAGAGAAGAGGAGGGTCTTTTGGTGGAGAGTGTAGAAAGAATTCAACACATACGCTAAAGTTAGATTCAAAAGGAAAGTTCATTAAAGAAGGGGAAAAGCAAAGACTAGAGAAAGCAAAGACAAAAACCCAAGACAAGGAAAAAAGCCTGGAGTGTCAGGGATCTAGTTTATATATCATTTTTTAGTTGCTGTGAGTTACAGTTTAAAGATATGGGCATACAATAAGGAGGGAGAAGAGTTTTTAACATAAAAGGTAAGACTATGTAGCGTGAAAGGCCTGCTGGCAGTTCCCAGCATTTAATCCTTAGGTTCCCCATGGTTTTAGCCATAGGGAATGAACGATTTTATTTTGTGTAGGGCAGCCACTTAAAGACTTTTCCTGTTTCTCCTTCACAGGTGTGGGAAATGGGTTATTAGCAATCCCAGCAGAAATCTTCCTTTGTTCTGCAGGTGTCCTCCTGGCCTGGCTGCAGAGCTGATCAGCATATTGCAGTCTGAATGTAGCTCGATTTAACATTTTTGTTTTCTTTCCTCCTCCCTACATTAGTAGTCTGCTCTAAAAGTTCATATGTGAATTTTGTCTTTTCTCCTTGGACACAATGGTGTCATTGTGGGCCTACCATACAGTCTCTTTCCAGGGGATACTTTAGGGAGATGGGTGAACTTCAGCTAGCAGTAAGAATTTTATACCAGCATTGGGCAGACTCACATAAAAGTCATGAAATATGCTGTTATCTAAGTTTGGTTTTGTTGCTCTAAGCCTGTGTGGATGGCCCTCAACTGACCCATAGTCAGCTTTCATACATTTCTGTGCATATGCACAGTTTACAAAGATAGCAAACTATTTTATAATAACTAAGGATTTTAGTTATTTCATGGTAGCACTGTTTGGCAGCTCCTGTTACCAGGATCATCAAGGTGACTAAATCTCACATCTCTACCCACTTTTGTCATTCAGGAATGATTATAGAAGTAACGAGATGGATGTAAATAGAAGCTGGTTAGGCCCGTCTGACGTACTTGGTACGATGCTTCATGTTATGGCAAAATGGGTCAACTGTTCATGACTGGGGCATGCTTAGATATGGAAAGCTTTCTAGCAAAGGGCCCATCTCTTTATGTTCCGTTTTTGATAGTCTGACTATTGAAAGAGTATTTTGAATAAGGGCTGGCTTCTATTTAGGAAAGTGGCTGCAATATTGTGATTTTTAAGAAATATATATTTGGTCATTCAGATGACCAAAATATACTTTTCATATATATTTAGTCTTCCTCCACAGTTCCTGATTTACAGCGCCCCTAACCCTTAGAATTTCCTGAGTGTTGAGAGTGTTAGAGATGTCTTTTGTTATGTGAATGAGGTGACTGTTAGAAGCACCTGAGGATGGGGTTGGTTGCCTGGAGAATCAAACATGTGATTAGAGGGTTGGCTCGCTCTTTCTTTCCCCCACCTCGGGAAGGGAGAGGGGCTGGAGTTTTATTCAATCGCCAGTGGCCAAAGATGTAATCAATTGGCCCTATGTAATGAAGTCTTCATAAAATCCTCCAAGAGGAAGAGGTTCAGAGAACTGCTGCGTTGGTGAACACGTGGAGATTCAAGGACAGTGGTGCACCTGGAGAGGGCATGGAAGCTCCATGCCCCTGATACATCTCTTCTGTCTGGCTTTTCCTAAGTTATATCCTTTTACAATAAACCAGTGATCTAGAAAGTAACATGTTTCTCCGAGTTCTTTGAGCTGCTCTAGCAAATTAATTGAACCCAGGGAAGGGGTTGTGGGAACTTTTTATGGCTACTCTTTCAAAAGCACAGGTGACAACCTTGGCTTGTGACTGATGTCTGAAGTGAAGGGCAGTCTTGTGGGACTGAGCCCTTAACCTGTGGGATCTGATGCTATCTCCAGGTAGATAGTATCAGAGTTCAGTTGAATTCTTGGACACTCTGCTGGATAACCTTAACAGTTATCCATTGCAGGTTAACAGGTTTTCTCGAGCATGAGGAAGTAGAAGCCATTCTTCCTAATACTGAGCCTATTCTTGGAGCCTGAAGTCCTTAGGGCTTATGTTTAATTCCTGTGTGGCTGCGGGGCCAGGAATCTGATGGCTCTGCAGTCTGTGTTGTTTTCCCCACTCAACATCAACTGACTTGGCGTGAGCATCTTCTTACCTGCCTTGGTTACTATTCTTGTTACTCCATGCCTGTCCCTGTTCAAAGAAAGTAAAATGTGGTGTGGTTTGCATGTGCTCAAGGGAAGAGGGCATGCTTCCCTTTGATTACTTTAGAAACTATCGTGTTATTGCCTGATATATGTCTCAAGTGTAAGAGAAAGATCTTGCACAGACTAGCAGTCTTGCCTTGGTTGTGGAGTGAAGGTGTTTTTTGTTGTTCTGATAACTTGAGCTAAATAACTGCTTTTCTCCAAAGGGACTATGAAAATCAGCTTAAGAATGGTAAAAATAGCATTGGATGGTGAGTCAGTAGACTTGGATTCCAGTCTTGGCTTCTTCAAGAAGTCACATATGTTCTTGGCACCTTGGTTTTTCATTTGTAGAAGAATGCTAATAATCATATTTGGTCAACTCACAGTGAGAATCCAGTGAGGTAATTTATGTGTTTTTGAAAAAGTATATGCTATACAGCTAAAGGTGGTGATGGTAGAATGAGAACATATACGTCTTAGTTGAGTTTACAAGGCATTTTTAGTGATGTTACAGCATTTAATCCACATGCCAAGCTTGTGACTCAAGCAATGTTAATATAATTTTCTTTAAGTGAGGAAACTTGGGCCTGGAGAGGTTAAATGGCCCATACATTTAGTGTTAGGCATTTAGAGCAAAGCCTAGAAGAAAATATACTTTCAGTAATTGATTGTTAATTGAATGAGTGAAAGTGTTAAAAAGTAGGGCTCAAACTTTGGTTTTCTGAAGCTAAAGTCCTGACTCTTCTGATTTAACAGACCGTAAAGTGTGAGAAGAGGAGCATTACACAAATGAGAGATTCTTTAGCAGGAGGAGCAGAGAGGATGGTCTGAGAATTGGATGTTAATAGGAAGAATGTGTGTTTAAGAAGTTAGTGGAGCAGCAATTAGGACAAGAAACATCTAGGGTGAATGTGCCCAAAGCTGTGCTTGCGTGTGGCCATCAGAATCTGGAGCTGATTGGTCGGACATTTCACTTACTCCTCTCACTGACATAGACAGCTAGCTGAATCTACCACAGTGTGATCACATTTGGTGTAAGTTGCTCCAGGGCAGTGAATTTACTTTTCTGTGTCGTCTTTTATTGTATTTAATTGAGGAGACACCCAATGAAAGCCTCTAAATTCTTGATGGTCTAAAGGTCCGTAACCCTGTGCTGTGGTGTGATAATTCATTCCTGTAGGCTGGTCTTAGAGTTGTACTTTTATAGTGAGGCCAAGTTGGATTAGCCCAGGAGGTGGTGGCCCCGATGGGGGAATAGAGTGATGGAACAGGGCCAACAAAAATTAAGGATACTGAAAAGGGTGCATCTGGAAGTTGGAGATGCCATCAGTATCCCAGGATTGTGATGTCTTTCTGTTTCTGGCTTTTATTCAAGTGACAGTGTGGCAGGAGCGTCAGGAGGTTTGAATGTGCTTCTCCCCACCCCCACCGGTTCTACTTCCTGCTAATACTCTTCCATAACTATACTAGTTAGCCACTTTATCTGGAAGGGCCATGGAGTGAGGCAAGCCTGGTGCTATAGCTTTCACCTCGAAAATCTGAGAGCACTTCCATAGCATACCTTGAAATTCCATTCCCTTGCCTGAAAAAAAGATAATCTAATATACCCCATAATTCTGTTCCCAAAATGGTAGCTCTTGTCCTCACATCGATCAAAATGGGACAGTTCTTTTTGGAAGGCCAAAATAATGGTGTTCATATGTATAGCTGAACTTGTCATTGGCACTGAATACTCTTAAATTTTAGTAGCTTTAGAATTGATATTTATTATTCTCTAATTTTCAACCTTAAGCTATTTGGAAGAGCATATTATTAAATATAAGGGAGTCTGAGGTAAAGAATGTGGTCTGGCAGAGAAAATACATGATTATTGCTTGAAAAAGAAAGAAAATATATGTTCTGTTCATCATGAGTAATGTTCATGTTGACAACACCCGTGAAGGAAGGTGAATGTATAGAACAGAAATGGGTTGAATACAGTAGAACACTCTTAGAAATGCACGTTGTCTTTTTCCAGAAACATATGCCTCTCATTTTAATGTTATGTCCTAGGTGTTAGCATTTCAAGTGATTATATTTTTGGTTATGATCTCATAATATAAAAACTATCACAGAAATGAGGAGATTCTATTGGGATATACTTAGGTTTATTTTCTGGATGATGCATAATCTTTTGCAAAAGGTGGTAGATGATTCATAAAGGATATGAAATAAACCAGACACGCCACTCCCCTGCTTAAAACCATTCATACCATTCAGGGGCTTTTCACTGGCAGAATAAAGTCTCAGCTTTTTTTTGCTCTATAGGGTCTGCATGGTCTGGCTCTTGCCCACCTTCCCACCTCACTTCCTGTCCTCTCCCTCCTGTTTCCTGTGCCACAGTCAGGTCACAGCACTCCTCCACATCCATGTGTTTAGCTTTGGTCTGTTTGTGGTTTTTTGCAAATGCTGTTTGTCCTTCCTCCCCACCCTTCACAAGGATAATTCCTCGCATCCTTTAGGTCTCTGCATTCATTCATCTCTTCAGAGAAATCTTCCCAGATTACTCTATATAAAGTAGTGCCAGTGCCCTGTCTTTTTTTTTCCAGTACATTTACCATCATTTGGAATTTATGTAATATGTTTGCATATGTTTTGACAAAAAATTATTTTGATATACATAAAGCCCATTCACTTTTCTTAATACTCTGTGAGGGAGGTAGTATTAATATCTCCATGTTACCAATGAGGAAATAGACACACAGAGGTAAAGTTACTTCCCAGGGTCACACAGACAGGAAGTGGAATACTCTGTGAGGGAGGTAGTATTAATATCCCCATGTTACCAATGAGGAAATAGACACACAGAGGTAAAGTTACTTCCCAGGGTCACACAGACAGGAAGTGGCTGAGTAGATTTAAACTCAGATTGGCATCTTTTGATAGCCGTTATGCTAATTTGCCTCTCAATGTATTGTGACCCTCTATCAAATACTGTACCCTTAGTTTTTTTCCCCTCACATCACTAATATGTTTTATTGGGTTTGTTGAGCTGTGATTTTGTGCCCGATATAAAATTCAGGAAATTTTTAAAAAATTGCTGTTACCTTTCACCTTTATTTGCTTCGGTCTTTTGTGGCTGGATAATGTCTAGTCCCTTGTCTTCATCTACCACCTGTTTTATTGTGTTATTACTAGCTCGTATTGCCATTATCTCACACTTGGTTCCTACAGAAGCCTTCTAACTGATCTGCCTCCAGCGACTCCTCACTTCACTCCCTCAAGTCAGACCTCTTCCCCATAACTGCTAAACTAAAAAATCAACATCATATCACCAGCTTGCTCAGGGACTGATAATGACTGCCCGTTGCCTGTTACATTAAGTGTGAACCTGTCTGGGTAGCCTTTGGCTCTTTCCTAAGTCCACCCACATCATGCTCGTCCAAACTTAGCTTCTGCTGCTGCTTAACAAGTTTTCTTAATTCTAACCAGGCTGGTCTTAGTCTTCCTGTCCCAGCTTCTCATTCCTGCCTCTGTGCCTTTCCTCAGGCTGTTGATTCAACATGACTGTTGGATAAGACAAGGCTCTTGTACCCAGGAAATAAACTGTGACCCAGGTAAGAGAGGTCGGAGAGGAGAGGGACTGTCCAAGAGAAAGAAATTGGGGAAGGAAACCTTTGATGTGGCTTTTTGAATACACACGCCCCAAAGAATAGATGTTCACAAGGTAACCGCTTAGCTGACACTGATCTTCTCTATTATCACACAATATACATTTTGTTTTTAAATTATAGTCTTTTATTCTCTTAAATTTGTCTACTATTCTATTCCATGTACTTGTTCACAAACAATATTGGCACTCATTAAAAGCAAGAATCATATCTTCAGCCTCTCCAAAGTACTTTGTTGAACTCAGAATAATTGTGCAATAAAAGTTGGTTGGTTTTATTAATAAGGAGGCAGCAGATGGCAGATGTCTTGTAGTTGAACCTTAAACACTAATCTCTTATCTACCTACGTTGAACATAAATTGCTTGGGGGCTTAGACTTCACGGTATCTGAATAAATTTAAGTATCTAATCTTCCATGATACTGGAATTCTGGGTGTATACTTTATGTAACTTAAGACACATGTCAATATGTCAATATGTATCTATTTGGGTTTAGAATTTTGAAAGCGTTGTCCTTCAACATAATGGGGAAATTAAGGAATTGTGAGTCTAAATACTACATTAAGGAATAGAATGCTTATCAGTATTTAATCAAAATAAAAGACTTTAAACCCAAATCTTGCCTGAATAGGAAACTGGCCTGGGTGAAGAGAATGTTAATTTAATTCTTGGGAGTTCAGCAGACCTTTCCCTAGCAATCTGTACCAAACCATTCTTTGTTTTTTTTCCCACCTTTGAACAAGTTCACAAATTCTTACTCTCAGGACATGTTCTTTTCTATCTCACAAAGATTAGGACTGTGAATGTCATTTGTTTTTCTCATACCTCTGATTTTATTCATCCCCCGCTCACCCCCCCCCCCCCGCCCCATCTCTGAAAAAGGAGAAATTTACTGTTTGGTTTATGACACCACTGCCCTTCCAGTCACTCAGAATCTTCTCTGACTTTCCCAGGCTCTTGCAGTTCTGTCTCTGCAGCTGTCTCTTACCTGGACTGCATCCATGGTAATGCCCTCGTTACCTTCTGCATGCCGCATAGCTCTATCTTTCGAATCCTCTAACGAGCCTTAGGCTTTCCATTGCTTAGAATGGCTCTACTCCATTCCACACGGCACTACCGGAATAATTTGTGTTGAACACACAGATGATCAAGTTATTTTTCTGTTCAGAGATTTTAGTGGCTCCTTAATACATACAAAATCAAGCTCTAATCCTGTCAAAGTCCTCAGCCCTTTCACGATGTGGCCCCAGACAATTTCCATCCCATTTGTTATTTTCTATTCCCATTTTACTCTTCTAGCTTATTTGGGCAATTTATTCTTGAATGGATTCTGCTTATATCCCTTCCTTCAGGAGTGCTTCTATATTTGTTTATCAGAGAGGCTCAGCTCAAGTTCTGTTTTCATTACAAAGCCCTTCAGAATTCATTTGTATTTCTATAGGATTTTGCTTGTAGTGCTGTTTTGACATTGAACATTTTGCTTTAATCCATTATTTCCCTAAGATATTTCAAGTTAAAAGAAAGGCCAATGAAGTCAGAGATTTCACATATAAAGAGCTACCATCCCCACTGCTTTTGCCCCTGTGTCAGGTGTAGCAGCATATCAAAAGCATAGGAAGGAAAGTAAGCTGCTTATTTTGGTTTATTCCAGTGTTTCCCAAACTTGTATGTCGTAGAAAATATTTTTTTCTTATATGAATATCCAGTGTAAAATACTTTGGAAAAGTACTACCTTACACTAGACTTCTTGTAGGCATGTCTGCTGTACAGATGAAAACCCTCTGAAGGCAGCCACTTGGCTGTGTTTGTTTTTCCTGCCTTAGCACCTAGTGGATACTTAATGTTAATGAAATCACATTGCAAAATGAAGAATTAATGTTCCTTTGGAGGCTTGAAGTATGAATATTATAAAGAAAAGCTGGTCTGCTGCATGTTGTAACTGGCACATAAGTATTCAGTAAATGTTGAAGAATGCTGGATAAATGCTGAGTGTCTTTAAAGGGGTGCAGTGAGGTATTTTTTTCTCAGTTCTTGAACTAATAGGATGTTTCTTTTCCCAGTAATGTGTGTGTGTGTGTTTTAACTCAAGGAAAACTGGGCAAAAGTAGCTGGGTTTTCTAGGTTTTCTACCATCTTTACATCTTTTGCATTGTTTGCTTTTATATGTATGCTGTAATTTAAGAAAACAGAATTAAAAAAATTCCAAGCTTAGTTAAAAGAATGATGCTAGATAAATTGGTAATAGGCAGTGGTGATAGGAAATACACTATAAAACATGACATTTTAAAATAAAGGTTCCTATTAGACTTAAAATACCATTTTAACCCAGCAGTGGAATCCACGCACAACTTTTCATGTGTACACTGCATACATTAAGCTACACAGTCATAGAGAGTCTCTTAGCTAAGGAGGTGAAAGCACAGAATGGTTCAATCTTAGTAATTTTTATTAAAACTAAGTTTTATTAAATAAAGCTTTATTAAATAAAACTTAGTTTTATTAAACTAAGAACTGCCACCACCACAACAAAAATCTCAGATTAGTAGTAAATGCTATGTTCATAGACCAGCCTTTGTTTCGAAAAATATTTTTTACTGGGTATGTCTGTGCAGGCATGTTATTATGCTCACACATAAACATTTATAAGCACAAATAACATGGGCATGAATATTCACAATATCCCGTCTTTTAGTTCTGCCATGAGTTGCTTCCTGGAATCAGCAAGGTTTAGCTTAGTAGACAGAATGGAATTTAACCCTTTTCTCTATCTGCTCCTGAACGGAGTCCATTCAGTTTCTTCCCAGGATGGGAAGAATTTCATCTTCAGAAGAGTGATTTGCATTTCGTGGGAGAATCATTCTAATTGTTACGACTAGAATTCTAAAACTCTTTTGAATTCTGTTTAAATTCTTTTATTTCTCTCTTTTTTTTTCCTTTTAGGTTCCAACCAGGAATGGAGACGCCGTTGGATGTTTTGTCAAGGGCTGCATCTCTAGTGCATGCTGATGATGAAAAACGTAAGTCAGGCATCTATTTTGATTGCTTTTTACTATGCGCTATAATAAAATTATGAGTTTCACAGCATGATTTTGTGGCTGTACGCTGTTCATTTTGGTTGTTTTCCTCAGAGATAACAGCTTGGCATCCTTATTTTTATTTTCAAGTGCCAGAACATGTAAGTCTTTTAAATGTCATCTTTGATTGCTAGGATTGAGCATTTAACTGCAGGAAACCTTTCCTTCTCAGCTTCCTTTACTGGGGTCTGGAATGGACATACTCCTTATGTCTGTATGTTTAGATAAGTATATGTTGGTTGATATTCTAATTGACTAGCAGAGAACGAGAGATGGAAGAAATCATCCAAGATCATTCCTGTCATTGGAAGTGTGCAGTACATATCATAATGGAAAACAGTTGTGAAAATTCCATTTGCATAGCTGAAAGAGCATTTTGGGGAAAAACATTCACTAATGTGTTGGGAGAAGGGCAAAAGGAGAATGAACATTGACATCGGAAGATTATTCCACAATGCGTTTAAGTGACTTTCCTTCTCATCCTAAAGTATATTTGTTTTTAAATATTCTGTTCAAGTTTAAAATTACTTGCTAACAATATTTGCAAGAATGACTATTTTATGTGGCAGCAAGGTTGAGTGTTTTTTTTCCTAAGCACTAAAAGACTAATAATAAAAATATAAGGTTGAGCATGTATATATACAACTTCTGGAAGATGAGCATACTTTTCAGTTTAGTTTTTAATGACTTGGCAACTAGAAGTGCATGCCCTTAAAATGTAAGGTCTGCCTTTTTACTAGAGGTTAAGACATTTAAGCCTCAGTTTCCTCATTAATAACAGTAAATAACAATACCTACTTGCAAAGTATTTGTGAGGCTTAAATAAGCTATTGTGTATCTAATACTTATTTTAGCTCTCAACTCCTAAGGATTGGGGACTGCCTTGCGCTATTCTCTTATGGCTCCTTGTTGGCTCTCTGATAGGACTACTCTAGACTGCTTTCATAAGCAGTGTGTCTGCGTCTTCCTACCCTAACTGACTACCATGCAAGATTATCTTTAGACTAGTGATTGGATGAGATAACTACTAAAGTTTTATTTAACCTCTTCTGTAATTTAATTTATTTTAGCTTTTGATTGTTGGGAATCAGATATATGTACCCAGTGGTGAGGTATAATTATTCCTTCGTAAGGAAGTTGAAGCTGGGGGATGTTAAGTGTCATTCCCAAGCACACCGAGCTAATGAGGGACAGCTCAGGTTGCAGGCTTTTATTCAAATAACAAATGCCTCTAAGATTGCCATAAATGTTCCTGACTTGAATAGCTAGTTACAAACTTTGTTAAACATCAATACAATTTAGAAGTTTTTATATAAGGTAGTATTTTGAATTTCTCTATTATAACGCCCACCTGTAGTTAAAATTAGTAAAATAAAATACTGTTTATACAAATGAAAAACAGAAGGAATGACCTCAGGGTGGCCTCTCGTGCCCTGAGTGTAGAGTTTCTTTTTTTCTGCTACCCTCTCAGGCTCTCTCTTGGAACCCAACTTCAGGATCACTCTGTTCAGGTTGGAGGCCTGTGTAGCTTTTAGTTCAGTGAGCAACAATTGTGTGTGAGGGGTAAATACAGATGGACGAGGGTGATCCCTGCCTTCACGGTGCTTCTGAACTTATTGTGTTTAGACTTGTTGCCGCTGTAAAATGTATAGAAGGGGAGACTGGGTCTACTTGGTGATGTAGATGCAGGGCCTCCTTGGAGCCTACAGTTTGGGAGAGCTGTTCTCGTAGAAACAGTGATACTGCCAAGGGACGGAGGAATCCTTATTTTCCTCCTGTATTTATCACAGCCATTAGTGTTTGCAGGGGAAGGATATACGGTTGGCTCTCTGTATCTGTGGATTTCGCATCCGAGGATACAACCAACCACAGATCAAAAATATTTGAAAAGTTACATTGTTGCTGACATGTACTATGTAGTTAGGCCTTCCATGGTTGTGTCTTTACTGAACATGTGCAGGCTTTTTTCCTTGTCATTCTCTAAACAAGGCAGTTTAACAGCTATTTACATAGCATTTACATTGTATTTACTTAGGTATTGTAAGTAATCTAGAGATAATTTAAAGTGTATGAGAGGATGTGCATAGGTTATTTGAAAATACTATGCCATTTTACATAAGGGACTTGAGCATCCTGGAATTTTGGTTTTTAGGGGGGCCTGGAACCAGTCCCGTGTGAGCACTGAGAGGCAACTATATACATATAATAGGCTAGAATGACTACAGAGTGGACTTTATTTTGGAAAAAGAGTATCTTTGGACTCTAGTGATTCCAGTTGGTTTAGGAATGGACTGACATAATTCTGGAATCCCTTTGTAATGGTTTCAGCTTCTTGGGATCATTTTTTACATCTAAACAAGAGGGAAAAAGTCCAGAGATGTCTATAATTATTACTATGTACACAACATTTTGGAGAAACTTTTTAAACTTTTTTACTGTGGTGCTCTGTGAACCACTCATAAGAGCACAGAGCTGAAACACCAGACATTCATTTTATTTTCTTTTACCTACGAATGTAAGTGAAAATTCATGTAATTTATGGGCAAAGTTGAGCATTAAGTTCAGTCTTTCAAGTAAATTTCTTAAGACCTATTTAGGCTTGTTCAGCCTGACTCAGCTTTCCCTGTCCTAGATTAATTCTATTTTCGCTTTTGTTATAAGTTGCTCTTAAATTTAATGTTCTCCTCAACACTTTAAAAAAAGTCTTGTGTGTAATCTTATTTGGGTGTCTTATTCCAAACAAAAATGTTACTACTGCTTGAGATCAGTTTCCCAACTCAAGTAGGTGACTTAAACGATTCTCCTTTATTTTGCTCATGGAGAACCAAAAACTTAGGCATTTTTGAGGATGTTATTGTATTAGCATTTTGAAGAGAAAAGTACCTTTTAGGACTTGAGTATATAATCCCTGATAGCCTTAAGTCTTCATTATGTCTACTAGTGGAGAATAAAAGAAATATCTCAATAGTGCACTGTAGAGCTAAAGTCAATAGTGAAATGGTGGTTTTGTAGTAACACAATAGTCACTTATCTAAATGGCCTAGTAGGAATAAATTTACTTAAAATAATCATTCCACTGCTCATGGTAAAGATTTAATCAGTGTCCAGGGTAATCCTGGAAGGTACTTAATGAAAATACAACGTGAGATTGCCAGTTTTCCTTGTGCTTAAGGAATCCCTCCTTTCAGTGCTCATTAATGCTGGTGATGGGAAGACCCCAACCTTTTTTCCAACTTTTACTTTTCAGTAGTCAAAATTGAACAAAATTTGAAGAAAGGAATTTATACACTGATGTTTAAAACAACACCCTGGTGCGTCTTTAACATGATAATTTTATTGTGATGTTTACAAATGTTTTATGTTGGGTACAAATTTTGTTCTTATATCTTATGATTATGAGATCCTCTTGTATCTGCTGACTTCCTCACTTAGATTAAAATAATTTTAAGGGAGAATCACAGGAAGAAAAGTCTCTTGAAAATGTTGCTACATGTTAATGATAATGATTATAGACACCTTGGGACTTTTTTTTCTATTTTTGAGGATTTTGGTGAAGGGCATAGTACTGTTGAGCTGGTCTAATGAGTATGCATGTGATCTGAAAAAGCTGGATAAGGTTGGTGTGAGTGACGGAGAGGGAACAGGAAGAGAAGAGAGCTTTTGCAGGTGTTGTTGCATCTGCTCCTAGAAATTCACTAACTTCTTGTTTGGTGAAGATGTTTGAAAGCTGACTAATTGATGAAGCATAAATTATCATAATCCTTCTAAGTAAAGCGTTCCTGAGAATGCAAGCTTTTATGATATAATGGGACTGGTGCCCAGATGTGTGAAATATTTTTATGTCCTATCCAATTAATTATAACATAATGATGAGGTACACTCACATACTGTTTTCTCCAATTGATTTCTTCTCTACAAGATCATGTTGACTTTAGTTAGCCTCCATATCAGTAGAGTAAACCAGTTGCTGTGTACACAGGTTACAGTGATTTAGCTAGCACTTTCCTTTGAGCAAATCAGCTGGGCCTGATTTTTATTCTCTCTCTCTCCTTTCTTCTTTGCTCTTACCTCTTTCCTCTTGGCATCTGATAGGCTGGCTTTCAAACATTTTTAACCGTGGCGCAGAGCTAAAAAGCATTTATATTGTGACCCTTGTACTCATATATTGGCATAACTGATACAAAAGCTTCATGAAGCAATATTCTGACTTTGCACAGTGTAGTTTGATTTGCCTCTTTTATTCTTTGCTTTCTGTTATTCAAATAAAGGTTGGGCTGTGACTCATTAAATTGATTTTAGGATCCATTAATGAATTGGGACCTGTAGTTGAAAACATGATTTGTTTTATATCTCCTTCATTGGATAAACTTATTTCTGGCTCCTCCATTTATGTACTGGGGAGATTTGACTAACATGTGGGTCATGAAAATAGAGTGAGCCAGGGTATTCAGACATGCTGGAATTATCGGTGACTGGACAGGAATGATGTCATCTTATTGTTCTCTTTCAAGAGCACTAGAGGACTTGGCACACCAATTATAAGCAAACATGACTACTCCATTAAAGGCAGCTCCTCTCTTTTCTAAGCCTGTATTGTTCCTTATTTTTAGAGGCAGTACTCAAGAAAATGGTCATTCCCCTTTGGTTAAACCTATTTGACTCCCTCTTGTTCCCTAAAGTGTTTTAGCTGCCCCATGGCTTCTTCGAGACTGCCTAGTAGACACTGATTGAGAGGACACCAATGTGATCCTTTGTAGCCTAAGTTTATGACTATAGCTTTTATCCTCTATAATCCTAAACACCTAAGAGGGATGCCATGCATTTCCACCATGACAATGGCTCCCTGTAGCAGGGATTCCCAAAGAGAGGAGGAGGGGGTATTTGTAAGCATTCTGAAAATGCCTTCCCAGGTGATTCTGATGTCAGGTCCCTTCTCTCAGATGAGAGTCACTGGCTTAATACTATTCCTAGAGAAGTTCTGGATCTGTATCTTTAAGAAGGAGGGGCTATATCCCTCTAGTTATGAGATGCGGTAAGTCTTTGGCTATTATATATCCTTTTAACAGATTTACTAGTTGTTTATATTTTGTTTCATTTATTATTCTCTCTCTCTACACACACACACACACACACACACACACACAGCAGATTCTTGAATAATGTTATTTCATTCAACATCATTTGTTATGTTGATAAGAAGCTCTAGAAACAACTCCTGTTTATATCAATTAACCTATGGTAAAATTGGTTTCATTATACATTATTTTGCTGAATGTCACAGTACCTATCAATGATGTTAAGCGAGAACTTACGGTGTGTGTGTATAGATATAGATATAGATATAGATTATTTTTCCTGAAACATTTGAGAGTAAATAGGAGGTATCATGACTCTTTACTCCTAAATACTTAAATATTTATTTCCTATAAACGAAAATATTCTCTTGTATAACCTCAATATGGTTATCTTCATTAAAATGTTTTATATATCAGGATAAAAGTGGGCACAAAATCTTTATGCTTATAATTCTTTTACAACTTCATAACCAGAATATGAATTTATGATTTATCATAGCCAATAAAAGTTAGCCATGATACAGTAGATAATGATCTGCTACAACAAAACCCCTTTCCTACTGCCACTGTGCTATGTTTAATTCTTCTGTGTCATTGTGCCTGTGCTACCGTGTGTCCTTTGAGACAATTTCGCCACCACTTTTATCTTGCGAACGCTTATACAATATTGTACAGATTATGGTGACATAAGTTGGCTTTCTCAGTGCAAATGCCTCAGTTTCATATTATGTTTGTTTTTGTCCTTTTCTCATCACACCAAGAAAAAAATGTGAACAGTCACTGAAATCTTTTTTCAATACTTGTTTATATACTAGGTGTGTGATTTACAATACGCTTCTGTCAGAGTTTTAAAAGGTTCTTATTGAAATGACACAAGTAAAAATTCCTCTCTAACCCCTGTGCATTTTTGTCTGCAGACCTCAGTTTAAGGATTACATATTATCTCATCTCATTCTCACAGTAGCCCCATTTAATAGGTACTGTAATTAGTCCCATTTTATAGATAAGGAAACCGAAGCTTACAGTTTAAATAACTTGCCTAAGGGTATTGATCTGTTAGTGACTGTGTTGAGATTTGAACTCAAACAGCCTGACTTCGAAGTCTAAGCTCTTAATTTTTCTGCTATATATCTTCTCAGAGGGCATTGGAGAATTGACTGCTGATTAAAAAAAATATATAAAGCAAAATAAAACAAAACTGTAATACTGCTTTGTTAATAAGTCAGCAGAGAGGTTTTCATTTGAAAAGGTTTCCCAACCAGGGAAATAGCATTTCCAGAGCATTTGTTAGCAATAATCTGCTTAACATTTAGGACGGGCAGTAGCACACATTCAGGAACTGCTGTGACTCTGCCTCCCATGTGTATGAGTGGTTCAGATGCACACTGCCACGGAACTTCTCTTCATATTGAGCTTTTGTTTCCAGTAAATACTTCAGTTGACTCAAGATCTTGGCTCCCATGATGAACTGCTTCACAACATATTGGATCCCTCATTGCCAAAGTGTTTAAGTAGAGGTGAGATGACTACTGTCCAGAGACATCACAGAAGGGCATTGGATGGGTGGGTGGCCAGACTTGACCTAAGACTCTTCACCTGAGACCCTAGACCTGTTCAAGGCAAGGATCCTGTTCCATACTCCTTTGTATTCCAAGCATGTACCATTGGTGCATATGATCAGCATTTGATAAACATATGTCTATTGATAATAAAGTAACTGCTGGAGTGAAAGGCTCATTTGCTATGGGAGTTAATTTTTTTTAGCAGCAGCAAAAATGACTGTGTATAATTATCACTATTATTACTGATGTACAAATTTAAAGGAGTACTGTATTCCACTTGATAATTTTTCATAGTTTGCAAAACATTTTATTTGGTGGTTGTGTCAAGAATCTTTGCAGTAGGCTGAGTGGGGGGCGTCAAGGGAAAAAAATTAAGCTTGAGGAAGTTGGATGCCTAATTCAAGATTAAAGTGTTTTAAAAAACCCAAAAGCTTGAGGTGCTTTCCCCCTTCAGTACCCTCATATGCAATCACATGCTGTGATCATCAGAACAGAAATTCATAAATGAGTGTCCTCTGTTGTTGGACAGTGTAATCTTCCAGGGTAGGAAATCACAACAACTTGAGGAGTTATCTTCTCTGACTCTATATTCCCAAGCCTCCTTTTGATTTTCAAAACAAGGACTGAATTTATTGCCCTTTCTAAAGGTTAGAGTCACTAATAATATGTTCTGTGTTTTCAGTTATTTCCCTTTTGTGAACGATGGCATAGAAAATATCTCCCAGCAGTCTATTTTACTTTAAAAAGCTTCATAAAGCAGAAAACATAAGGTAAGATAGTATTATGTCTTATTTGAGATACTCTGTAGGTCTGGTCAGCTGCTTTAATCAGTTTGCCTCCCAGGGTAGGCACCTGGCATTTATTGAGAAGGCTACCCTCCAGAGACAGCTACTACAAATGTCAGTGCTATTTTTGTAGTTTTATATCAGATCAAATTAGCATAATAAATGTTAGAAATGGATCTCCACTAGTGATAATAATGGCTTGTTAATTAGCATAATGGATATTGAAATAGTCTTTCACCAAATAGCTCTTTAGATACTTGTTGATCTATTCTATTTCCCTTAAATGAATATTCATTTCTCAATCTTTAGAAATACATGCTTTACTTTAATACACATAAAAATGCTATGAGCTATTTTAATGTTGCAATTCAGTTTAAAATATCAGAGTGAAGAATCCTTGCATGAAGTACTTCCTTTTTTTTTTATTTGATACATGTCTTCCTTGATGTCCCCTTTGCCTCCCAGCATGGTCTTCCCTTCCTGTTCTCTCTTCCCCTGTCTGCATCTTAAGAATCACTCTTATCAGTATATTGTCTAAACATCCCCAGTACAAGCAAACATTCTTTGTTGGATATGTCTTCTAAACTTATCATGTGAAGTCGCCGTCTTCTCCACCCAGATGGCTTTGTCAGTGGCCCTCTTGTAAGATGGTATGTTCAGACCTAAACAATGATTTCAGTATGTGATCAGGTTTAGTACAGTGTACCAAGGATTAGCACCAATTTTAATTTTGTCCAAGAGTTCTTGGGAGTGAAGGGTCAGAAGAGGGTAGGGCAGACTGGTGACAAGTGCATGAAGCAGCCAAGTGTGAGACTAGGGAATAGTGGGAACTGGAGAACAGAAGGCCTCTACTCCTTTTCACAGAGCAGCTGCCACCAGCCTCCTGCCACTGTAGTGTCAGAGCTGGCTCATGAGAGGCGACCCTGCAGGTCTCTTCCCAACTCTGGATGCCATGTTGGGAGCTTGAGATCAATCACTGTGGGAGATTTATAACATGGCAAGAGCTACAGATCAGGGCTTTTTGGTTTTTCCTCCCAGGACAGAGCCAGGCATTACCATTTACAGGCATATGTTGCTTTATTGTGCTTCACTTTATTGCACTTCACATTGAAGGCAAAGCCGTCCATAAGCAAGAAGATTATGACTTGCTTCGTTGTGGTCTGGGACTGGACCCACAGTATCTTTGAGGTTTGCCTGTGCCATGTCACAGGCTCCAACTGACTGCTTTTACATGGGAATGTGGGGCTGAATTTGTCAGATATTCTGATTGTTCAAGCAAATTTAAACTTGGATTTTCATGTAAAACTTCTAGGTTTTAAAAATTTTGTGTGAGCCAAACAATGGATCCCTTGCCAGATTGGACTTTTAAATATGATCAAGTATGTGCTTTCTGGTCTAGTCTCAATACTTCTAATACGTACTAAAATAATAGTAGTTTTTTTTTTTTTAAGTAACCTATATCAGCTTCTCTCCCTTCCCCCATTGTAGCTATGAATTACTGTAGCAGGTTTTTAAGAGTTAATAAAAATGATATTTAACATTACACTACCTCCTAGTTCTGATCATTATCTTAATGTAGAAATTAATTTGCATATGTATTTTTTCTTCCCGTTTAGATTTTCTGTTCAAAGACAGGCCACATCTTTTCATCTTCTTTTTGCTTTCTTAAAGATTTATGTACTTGGTGACTTGACATTTGACATGGGTATAATTTGTACAGCAAACATTTGAGGTTTACACTTTTAGAAAAATTGAATCTAGTTTGAAAAAATCAAACTGTTACATCCTTAGTGGCTTTAGGTTTATTGTAACTGCCTTTTTATTGGATCATACTCTTGATTCCTTATAAATTAAATGAATAAATCTTTCCATTTGAAATCTGTGGAAATTTTCTCTAGAACTGCCTTTCTCATCAGACTTTACACATATATGCTTTTTCCCCCCTGTGAAAAATATTGCTTTAATGTCACTTTTTTTTTTCCATGGCACTTACCTTGTTCAACTGGACTATAGTTACTTTTTTAATGACCTTGATGGGAGAAATCTGTTTTGTTTACCAGTAAGCAAGGATTGAGAAGAGTGAACTTTCTATTTTAGCTAAGTGCTAATTTAGAGTGCTTTGAATAAAACAGTTTAAATTGCAGAGGAATATTTTATTTAGTAATTCAGGAGGACAAATTTGAGTTTTGGAGTAAAATGCAGCTGGAACACGTACACATCTAGCTCCTCTTTTACCAAAAATCCTTTAATAAAACAGACATTTGAAAATCTGTAACACTACTGGTAAATCAGAAAAGGAGCCTACCTTCAGACCAAAAGTTAGGAAGAATTCCTGGAAAACTGAAAACAGATGGGATTAGATTGACAAAAAGAAAAAAAAAACAAAAATAAAAGAGCATAACCCAAAACACAGGTGCAAAAGAAAACAGAATTAAAAGCAGAGCTTAGAGTGACTAACAACTGTCAACAGGAAGGAGCCCTAGAGCAAAATTCAGGAAATTAAAGTCTTCCATTTATAACAATGACCCCCTGGCTAAGAACTAAGAACTATACTCTCAAGAAAGTGAACATCCTGTCTTAGGAGCATTCCTCAGGTATGTTTATAAATCTGAGAGAACAGCAGAATAGAACATGATCACATGCTTCCCTGCTCCACCCCCAAACAAGAAAAGGTTTGGGGAAGGCAATGTATGTCTTCCTGTGGACACTATCTACTAAAGTCCTTCACCACTGGAGGACTTTCTTATTTTGGCATGTTTGTATATTTTTCTCCCAATTTGCCTTCCTGCTTGCTCCTACTCATATACCCCAAAGTAAAGCCCATCATTGGATACCTCCTATAGTCTTATGTAGAGCCTGTATTTGACCCCCCTCAAAAAGAGTCTTAATACTAGAGAGGAAGCATGCATTAGTTGACCTTGTCGATTGACCCAGTCTTTTATTCTTAAGTATGAATGAATATCAAAAAATTACCAGACCATCGAGGAAAACATAGAATGAAAGAAAAGACCCAGCATAAGCAGAATTTGGGGAATACAGAAGCTAAAAACATGTTAGCTCATATCTTCGAAGAGATTTGAGATTGGGAATATATTAAGTAAAAGTAGCCAACTGTGAAAAAAGATCATTTAAACAACAAAGTTCTTGGAAATTTAAAATATCATTGTCAAACAAAAGATTAAATAGGTCAGCTTGAGAATTGAATAGATACGATTAAAGACAAGATGAATGATCTGGAAGATTGTTAACAAAACTTTGCAAATATTACTGGGAAATTAGGAGGTAATACAAATCAACCCCAGGATCTTAAGCATTCATCATTAGATAGAAATTTGTGTGGGATGAAGGCAAAGAAGTACTGAAAAGATCATTTATTGGAAAAATAGGAAACAAGTGAGCCAAATGAACAACCAAAAATAATAATAATAAAAACAAACCGAAAGTAGAAAGAAAAAAATTGATCTTTGCTTTATCTTTATACAGTAGACCCCCGACTTTAGCCACAGGGAATATGTCCTGAGACTCCTAGTGGACATTTGAAACCAAAGATAGTACCAAACACTATACGTATTATGTTTTCCCTATATTGACATACTTCTAATAAAGTTTAATTTATAAATTAGACACAGTAAGGGATTAACAACTAAAAAAATAGAACAGTTATAACAATATACTGTAATAAAAGTTAGGTAAACGGCTTTGAGGCCATTATTAAGTAAAATAAGGGTTACTTGATCTGATAACCAAAGTGGCTACTAAGGGACTGACTAGTGGGTAGCATATATGATGTGAATATGCTGGACAAAGGGATGATTTATGTTTCAGGAGGAATGGAGCAAGATTTTATGCTACTTAGAATGGTGTGCAATTTAAAACTTAGGAATTGTTTATTTCTGGAATTTTCTATTTAATATTTACGACTGGCAACCGAAACCACAGAAAGCAAAACCACAGATAAGGGGGGGACTATTGTAAATGAAAATGACAAGTACACCTAAACACTAAAACCAAAAAAACAGTTTCTAAAAAACAGACCAGTAAAGTACACAAAACTTAGGTGAATTTGATTAAGGAAGAAAGAAAATATGCAGTTTACAGGACATTAGAAATGACAAAAGGTACATTATTATGAGTAAAGATAAGAATAATATACAGCTGTGTACACATACAAAAATTTTAAAAGGTGGATATGATGGATGATTTTATTTGGCCATGAAGAGGTAGAAAACCTGAGTTGGCCAATAATTATAGGAAAAATTGATAAGGTAGTCAGAGATATGAGACCCAAATGATTTAAAGGTGAATTACCAAATCTTCAAGAAACAAATTTCCTTATAAGACTATCTTAGTATATATAGCACTTTCTAATTCCTCCTGTAAGGGTAATATAACCATAATACAAAAACTGGACAAGGAAAGCACAAATTGTATGTATATAAGTCAGTTTCACTTATAATATAGATATGAAAACCCTGTTAAATATTTAAAAATAAATCAGTCTGGCAGTGTATTAAAAGAGTAGCATATTTCATATCCAAGCAAGTTGTTTGTTTCACAAGAATGTAAGGATGGTTCAATAATAGGAACTCTTATAATGTAATTATATTTAATAGATTACAAAAAGAAAAATCCATATAATATTCATGATAATAGCCTAAAAATATGTTTTGAAATTCAGCATCTATTCATCATAAAAACTCTTAGTGTGATAGGAATTAAAAGAAACTTTCTAAAATTGATAAAATTATCTGCTAGAAACTTATGGAAATGTTTAATGATGATACAGTTAAGTCAGGAGCAAGACAATTTGAATAGCATTAAACCTGAGATTCTAGCTATTGAATTTTTAAAAAGCTGTAAAAACTAAAGAGATAGACAAAACTATACTTTTCAATTGTTTATAATCTACCAGAAAATCATAACCATAAATAAGGAGAAAAAACTACAAAGACTAATAAGAAACTTAAATAGGGTGACTAATTATAAGAATAGCATTAAAAAAAATCGGTATTATCCTTTTTTACTTGCAGTGATCAGTTAGGAATTATCTCTAAAAAAAAAAAAAATCGGTCAAATCAACCATGGGTAATACGGTGTATAGTATGAGGCAAGAAAATAACAAACATGTAAAGTGTATAAATAAATTATAAAACTAATGACATAAAGATCTGAATTAAAGGATATACAAACCATATTTCTGAGTAGGGAGATTCAGTCAAGGGTGTCAATTACATTTAATCTAGAGATTCACTGTAATCCTAATCAGTATATCAAAATTAATTTTTAGTCGATAAGCTGATTTCTAAAGTTCAAAATATTTGAAAAATAAAGGGCAGGGAAGGAAGGGTCTTGCTATATCAGGCATTAAAGGATACTCTAAATTTTATTACTATAAAGTAAAATGGGATAATATTGGCAAAAGGATAACTATAGCAGTATTTCTTAAACATTTAAAAACCACAATTCACAGTAGCAAGCATTTTACAATCTAACCAAGTGTATATATACATGAAACAGTTTTTACAGGGTAATACTTTACTATATCAGAAGTCTATTTTTTATTCTACATCATTAAAAGAACAGCAATGGTGATGGTTATAACCCATTAAACTGATTTTAGGAACCACTAATGGGTGGAAACTTGCTTGCAGTTTGTAAAACCCCAAGCTAGAGTAATTGAAACAGAATAAAGTTTAGAAGTACACACAACACACAAATTTAATATATCATAAAGGCAAAAATTTAAATCCATGGGGAAAGAATGAATTGTAAAAAAAAAAAAAAGCTTAGTGGCTAATCATTTGGAAGACAGTTAAGTTAGGAAGGTTTCTTGTCTCATACTATACACCCAAATAAATTTCAAATTGGTTAAAGAATTTATATGTAGGCCTTCGGGATCAATTATGGTGGAACTATAATGTTTATAACCCAACATCCAGTAATCAAAGGAGACCTCAGACACTACTAGATTCAGTTTAAATCAACAAATGTTTATTGTGCACTCATTTTGAACAATGTGTTAGGTTCTACAAGCTGACAGTCTTCAAGTGTAAGGAGACAATTATATAAATAACCATGACACACTGGAGAGTGTGTTGGTCTCCATGAGACATTTCCAAAGGACTATGAAGATTCTAAGGGGAAAGAGACCATCTGGTGGAGAGAGAGCAAGAAAGGATTCATGGACAAGGTAGAATTAGAAGTGAGGAGTAGGAATGGAGAATGATGCCATGTTCCTTCCCAAAAGTGGGAACAGCATGAACAAAGACATGAAGACAGGCTTGGTGCATGGTATTCCTGGGTATTGATTGTCCTGTTGGCTGAAGGAAAATGGATACAAAAGTGTGGAGCAGTAGGACTTTAGTATAGAGAGGTGTGGGGGCATATCATGAGTGTTAGTGTGAGAAAATTCTGGTTGATTCAGTAGCAATGAAGGACCATTAATGGATTTTAAGTAGGGGAATGATGTGATGTGGACCCCTGCCGAACAAAACAAAATACACTGATTTTGTAGCAAGTAATATAAAATTATGTCTACGGCCATGCCACCCTGAATGCGCCTGATCTAGTCTGATTGCGGAAGCTAAGCAGGGTTGGGCCTGGTTAGTACTTGGATGGGAGACCACCTTGGAATACCAGGTGCTGTAGGCATTTTAAAAAAAAAGAATATAAAATTATTTAATTTATGAGATCTGACACTATAAAAAATATTAAGTTAGGAATTGTTATTAGAAAACCAGTCATCCTTTAAAAGAAACTACCTTATAAAGATTTTTGTATTTCAAAAACATTTAGAGAAGCCAAATTAAGATCAATGAACAGTAAAATAAAAAAAAAGTGGGGGTCTATAGCTCCTGGGCTTTGTGACAAAGAGCCCTACGAAAGAAATTCGATCTAGACTAGTTCTAATATCATTCTTCCTCCAGCGAAAGCAGCGAGAGGGTTTATAAGATTTCTTTCATTCAAAATATTCTTGAGAAAATATTATTGAGGGCCAGATTTGTATAGAGAACTATGCTAATCTTTGAACAGAGCACATTAAAATGTATAAGATATCTCTTAATATCTAGTAAGAGATAGACTTTAATAAGCAATTGTATTAGTTTTCAATTGCTCCTGTAACAATTACCACAAACAGTGGCTCAAAACAACATTCATTTATTTTATTGTTCCATTGATCTTGATTTGGCTTCTGTAAATGTTCCTGAACTTAGCAATTTTGTTTTGACTGTGGCACTTTAGGTCTACTTTTCTCCATTATTTTCCTTCTGTCTGAACTTTAGAAGAATTTCAGAGATAAATTACAAGGAGCTACTTTACCTTTGCATTAGTACACCATCTTTTCTTAATCTTTCTGTATTGAATTTTAAGCTCTTATTTTTTTTACTAAAAATGGGTCATTCTGGTCACCAAAGAGGTAGATAATTCAGTTTGAGGGCAGCCCCTAATTGCCTGTGTTATAATACCTCACTTTTTTTCTCTCTAGTTTAAATGTAAACTTTATAAGCAAAGGAAAGCCTTATTAATATTTGTATCATAACTATGTTCCATCAGCAGCATTTTAAATTATTCTTGAGATTTGCTAAAAATCCAGCTGTTCTGATTGTAGAAAAGTAGATGTTTACCTATTTTTCAAGAGTACAGAATTAAAATATAAAGGAATTGTTAATTACCTTGAATGAAGTATGTGCATAAGAACATACTTAGAGAGTTTGTCAGATTTTGTTTTCTTCTACGGATTTGGTTATTTTTCATGGTATTGAACTTGAATTTAAGTTGAGATTTATAAAGTCTTATGATTTGATATTTACACGTCGTATGTGTGGCACAGGTATGTTAATGTCCTTGTATTAATAACATAGGGAATAGCATGGATAAAGCTTATTAGAAGATAATCAGTTGAGGGTGAATGCATATACACTTTAACATGTTTTTTAGGAGTGGGTAAATTAATTGTTTACATTGTGAAGGGGAGGGAAGGGCTTTAAAAAATTTGGGTTTCCATCTAATTTTAATATTAATATTTAATCTTGGCTATTGTTGAACTTCAGAATTTGCACCACCATAATGTCATGGGTAGGTATTCTCAACCCTCTGAACTTTGGCTGTGGAGAGTGGGATGGGATATTTCTGTAGTAAGAATGAAAGTAGGTCTTTCTTTTGTTAGATTTGCTTGTAATATTTGTGTGCTGTGTTGTTTTCTAGTGAAGCCAGTGAGCTACTGAATATTTTACAACAGAATGTTGTAAAGTGCCAAAGGCTGGTTTTGGCATTTGATGTATGTTATCTTACTGAAATAATTGATACACAAAAATTTTATGTAAGGTTTTATAGTGGATGCTACACCTCCCAGATCTTGCCTGCTGCTGGTCACATGCCAGCTGGTGGTTCCCTCAGCTGAAGGGAGCCTGGTCTTCCAGGGTCACACCCCTTCCTGGGTGCGGCTTGCATGAGATGACTGGTAGATGAAGAGGTATATAAGTTCAGCCTACCCTCTTGCCCTGTGAAGGTCAACCCCTTTCAGAGGTTGCTGTGGGATAGGTTGTAGACCTGTTAAGACTGCTTCATAGCCTACCTTCTCTATCATCTTCTGTCTCCTTTCCTTCCCCCACAGGGATGATCCTGAGACCACTCCCCTACAAACTTCCTGCACACTATCTCCATCTGAGCTTTCTAGGGAATCTGTTTGAAGAATACTTCTACTTTTCTTTGAGGACTTCTGTGTAAACAGATGCTAATTTAGGATAACAGGCATGGGTAGGATCTTGATTATCTTCTTGTTCCATCTTCCCTCTAATGCAGAGGTGCCCTCTTCATTATTGTTAAGATTTGACTCTCATCTTCTCAAATGTAAGAGATGGAGAGTCTTCTTCATTGCACCATGAGTTGTTAAACACTTTGAAGAGTTAGAACAGTTTTATTATTGAGCGGAATCTTCATCCATATAACATTCACTCTTTGGACACACTTCTAATCTCACCTACTCAGAATGTCTCTTCTAATCCTTGGAATTGTACCAATTTCCATCCTTGGGACATTTGAAGACAGTTGTATCTCCCTTAACTATTCTCTGATCCTGTTGGAATGCCTCCTTTTCTCACCTATTTATTACATGATGGGCTTTTTTTTTTTCCTGCCAGCTTTATTGAGGTATAATTGACAAATAAAAATTGTATATAATTAAGGTATACAGTGTGATGGTTTGATTATGTGAATATTGTGAAATGATAATCACAGTCAAGTTAATTAACACATCTATCACCACATAATTTTGTGTTTTGTTTTGCTTTATTTTTTGTTTTTTTGTTTTTTGGTCAAGAGAACACTTAAGATCTATTCTGTTAGCAAACTTCAAGTATGCCTGTATAGTATTATTTATTAACTATAGACATGCTTGCCTCCACACATTTTGATCTCTCAGAGTATCTTTGTGTAGTACTTTAAGCAAAATAATTTTAAAAAGTTTTTTACTGGAATATGATTTCTCTTAGTAGGTATGAATTTGGTAATGTTTTGGGATATTTGATTATCAAACTACTGTAGAAGATAGCACATGGTTGTAATAATATGGAATTACCTAGAAATGAGATGGCTTTTCTTAGGAACATTCCTTTGCTATGATTTTTTAAAAAGTGAATATACTTAAAAATTTGTTTCATGAAAAATTTCCAGCAAAAACAAGTAGAACTTTGTAATGGGTGCTCTTATACCCTTCAACTGGATTAAGTGATGTGTTGAGGGTTCCAGCTAGACAAAAGCCAGTTTAAAAGGAAAGGAACATTGTGACTAGGAACAGCATTCCTGCTGAAAAATAATTAGTATGTAGGTCAGAATTAATACCATGTTATCTCTGGAGTGAAAAATACCATGATATTAAGAATTGAGCTATGGGTCAGAGGCAGTTTATTTGGTTTAAATCTTTAGGGATTCTATTTTTGAGAACTGAGATCTAAAAACAGTGATTTCCACTGAAGCTAGCCCATGGAATTAGTAATTTAAATTGTAAAACAATATGACTGCAACATTAAATGAAAAACAAAAAACAAAAAACTATTACCTGTGTGTTTTCCTTTTTGTTCACATAATCTGTTCATTATAGTACTTTTTAAAATTTGCAGTCTGCTTTTTAAAAACTAACAAGTGATATTTATGCTTACTGATGGGAATACAAATTAGTAGACTGTTAATACTCATTAACCCAGTAATTTTTCTAGGAATTTATCCTAAGAAAATAATCTGAGATTTGCAGTGATGTTTATTGTGGCATCATAAAATATTGAAAACTACTTAAATATTTAACAATAAAACATATTTGGTATGACACTAATTCTACCAAAAATGTGTGTCTTAGAGGAGAATACAAATATTAATTTTAGCTGTGGTTATCTCTTAGTGGTAGGAATATGAGTGATTTTTATTAAATTTCATATTTTTTCTATATTTTCAAAAAAATTAATGGATTAAATATAAAATTATCAAACACTTTAACCTATTTCACAGGGCTCTATGGAATTGATATACCGAAAATTACTAATTAATCATTTCCCCTTTTATTTAATGGGTTGCTTATAAGCAGTTATTGTAGATAGTAACTGTTATCTTGCTTTATGGCATTTTTCTTCTCTTTAGTTATTTCCTAGTTCTAGGAAGATTACTGGGTGAAAAAATATAAATTCTTAAATGTTTTTTATATAGCTTTCTAAAAGGTACCAATTTACTGTTACACAAAAGAGTTACATTTGTATCACCTGTATTGAATCACCCGTATTGAATATTGGCCTTTTTTTTTTTTCTTTTAAAGTTTGGTTCAATAGAGAGTATTACACTCAGTGCCACGTTCCTTTGTATTTCTTTGATTATTAACTGGATGACTAGCCCATAGGTGTTTAAAAATTATTAAAAAATATTTTTTGCAACTTTATTGGAATATAATACACATTAAAACTACTTTTTAATTGCACAAATCTATGGAGATTTTGAACTACTCATAGTCCTTGATCTGTCTAGATGGTTGTCCACCGGGTCTAGGACACACTAGCGTCACCCCGGGTCTGCTCTTCACTTTCATGTGCAGATTCCTTCACCTTTCTCCTGTGTCCTATGTCTCGTGTTTTTCTCTTTCCAGATTTACTCTCATTTTGGAAGAGCATGTGGAAGATAAGTGTTTTTGAGATATTGTAGAAAACACCTTTATTCTACATCCCCATTTGATGGATAATTTAACTGGGTGTAGAATTCTCAGTTGAAATTTTCCTTCAGAAAATTGGAGGCAAGCTCCATTGCCTTCCAGCATTGTCTTACTGTGAGGAAATCTGAAGCTATTTTGATTTCTTATGTGTTAACATATGACCAGATATTTTCTGTCTAGAAACTTTTTGAATTGTCTTTTTGTCCACAGTGTTCTGAATTTTCACAGTGCTGTGACTTGTGGATTTCTTTTGATCCATTCTGCTGGAGGCTCAGTAAACCCCTTTTATCTGGAAACTCATTCCTGGGAAAATTTCTTAAATACTTTCATTGGTAGTTTTTCTTTTTTTCTTTTTTTCCTCCTTCTGGCAATTTTATTTTTCAGATGTTGGACCTTCTGGACTGGCCTTTTAATTTTTTTACCCTTCTCTTCCTTTTTGCTTCTTGACTTTTTGTTCTTTCTGGAAGATTTGCTCAACTTCATTTTCTAGTCTTATTAATTTTTAAAACTTCTGCTGTCTTGTTTTTAATTTTCTAGATCTCTCTTTAAAAATTATACCCTCTTTCATGGACGCTATCTTTCTCTGAGGCAATTGACATATTTTAAAAAGTTTTTCTTCTTGCACAGTCTTTGTATCCTTGGGTTGCTTTTTATGGTTTAATTTGGTTTCTGTCTTCCATGTTAATAGCTTTCCTCAAATATCTGATTGTCTGTTCAAGGTTAGATCAGGGCAGAAATTACTGAGTTTAATAAAAGACTTGTACTCTGTCCCCAATATAGGGTGATGTTTGAGTGCTGTCTTTTGGGGGGGATCCTGCAATATCAGTATCATGGCTCCTTCATGTTGAGCTGGTCAGGTTTTTCAGAGCTGCTCGGAGTTCACAGTCTGTCAGTTCACAGTCAGACTGGGAGCCAAGAGGAGGATGTATGATCAGTCTACCATCTTAACTTGGCTAAGTGCTTAAAGTTGCACAAAACTGTGAATTTTAATACCCCATTGTTTGTTATTCCCTTACCTTGCATTTTAAAAAACAGCTTTTATTGACATATTCAGATTGATATATCATATAACCAATTTAAAGTGTGCAGTTCAGTGGTGGTTAGTATGATACTGAGTAGTATATTTGCAGTGTCCTGTAGCCTGATTTTTTTTTTTCTTTTATTGAACTATATTTGATGTATAATATTGTAAATGTAAAGTGTACAACAAGTTGATTTAACACATTTCTATATTGTAATATGATTGCCATCGTAGCAATAGTTAGCACCTTTATTACATAGTTATAATTTCTTTTTTGTGGGGGGAATAATTTAGGCCTAGTCTCTTAAAAAAGTATGATCATTACAATACAATGTTGTTATATATATTCACTATGCTGTACATTAGATCTCAATGACTTGTTTAGTAGTTGTAAATTTGTATCTTTAAACAGCCTCTCTTCTCTTCCAGCACCCCCTAGCTCCTGGTAACCTCCATTTTACTTTTTTTTTTTTTTTTTATGAGTTAGGCTTTTTTAGATTACACATATAAATGATACTTAATTTCTTAAATTTCACATATAAGTGAAACCTACATTTCTTTTTACGGCACTTGTTACTTCCTCATAATTGTATTATGTATTTGTGCATCATCTCTCTCCGTCCTTGGAATGTAAGCCCTGTGAGAGCTAGGAATTTGTCTTGTTCACTGCTGAAGCCACAGCATCTAGAACAGTGCCTGTACTGTGCTATGCTTCCAACCAGTGTTTGTTTAACACGTGTTTTACTTGGAACGCTTATTTGGGTTTCCTTTCCTTTCCAAACCAAACCCTCACCTATTGTACATGATTGTGAATCTGCTTGTTAAAGTAGAAAAGCATTGAGGCGAGGATAGAGTTTGGACTAAAAAATAATGTTTCAGAGACCTGACATTTAGCCTGTGCTCAGGCAAAAACTGTTATTTATTTAACCTTTTCATATTCCCTTTTTCTTAGTGTAACTAATACCTGCTCTCCCTGCTTCAAATGAAGTTCCTGTGAGATGCTTTTGTGAAAGTACTTTAAAAAGTACACAATGCTGTTGTAACACAAGATTTTTAAAAATCAGTAATAAACTTGTTAGCTTATTTTCAATCCCTTAGCTTTTGAAAATTGGAGTTATTAATGATTAATAGAACTAGCCTTGAGGCAATTAGAATAAGTAATGTATGCACTGAGTTCATGAATAAAAGTAGAGTCTCTTCTGTGGTGCTGTCTTTGGGTGGTGTTAGGGTTGGTGATAGAGGGAATATTGTGGTCTAGGAAGGTGATAATATATTTGTAGAAAATATTATGTTTAAGTTCTGGGTGTTTTTTTTTTTAAACTCTTAAATAACTAAATTTGTGTGGTTAACTAGTGACCACTAGCCAAGGAAACAGTACCATGTTTTTGATAACCTACGACAATATTATTTGTTTTCATCGTTTGATTTGTTCAGGTGTATTTGAAAATGTACTCTTTTTAAAAAGCAGGATATAGGTAAATAGGATTCCAAGGTTCCTTCTTTCCAAACTAATAATAATTATTTGGAATTTAACTTCCCTTTTAGTTACACTTACTGATAAATATTTGTGAGGACGTGAAGAACCGAGAACCTAAGGGCAGGAGTTGGCCCCCAGCTTGGTATTTTTCAGGCCTCTGAAGATAGCAGAGTTGGTTACTAATACCTAAAACTTACTCATTCTTGTTCATCCCAACCTTTTCCCATCTCCCCCAAAGTTTTTTCTTTTTCCCTTGGTTGAACCTAAAGTCATGTTATCTGTCAGTGATCCGTGCAAAGCCCAGCTCTAATTGATTGACTTATCCCCGTTTTCCATCACAGCCCCTGAGCTGCAGTCTCATGTGTTTAACATACATATCTGTGTGCTGCAACTTTCTTTTTCCCTTTTCTCTTTTGAGCCATTTATTCAACAAATATATGTTGATCGACTGTTTTGTGCTTGGCACTCTTCTAGGCACTGGGACAGATAGGTAAGGAGTCCAGAAACCCTGCCTGCATGGAATCACATGGAGCTGTAAGCTCTTCAATCTGAGAAGCCTCTATTAATTGCCTCTAATATAAAATAAATATATACAATGAAATAATCCATGAGTATCTTGACTAAAGTTCAGTGGTCTTTGTTCATATTTTAAGAAGTTAATAGCACGTTAAATTTTTCTGAGGAATTGAGCTTTAATTGTTTTATTTATGAATGATCTTTCATTGGTTTTCTTTTGCTCTGATTGGGTCAATGGCACTCAATAAAAAAGGATTCTTTCCTTTACTGAATAGCAGAGATTTGCTATGAAACCTGGCCTGGTGAAATAGATGGAGATTTTGCTATTTTAAATTCAGTTCCATGAGTAATCAGCCTAAGAATTCAGTGTGATATCTGCCCTTTTTTTTTCAATTAAGATAAAGAGTTCAGCATTCTCTTTTTTCCTTTTATAGATGTTTTTATTGGTAACTTCTTTGGTAAATGTTTATAATTGGCTGCCTCTGCTTCTCTGTAGATTATTAGAAAATGTGCAAATGAAGCCAGGAGACTTGGTTTCAATAGCAGTGTAGCTTTGAGTATGTCACTTAACCTGTTTGGGTTTCAGTTCTCACATATAAAATAAAAGGGCTCGGGAAAGCTGTTTGAAAGTCTCTTGCTATGCTAAAAATTTTAACAAAGTCTTAGCAAGGGAATGAATGAAGATAGAGCTCAGGGTGTATGTATCATTACCTTGCAAATGTTTGGCGGGTGATGTTTGCACAGGTTTTGACTTAGAAACCTGAGTCTGCCGAAAGACTTACTGGAATTGTGAAGAATTTGCCAGGGACGTGGCTCCAGGGATAGTGAATGAGAATGAAGATATTTTTCAACATAAGAAAATAATAGGTTAGTAGAATTTACAACAGGAAGGAAAAAAAAAACACTAAATAGGAGCATATGTTTTCTTTTCCAGCTATTTTAATATTGAGAGAACAATCTTAGAAAATGAAGTTATTGCCTGAGTGGCTGAAAGATCTTTGTATCCTGAATTTGTTTGAAGTTGACCTTCTGTACTTTAATTCTAGTTTTGTGGTTAAATAGCCAATGTTTTTGCTTTGCCAAGCATAATTGCCCTCTCAATGGGATGATGATTTGAAATAACCACAAACTTTCAGAAAGTACAAAAATTCTTGTTGGTAATTCCGTAACTCAGCTGCATGATGAGGTGTGCCTTTGGGAATCTTAAGGAATTGAGAGAAATCGGCAAAGATGGGTAAAAGGGTACAAGCTTTCAGCTGTAAGAAGAATAAGATCTGAGGATTTAATGTATAATATGGTGACTACAGTTGATAACACAGTATTGTATAATTGAAATTTGCTAAGTGATTAAGACAAGTGTTCTCACCAACAAACAAACAAATCAATATGCGAGGTGTTATATATTTTAATTAGTTAAATAATTAAATAGGTAGAATCCTTTCACAATGTATACATATATTAAATCATCATGATGTACACTTTAAATATCTTACAATTTCACGTCAATCAACAAAACTAAAATTTTTAAAAAATTAAATGAATTTAGAAAAGTCACCAGGAAAAAGTTTACCTCTGCTTTGTAGGAGATAAGCACAAGGCAAAAGGTATTTAATTTACCTGGCAAGCAAGTAGAGATATGGCAGTTTTGTGATATAATTTTATGTCAGGGTAGAACAGAAAGTGAAAATTGAAACAAAGGTTAGGTTAATAAATATAATAATCAGATTGGTGATATCAAAAACTTTGCTAGAATTTTAGGCAAATATCCTTTTATTTTTTTCAAAATGCTAGACATTATTTCAAAATGCTAAGCATTTTGAAGACCTATTTTAAGAAGAGGCGTGGGCTTGAGATCCTGGGCTTTGAGCCAGGGTATGGCTTCATAGAATTTTCTCAGTTGAGGTTAAAAAAAAAAATGTGAGTTTTTAGATTTATGTATATGAGACCCTTTAGGAAGCACATTGCTGCACAGAATACATTCTCTGCCTCTTTGCCAGTCCCGCACAGTCCATGGCATCACCTGGGAGCTTGTTAGAAATGCAGAGTCATGATCATCACGGCTGAACTTCTGATTGAGAAGATACGGTGACCAAATCCCTAAAATTTGAGAAGCACAGGTCTACACCATGGGAAAATGTTCTCTTTATTTTCACATTGTTCCCCCGCCCCTGGTGGGGGGAGGGAGAGGAGAAAAAGTCTTCCCCCCCCCTCCAGCTTGAGGTATAATTGACATGTAAAATTGTGTGTATTTAGAGTCTATGATGTGATGATTTGATATATGTACACGTTGTGAAATGATTAACAATTAAGTTAACACATCCATCACCTCACATAGTTATCACTTTTAAAAACTGTCACATTTTAAAAATTGACTTGGGAAAATGGTATCGAAATGCTTTTCTTACAAAGAACACTTGGGTATGTTAATCTAAGTGCCTCATTACTTGATAAAAACCATTTGTGCTTGAGACCAGACTCATCTTAAGGACAGGGACTGCTGCTGCTGCCTCCTTACCCTACCCCTCTCAGCCTGGTGTCCTTCACATGGTGGGTGCTCAGTGTCAGTGGAGGATACTGCCCTCCTCTCAACCCATGACTCCAAAGACAATGGGGGCAGTCAACATAGAAATTTATATTTATTTTTATCTCAAAAAGAGAATGAGCTTTACTAATATTTAATATAGATATTATTGATGTTACTTATATACTTTAAAAATGAAAGTACATATTTGGGGTATGAATGTTGAAAATTCTTTTTAAAAAAATTTATTTTTTATTTTTTAAATTTTGTTAGTTTCAAGTGTACAGTACATTGGTTAGACATCTATATAGTTCATAAAATGATCCCCCCAGTTGCTCCCTCCCTCCCCTGACCCTCCACCTAGCCAATGTATTAATGCTAATTGTATTCCCTATGCTGTGCTCCCCATCCCCATGACCGTCCATCAGCTACTAATTTGTACTTCTTTAGCCCTTCACCCCATTCTCCCAGTCCCCCAAACCCCCTTCCCCTCTGTCCATCACCAAATCATCCACTATATTTGTGAGTCTGTTTTTGATTAGTTTGTTGTTTTTATTCCTTAGATTTCGCATATAAGTGAAATCATATAGTGTTTATCTTTCTCTGACTTAAATACCTCTAGGTTCATCAAAGCAATATTTTTTTCCATCCCCTTCCTTTTCATATGTAGGAGTCTTGTTTTCTTATCCTTTCAGTCACTCTGTCTTTTTGTTGAAGCACTTAATTCTTTTCCATTTAAGGTGCTTATAAGAATGTAGTTGTTACCATTCTTTATTCCTGTTTTTAGTACATGATCTTTCTTCTTAAAGAAGTCCTTCCAACATTTCCTATAATTCTGGCTTAGTGGTGATAAATTCTTTTAGTTTATATTTGTCTGGAAAGCTCTTAATCTGTCCTTCAACTCTAAATAATAGTTTTGCTGGGTAAATTATTCTTGGTTGTAGATCCTGGGTCTTCATCCTGTTGAATATTTTTTTGCCAGGCCCTTCTGTCCTGCATAGATTTTTTTGAGAAATCAGCTGCCAGTCGTATGGGTGTTCCCTTATGTATAATTATTTTTCTCTTGCTGCTTTTAATATTCTTTCTTTGTATTTAATCTTCGGCATTTTAATTGAAATGTATCTTGGTGTGGGCCTCTTTGGATCCCTGATTTTCGGAATTCTCTGAGCTTCCTGGGGTTTTATGTTTATTTTCTTCACCAGGTTAGGGAAGTTTTCCATCATTATTTCTTCAAACAACTGTTCAACATCTTGATTTTCTTCAGTTACACTGATCAGACGAATATTTGGAGCCTTAATAGAGTCCTATATTCTCCTTAAATTATTTTTATAGTCTTGGCATCTTTTTTCTTGCCATTCTGATTGAGTGTTCTGATTGGCTTTTCTGTCCTCTAGATAGGGCATGTGATCCTCTTCTTTACTTACTTTATTCCTTTGTTTATTCCATTTAATATACTTCTCATCTCAGATAATGTGTTCTCCTTTTCAGACTGGTTCCCTTTTATAACTTTCACTTCCATTTTTATCTCTTCATTGGATTTCTCCACATTTCCCAAAAGTTCATTGAGCATCTTTATAACTAGTGTTTTGAACTCTGCATCTGTTAGATTATTTGGCTCCATTATATCTGGATCTCTGTTCTGCTCTCTCATGAATTTTGCTTCTTTGTCTTACCATTTGGCTGCCTTTCCTTGTCTGTTTCTATGTACTAAGCAAAGCTCCTAAGTTTCTCGGTCTTATTAGTGTGGATTTGTGAAGTAGGTGTTCAGTGGCATAGTTCTGAGAGGGGTTCAGCTGCAGGCCAAATTTAGCCCAAGCCTCCACCCCTCTGGGGCCACCTGTTAAGATTCAGCAAGCAATCCACAGATGCTGTGCTTATAGTTGCCTCCGAAGGCCACACCAGAAACCAAGGCCAGCTGCCTCCACCAGTGTGAGTCTCAGCAAGGAGCACCCGACTTGCTGACGATACACCTGGATGTGGCTTGGGTGGGGCCTGAGTTGGGGGATGTGGGGTTTCAGGGATTCCTCTGGGCTGAGCGACCTCTGTTATCCAGTCTAATGACCTATGGCAATGGCGGGTCTGTGTCCATGCACTGGTATGGGGGAGGGATCAACAGGAAACAATGGACACCGCTGGCACTTCTGTATCGAGTGGGTGTCGCCTTGGCCCTCACTCGAACAGTGTCTCCCTGTAAGTCCTTGGTGCCCCCTGTGTGCAGTCCAATTGACGCTGGTGCTCAAAGCGAGCAGGTTCATCACTGGGAAAATCTCATGGCCGCGGCCCCTTTAAGAGGCATCTGCCTCCGCCGCTGCCACAGCCTTCGTCTCTCTCAGCTGCTCAGGACCGAGCTGCCCTGTTCTACCTTCTGCCATTGCAGGGTGCTTTCTTGGATTTCTCTGTAGTTGTTCATCTAGATCCCAGGCCATTTTTCCTTGCTGCTGCTCCTTGCTTCTTTGATTTGGTTGCCAGAGGGATGAACAGAGCCTCTATCATCTACGCCATTTTTTTTCTCCCTCTGAATGTTGAAAATTCTTAATGATAGATTACGTGGCGAAATCAGATCTGACTAGAAACCATGTGTATACATCCTGAAAGGGCCAATGGGATTCAAGTAATTTAGCATGGCTCTTTCTCCAGAGTTGAAGATATTTGAAAATGACAGCATTTTCAGTGAGAAAGAACCTGAGTTTTCCTCATTTTATATATAAAGAAATAGGCTCAGACAGTATTGAAGTATTTACTTATCTAAGGTCCTGATATTTGAGATGAGGACAAAGGTTTTCCAGCTTATGCTTCAGTTTTCCTTCCATTGTTCCTTTGGCTTCTGAGTGCCTTCCAGGGATCCTGGGGGTTTTGTGGGATGTCTCAGACACCAAGGGGGGTGGGTGGAAGGAGAAAGGATGATAGGAAGGGGTCTGGTAGCCTGTCTTCAGTCTGAGTATTTCTGCTTTTGTCTGTTTTAGGAACAAAGAGGCTTCCACTTTTATACATAATTAATTCCTGAAAACATGTGGTCTTATTCTAAGATCAGATGAGATCAGATGCATTGCGTTGCATTCAGGGTGTTATGGCCATAGACACATGTGGTCTTCTTAAGAGAAGATTTACCTGATGGGAGATGGATTCTATTTTGTTTTAAAGAGACATACCAGAGACTATATATTCACAAGAATGTTGTTGCAACCATTACCGTAGAATAACAGTGTTATAGTGATACTATCATTGTTCAAGATGTTTTTGGAATTGCCTTGGAGAAGAGTTTATAAAATGCACCAAAAGAATCAGTTTTTATTAATATTTAAGCTTTGTTTTGGAATAGCAATTGTATTATACATCTTAATCACCTCTTTTATTCACACTACATATTTAAATGGTTAGGCATTTCTTAAAATTCTAATTATACTTTCAAAGGATATTTTCATCATTTAAAGAATGTCATTAAAAAAATGTCATAGACTTTAGAGGAAAATGTAGATATTTCCAAAGAAGAGTTTTGAACAAAGACAGTATTCAGTCTCTGAGTTGCATTTTGAAAAACAATTAAATGTCTGTTCCAAGTGATGTTCTAGGTGCTATGGCTATAAAGGCGAATAATATATAGTCCTGCTCTTGAGGTACATACCCCAGTGAAAGAGAATACAGTTAAATACAAATTACAATCTAGAGACACAACTCTTGTTATGTTGAGTATAAGCAGAAGCCCAGAGAAAGGAAGGATTATTTCAGCCTAGTTGGTACTAAGTCAGGGACAGGGCCTGGGATGGGTGGAAGTAGCTTTACTGTTGAGTTTGAGTTGAAAAGTTTTTACAGGTGTGGAAGAAATTCTTAGGTAAAGGAAACAGGGTGAACCTTGGCATGAAGTCAGTAAAATACATGGATATATTTGGAGAAAGATGAATAAGGTAGTGTGTCTAGAACACAGGTGATGGAGTAGTTGAGGGAGCTGAGTTCTGAGGGCAGTTTCTCCCCTGGTAGGGAAGCTCCATGAGAGTGGGGACTTCGATTACATCCTCCCTGTCTGCAAAAATACCTGGTGTAATAGCAGGTGGTCAACACATGTTTATTGATTTAATGAGAAAACTTGCAATTAAATTATGAAGATTCTTCACCTTTTGCTAAGTGTTGGACTTTATCTTGTGGTCATTGAAGGTTTTTCCTGAGAGATATGTCAAGATGTGTTTTAAAAATGTCACTCTGGCAGTGAGAAAGAACTGTTCTTCTCCAATGTTTACCTGAAGAGCTTTTCTGATTCTGTAGGTCTGAGAGAGGGCCTATTAATTTTCATTTCCGACAAGCTCCCAGGTGTTACTGATGCTGTCAGTAGCCTCATTTTTAGTAGCAAAGGGAGAATGGATTGGCTCATTTCAATAAAGAAGTTTCCAGAAATAATAGGGTAGCTTTAGAAATGGTGCTTACTCTAAAAGGCTGTATTTGGGATTTAGAAGATGAGAGTAAAGATGTTTTGGTGTTTAAAATTCTGCCTCCCTTCAAAATACTACTCTTAAGTAGTATTTTCCCCTTTCCTTTTTCTCATTCATTCATTCATTAATTTAACTTTGGTTTATATCTTAAGGAAATGGGTTGCTTCCTTTGGCTTAAAGAAGAATTTGAGACCCTCATGAAATACATCATAAAGCTTCCCTGTTTGTAAGGAACCTTTGTTATTTGCAGAATAAAGAAAATGTAATCCAAGTGGTAATGATATTTAGAGAGTTTAAAAGGAAGCACCTTTTGAAAAATTTTAATGAGCTCACTTTGATGTTTGGTCACTTTCCATTGTCTTTTACATTTGTTTGTGATACAACAAATATTGTGGTCTATGTGTAATGACTATACCCTGGTACTACACAGAGGTCATATAAAGTCCTAAATGATCATATATGTAATAGTGAAGATAAAACAATCAGATTAATGGTAAATAGTACAAATCATAGTATATGTGTGTGTATATATATTCTACATATAGATAATTAGGACATATGGAGTAGATATAGATATATAAATGGGATATGTCACCTTTTTACCTTTAAAGCACGTAAAAAGTAACATACCATAAAAACAAGACGGATAACATGTTATGTAAATTCAGAGGGAAAGAGAAAAGATGATCAGAAAATTCATCAATCTTCATTTGCTCACATTAGTTACCAAATGAAGCCCAAGCTATGTAACCTGTCACCTGAGAACATGCTCTCCTGGCTTTAGGCAAAGAGAACAGTGAAGATTGGGAGCTCAGTTTGGGACTAAGTGAATTTGAGAGGCTATGGGATGTTAAGTAAAAGTGTCAAGGATGCTATTTGAACTAGAAAACTATGGTCTAAAGAGAGTCAGGCTAGAGATGTAAATTTGTGTGCTGTTTACTTTGAAGGGATTGTTGTGTGAAGTGATAAAATTGTCTTGTGAAAGACTGTGGAGACAGAATAAAAGATGAAGGAAGACGTCTTTGGAAAATATCGGCATCAATGTGTATTGAATAAGAAAGCAGAATCTGGGAAGAATTCAGGAAAGCAGAGAAGCAGGAAAGTACCGCAGAGGCTGAGAGGAATTTCATCAAGGAGGGTCAGTTAGCAGACTTTGTTATACAGAGAGGTTAAGAAGAATGAGAAATAAAGAATGTGTTATTAGTGATTTATGAAAATAAATAAGTTTCTCATAAATATATGACAATCTCTACAAAGAGTAGAGTGTAAGTAAAACTATAGCAGCATTAACATTTTGTAAGTGACAAGCTATTACAGTGCATTTCTTTCTAAATGTGGTGTTTCATGGAGCCTTAGAAGCCTACAGGTTTATAGATAGATCCCTGTAGATAGATGCCTCTTACAGCTTACAGTCTCTTTGTATTCAAAGACTTTGCTTTTAGCATGGGTAGTAGTCATGCCCAAATGTACATCTAAAGAACCTTATATGGAAGCCAACACACTTGGAGTCATTCTTGACAGCTTCTCTCATATCTCACAAACTGTCCACTGGCAAATTCTGTTGGATCTACCCTTAAACATCCTAAATCTGACCACTTTTCACCATCACCATTGCTACCACCCTAGTCCACAGGCTCTCATCTCTTGTAGAACCTTCCCAGCTGCTAGCTCCACTTCTAACTCTGTCCCTTTCCATCTTTTCTCAACACTGGTGCCTGAGTGATCCTTTAAAAATGTGAATCAGATCATGTCTCTCATCTGTTCAGAATCCTTAAGCGGTTTTCCATCTTGTGCAGAGAGATAAGAGTTGATACGTTTATATAACCTCTAAGGCAAGGTAGCTTCCTTACTGTTCCCAGGAAGCATGTCCCCACTTCCTGCCTCAGAGCCTTTGTACTTGCTGCTCTCTCAGCAGAGAATAATCTTCCTTCAGATATCATCATGGATGGCTCCCTCACTTCCTTCATGTCTTCGCTTCAGTGCGCCTTCTCAGAGTAGTCTTACTTGTCCCCTTCCTCCCCTCATCTGAGACTTGACTGCACTTTTCTACTTTATTTTTATTTTAATCTCATCTCTCACAAACACTGGAACATAGGATCCATGAAAGCAGGGATTTCTCTCTTGATTTGTTCACTGTGGAATCTCCAGTGCCTAGAACAGTGCCTAGCACTTGGTAGATGATAAATAAATACGTGCTGAATGAAGGAATGCCATCTCACCTTTCCCCTGCCTGATGGTAATGTGGTATAGACTTTGTTAGGCACCTGCATGCATGGACAGGACTTGCCTTACTTTACAAGGGAGTGATCCTCAGTTCCTCCTTCCTCCATAGCAGCTCAGCCAGCTTTTTTCTGCCCACTCAGAAGTTACTCATCCTCTAGGTTGTGGGCTGGCAGCATGGTGTAAATTGGCTTTGGCAAAGTTATAGGTACATGAGGCATGTTGGGATTTGAATATGGTGGAATTTTTCAAGTAAATGAAGACATTCAAATCTCTTTTACTAAGCAGTGTTTGGAACTTTATTTTGGAATTAATCAACTTTACTAAAAAATTAACAAGGCACACTAAAGAAAATCTCCAGTAGTCATTACAAAATCTTCAAAAGTCACTACATGTCCTGAAAGAAATGTAGGAAGAGGCTGCCCTGCTTTCAGGAAGAGAATGGGAACACACTTTGGCTGAATGTTGTAACTGTTTTGTGACATTTGAAGTCAGTTTTATTTTCTGAGAAAGAGAATTCTGTGGATTGCAGGGATCTGGGGTTGATAGAGTTTCAACAGAGAAAAAGCACATTTGGACCAGTCTCAAGGATTAATGTCTCTTCTTTTACATTTATTTCTGGTGAGATATTTAGTTCCAGAACTGTGTTCTTATTGAGGAAATTATTTCTGGTAACAACACTTGACATGTCTGTCTCTATCTCCAAAGTCTAGACTAGTATTTCTTTTATGTGGAAAGCATTTCACTTCTGAGGCCTATTAGAAATCCTTGGAGGATTTTTACAGATGACATTGTGTGTGCACACATGCCTATGTATACACAGAGATTTTTAATACAGTACACTTCTGTGACTCCTGAGTGAGAGATGTCAAAGGTAATTGGTTTATGTCAAAGGTAATTGGTTTATCTTCTATAGTTATGGTTCTATACATGCTTTGCTCTGTTTATTAAAATATGTGTTCTGCAGAGACTCATGGACAATTAACTAGTGGTTATCAGAGGGTAGAGGAACAGGGGAGGGGCAGGTAGATGGAGTAAAAGGGATCAGATATGTGGTGACAGAAAGAAATCCAACTATGAGAGATGAACACAGTGCAATATATATATATATATATATATATATATATATATATATATGCCTTTCTGTTGAATTGTACACATGAAACTTAACTGGATTTTGTTAACCAATAATAATAATAAAAAATAAACAAACAAGTAAATAAATAAATATTTGTTCTGTGATTGTCTTCCAAGTAACTGAAAATTATTTATATATGGTAACTTTCAATTAACCAGAACATTTAATTAAAACTATGTTTCTCCCAAACTTCAAATATAGGAAGGAGTTTACTGCACCTGGCTTTTGATATTAAAACCACCCTGGATAGTTAAGCCTGTGTCATTGAGTTTAGATATTTAGGTAATTTAAACTGACAAGAAATTAAAATGTTTATCTTGATGAGATGATACTAATTTTTAAGGAGTCTGTTTCTAAACATGATTCTACCATAGTTTTACTTGGCAAAATTCCACAAGCAAATAGAATTGTAATTATCAGATAATTTAATACAGTGATTATGATGGATATGATTTCTCTGCTCTGACAGGTCCTACCAGTTCTAATTTTTCTTAAATACATTTAGAAACTTGCCTAGTAAATAGTATCCAATGCTCTGTGTTGTTTTTTTTTTTTAAATTGTTGTTTGTTTTGTTTTTGCTTTGTTTATTTAGGTTTATTTCAGTTGCTCTTGGGACCAAGGAACATGGAATCTAAAGAGAGAATAGTGAGACAAAATAAAGAGGAAGAAGTAGACAAGAGAGAAGAATCAATAATATAGAAGTATCAGATCACAAGAAGCAGTAATCCACTTCTCTTCTGAAATGAAAATGACTATAGCAGAGTTTTGGGCCATCTTCTTTATGTTATAGATAAGAGTGCTGAACTTCAGAAAGAGGAGGTACCTGCCTGGGACCCCACAGTGAGCTGCAGGTAGACATGAACCTAGAACCCAAGTCTCCAGATTCCTAACTGTGTGCTCTTTTTAGTATCTCACTATGCAAAAGTAGTAAATAGGACTCTGGTTGCCTTCCTTCTCAGGATTGGTCTGTGTCTAGCGACGATCCTTTCTGGAGCTGTTTAGATAGAATTTATACCTAAAGTGAAGTAGAAAAAGAAATGGCAAATGTGTTCTCTTACATTCGTGTTCAGTGTTGAGAAATTAAATCCATCAGTTTGCTAATCTCAGAAATAATGATATGTAAAGAAATAGTGTGTAATAACAAAACTGTCCAAATTTTTCAACATAGCGACAACAGAATTTCTTATTGAGTACTGCTATGTAATTTTGAAATTCAAGAATTGAGTTGGATGAATTACTTATGATTCTCTCTCCCTCTCCCCTCCTTCCCTCCTCTCCCCTCCCCTCTTTTTTTTATTCTTTCCCAACTTATTCAACTTATTCTGTATCCTGGACTGATCTTCAAACATCGTCCTCATCGTATCACCCTCTTTCTTTCCCCTGAAGGAAACTATGGGCTCTTCACTGCTGTACGTTACTATACATGGTCAAGTCTGATTTCTGTCAGCTTATTCCTGATCCTCACATTCTGGCCTCCTTTCCTTTTATCTTTTCAGTTATATTTTCTACTACTTACCCCCCGCCCCAAATCCTTTTGCTTCAGTAGACTCATGGCTCATGCCATTTTCACAGCTTGAACACCTTTTCCCTTTTGCTTATCTAATTTTTACTTGTCCCCATTTTAAAACATCTTAACTACTCAGAGTGACCCCTAATCATCTTTTGTATATTCAAGATAGTTATCTTTCTTGACCAGTTTTTATTATAAAATGTGCTTAAAAAAATAAAATTCAGTCAGTGAAGAAAATCCCTCCTATCTCAAGTTCTTAGTTTTTCTGAGGTAACCACTGTTAAGTTTCTTTCTTTTGTAGCCTTCTCATGCTTTTCACAGCATGGTCACAAAATGTCTGCCTTATCTTCAGGTATCACATTTGCATTGAAGACAGTAAGTCAAGGAAGGGAGAGAAAAAGGTATCAAGAGCCATATCTGTCATTTTATTAAGAAAAGTAAAAGCTTTCCCAGAAGCCCAAAGCAGACTTCTGTTTCTGTCTTATTGGCCAGGTCTGGTGTGTGTTACATGGCTACTTGTCACAAGAAACTCTAGAATAGAGAGTATTTTGTTTTCTCAGTCCCTCTAGGGGAGGTAATTAGGGAGAAGGGAGTTGGGGAGTGTATTTTGAGTTAGCTATCAGATTGTGCCTACCACACATAAAATCTTATTTTCATATTGGATTTTGATAATTTTATAACAAGCCACTTTAGTACATCCTTCTATTATTGTTTTAAATACTTCTTCAGTTGTTTCTCTTTTGTCTTCCTGGAGTGTTCTTTTGAAATTCTGAAAATTTTGCTTTTTTTCTTCTGGTAGTTTTTAAAATTTCTGATATCAAGAAACTTTCAATTATAAGTGATGGAAAGAAAATTCAATCAAAATGATTTTAAAAATAAAACATTTATTAATGCACATAGCTAAACAATTTCAAAGTCAGGGTGAGCGTTGGGTGCAGTTCGAGTCTAAGGATCCTGGTGTTTTCAGGTTCTCACTTCATTTCTCTGTGATTTTCTTGGTGTGTGGTTTTGTCCTTGGGCTGACCTTTCTAACAGAATGGCTAAACCATATTAGCCAGAGAAGGATGTCTCTTCTGATATCTCTCTTGGGCTTCTTGCTAGAAAGTCTACAGCAAACATCTGCAAGGTGACTGCTCATTCTTGAACCAACCATTGTGATTTTCTAAAGCCTGTCCTTCATATACTTAATTGGGTTTTCATCAAAGTCTTTTTCTTTTATTGCTTTTAATGTCACATTCATTTCTGTAACAGCCTAATTTTTCCAATTTCTTCTCCAAACATTGCTAGCTATCTTTTTATCTCTTCTTGTTGTCTTACTGTTTCTTCTTTGAGCTCTTATTTCAGAGGAGTTGTGCCTTTTTTTTTAATCTCATAGAGAAATGTTGGTTCATAAATTTCAAATTCTTTGTAGGACAATTTCTTTAACTACTTACTGTTTGTCATATTCCTTCCTTTGTGTGTGTGTGTGTGTGTGTGTGTGTGTGTGTGTGTGTAATGTTCCTTTCTTTTATCTAGCACTTTATTTGCACCTATTGTGATATTTCCTGTCTCATTATTACTCAGTTTTAAATCGGGATTGTTCTTCTTGAGATAGCAATTTGCTGAATGATTGTGAGTGGGGAGTGTTTGGGCAGAATGTTGGGGGTATAGGCAGCTTGAATATTAGTCTGTTGCCTCAGAATACTTTCTTAACAGCACTCCATCCTGAGGCTATTTCTCCTCTCCACTGTAGCAGGAATTTTGACTGTTGATAAAGCCGAGTATATTTGGGTCCTCAGTGTTTGAATAGGTAAAAGAGCAGGGTATGTGTATCCATTTTTATGAAGGCATTTGTGTATAATAACCTTGCTGTTCAGTCCCATGGCTACCCTGATGAAACTGAAATGTGCATTGGACTGTTTTTGTTGCTGTTTGTTATTCTCATTGTGTTTTTTTCAATCTTTTGGAAGCTGAAAGTTTACTTAACATAAAGCTTACGAGTCTTCTGTTGTGATTCTGAAGTTATTTAATTTTTAGAACTAAATTAAATTATTTTTTCAATGATGTTTTACATATTCAAGTCCCCAAAGATGCACACACACATACATATCTATCTATGTGTATATATGGCGGGGAGGGATGTGGAGAGAGAGATATATGTAAACCTGTAACATTAATCATACAAAAAAATCCTACTGGAATGGAGATGCTGAAACGTGCAAGGTAAAACTCATATTTTGAGATCGAGATATTTCACAATTTGAAGAACAATGCATACATTATAGTATAAAGGAAAGTATTTTCATAGTAAATAGAAATCCAGTAGAAAGGAAGAGAATTTGGCATTTATTGTGTCTGCTAGCACTAGCATTGTGCTAAACATTTCAAAGTAAATAAAGGCCTTTGACTTTAGGGAACACTTGGTCTTGGTTTGTAGGGGAGATAAAGCCATGAGTAATTATAACAGGCTTTATTAAATGTCGTAATAAAAGTGATGGCATCCAGGTAGAGTGATCAGTTTTCTGAGGGTGGTGTCATTCTCCCCATTTTTCAAAGATGGAGAGCTAGACGAGAGGGATTATGTACTATGCCTTAACTCATACAGCTAGTCCGTGACAGAACCAAGATTAGAACATGCTTCTGAGTAACTCCTGGCCTCCAGGATTGAATATTTTAGATATTTTTATATTTTAAGTTACTTTTGTCCTGAGTAATCACTTAAAGTTCACTTAATATGGCTATGAAAAAAATAATGAGTTATATCAAATATTTTGTGCCTAATGAAATACTCTGGAATACCTTGTCCTGCAACTCTGCTTTGTAATTTTGTTTTTTTTTAAGGGCCCAGACAAATGCTACTTTCTTTAAGTAGCCTATACTTAAGTCCCTTCAGAAAATAGGATTTCTCCACTGCCTTCTACAGTGGTCCCCTCTTACCCACTGGGGATACGTTCCAAGACCCCCAGTGGATACCAGAAACTGCAGATGGTACCAAGCCCTATATATACTATGTTTTTTCCTGTACATGCATACCTATGGTAAAGTTTAATTTATAAATTAGGCACAGTAAGAGATTAACAATAATAATCAATAATCAAATAGAACAGTATAGCAATATACTGTAATAAAAGTTATATGAATGTAGTGTCTCTCTCTCTGATAATTGATCTGATAAGCAAGATGGCTACTAAGTGACTGACAGGCAGGTAGTGGATAGAGTGGGGAAATCTGGACAAAGGGATGATTCACCTTTGGGGTGGGACGGAGCAGGATGTGTGAGATTTCATTGTGATACTCAGAATGACGTACAGCTTAAAACTTATGAATTGTTTATTTACAGAATTTTCCATTTAAAATTTTTGGACTTTGGTTGACGATGTATGGGTAACTGAAACCTGGGAAAGCAAAACTACCGTATTGTTTGTAGTTTTTGTGGTCTGTCTTCAATTATAAACTAGCCCTTCAAGGACAGGGACCATATCTTATCTTTGGATCCCAGTCACTTTTAGGCCAGCAAAGTGGTATTTGTGTTGACATGGCACTCTGTCCATACTGTTTATGGCATACTTTGCTTGCCATATGTCTAGGGTCCTGAAGACAAGTAAACAGTGCTTGGAGGCATGAAAATTGTATCCGTGTTGAGTTTACTTTCAGATTTTTACCTCTGTCCTCACCTTGGGCTGGATGAATTTGTACCCGAGGCTTGGAGGTGGGGACCAGGTGTGTATGGGAATCGTTGTTGGATGTCTCTGCCTTTAGGGTTCCACAACATTTTTCTATCAATTAAAAAAAAATCTAGGTGCTACACTTTGTCAACAGCCAAATAGCACTTTTTGGCTCATAAAAATATTTTCACATTCATGTACCAAGCATGTATAGTAGGCATTTAAACATTTTGTAAGTGCATATCGGACATGTTATTTGGACTCTTCTTTTTGTTCAGTGTTAACTAAGTATGCATTTACGAGTGAAAATTGAGAGCATGATTTTTCTCTTTAGTGAATACTGGAGTCCACATGCCGGATGAATAAGAGGAAAGGTCTAGAAAAGAATTCACATATTCTCTTTCTCTGTGGCCTTCCTAGTTTATTATAATTGGCAGCTGGTTCTTTAATTAATCATGATGTATAAAACAGCAAACACATTGCAGTGCTCTGTCAGAAGATGATTGTAAGTTTTGCTTAAATAAGAAGGGAGTAAGTGTCTGTTTTATGTCTCAGCCTTCTAAAGGAAAATATATAGGTGTACCTTTCCTTGGTGGTTCCAGGCCAAACTAGAAGTGTTTTAGCCTGCGCCTTAAGCAGTCGTACCTGTAGACTATAAATAAAATGGTCATTTGGTTATTGCAACAGATAGTATAGACACAATTAAGTGTACAGGTGCAATGCTGTATTTTCTCATGTTTCTCTCTTTTTCAAACTTGGTTTACTGGGAAAATGGGGAAGAGAGATCAGGAAGAATCATTTATTTACATAGGGTATAAATCGGTATTACTTACAACAAAGATCATAATTTTCTTTTTGGCAGCCTGCACCACAGAGCTGTTAGCACCGGTATCCTGTAACAATAATCCATGAAAAATCAGAATTTCAAAGAACACTGATAGCCATTCAAAAATAATAGGATTATACCTGAAACTTTTATGGATGAAGTGGTTAGACTTTTTAACCCTCTGGTAACCAGCCTCACCAAGAACTTGAGACAGCCAGGAATTTTACTGTTATTGAAGATAAAAGCCAGATCTTGATAGTCGGTAGGCAGCTTGCCTCAGTCTTGCCCCCAAAGGAAGTGTAGAACTTTCAGTCATGTTAAGGTCTCTCACTGTTATTGTACTATTATTAATTCAAACCATCAGGAAAATGAACTAAACAATATTTTTTGTGTCTATTGTTATGGGAAAAATGTCTCTAGCCTTTTTTTTTTCCATCCTGGAAGGACAGTTCTAACTGCCCACATCCCATCAGTAAGAAAAACCAAAGAAAAACAACTGTAAACCCAGAGGATGCAACCCTTCCTACTCAATAATCATGACCATTTATTATAAAAAATACAAAATTCTGTCTTGAGGTCGATAGTTGGATGAGAATGAGGGACAAAAGGGAATAGAGGAATTATCCAGAACCCTAGAATTTTAGGGCTGCTTCCGACACTATAGAGGTTAAAGAGAGAAGAATGTTATTTATTGAAGTAGGACATATGGTGGACTAGAGAGAAGAGATGAGGTTTGGTTAAATATGTAAGTAAAGGTACATTTTGTGTGAAGTCAACAGAATACATTTACTCTAGTTTTAGATCCCTGTTTTTAATGCAGTCTTCAGAATATGCTTTTGTTTTGTTTGCGTTATGAGTAAGTAGTTAATGTGATTTTTTTGAATATTTGATAGCTTTAGGGTAAGGATGCTAAACTGAACTGAACATGCATTATGGTCATTTTTAAAGTTAAAAGAAAGGTTGTGTGTTGATTCCTTCACAGATCCGCAGCCATCCTAAATTATTCTTCTCTCAGGATGGATGAATGAGGGATGTGGCAGCAGCATTTCTGGATTCTCCTTTTAGAAATCCACATACTGTCAAATTAAGGATAAGGAAATTATTAACCGCCAAAGAGATGATCTTTGTTCTCGCTTTTTTATAGATTTTGTTTGTTTGAAGTTCTTCTGGGGTGGGAGGGGTAGGCAGGGCAGTCCTGTTGTCTGAACAGGCCTTTTGGTTCTTCTCATGGAATACTGAGAAACCCCGTCATCTTTGGGAATAATGATGGGAATAATTCCCCACATTTGTATGTACTTTTTTAGTTTAGAAAACACTGTGATAGCTCTTGTCTCACTGAGACCTTGACAACACTATGTGATGGGCAAGAGAGGTTTGATCATGCTCCTTGTGCAGATAAGGACATTGAGGCTGGGAGAGGTAGAATTCTTTGATCAAGATAACATGGCTAAGTGTGAGTCGGAGCTGGACAGAAACCTGACTTTTCTAATTCTGTATCTTTTTTTACTAGAAGGCCAGTCTGAGATTCCTGCCCCAACAGTAAACACCCCATCTCATTTCCAGGATCCCTCACAATCTCCTACCCACATGGAGATAAACCAGAAATTCTGGTTTGTATATTTCTGGTCTTAATATAGACAAGCATCAACAGTTTATAAGTTTGTAGTCCTATTCCAGCTACAGAGCATCAGTAGTTTAGGAAGAGAGGTGGTTTAGGAATGGGAGAGTTCATGCCCCTTCCATGTAAAGCAAGACTGGAATCGTGTAAATTTGAATGATCAAATTCACAGTCTCACTTCCCAGTAGGAAGGAAGTTGAACTGTTTCTTAGGCTGGCTGATGCTGCCACTTAGTCTTGCCCAGGAGTAACTCACTGCGATACCCTTGAACTCTGGGAGGTGTGGCAGGCAGAGGTTCCTCAGTCAGGTGCCTTCCTAAGTTCAGTTCAGAATCCTCAGTGCAGTGGTCCTGAACCTCAAGGGGAGGGGTGCCTATGAAAATCATGTGGGGAATATTTTTAAACTGTACTTCTGAGTGCAGCTCTTTCCTGGGTGTAAACTCAAAATACATCTTTCTGGGCCCTTCTGGACCCCACCCTAGATTTACTAAACCAACATCCAGATATGGGGCCTGGGCAACCATGTCTTTAAAAACCTCATGGGTGATTCTAACGCATGGCCAGGTTTGAAAACTGCTCTTCTAGTAGATGGATTTCTGTTGGCCATGTGACTGTAATGTCCTTACAAATAGAGACATCAGTGAAAACATCTGAAGGATGATTGACAAGGTGATATAAGCAAATCTATCCTTGGAAAAATGGAATTGTGTTGTGAAAAGAATTTGATGGTATTGAACATTATTTGATTTAATTGCATAGCGGCAACAAAACCCCTTTTATTCTATTTTATACTACTAAATATAGTTGACTTGGTGAAAAAAATAAAATCTGAACCATCTGTTTGCTTTATGAAGCCTATGTTCCCTTATTGGGGTTTTAGGTCAGTAATTAATCCAGGAAACTTTAAATGCCTTCTCCTAGGGCATTAGGGCACATACAAAGAAAAATAAGACATGGATCTTCAAAAAGATCCTAGTGTAATGAGGAAGATGGATTTGTTTAAAATTTTTAAGGTCTACTCCTTACAGGTGCATGCTACTCTTAACATTACAAACGGTCTATTTTTCATATCCAGATTTTATTCCATTGCTTTTGGCAAATTTAATGTGAAACTTGCCCCTTGCAAGTTAATCCTTGTGAACTTTAAGAATGCTTCTTATTTTTAGTTAAAAATGAGACCTAGGGTATAGTTGAAAATCTCAGCTTCAGATCCCAGATCTACCACTCTTCATGAGTTTGGACAAGCTACTTAGCCTGATACCTATTTCCTCATCTATAAAACGGTGATAGTACCTGATAGCATGGTTGTGAGGATTAAGAAAGAAACAAGATATGTCAAAGAACCTATCACTATGCCATGTACCATGCCCAACACTTAGTAAGTTGTCCTTTGTCTTTCTATCCCTTCAAATTTAGAGAGAAAATAACATTTTGAGACAATAGGAAATTGACCTCATGAGCTGTACCAGCCACTGATTATATGGCAAAGGAAAAGAGTTCTAATAATGATTTGCTTAGACCAGGGTTTCTTGACAGTGGCATTATTGCCATTTTGGTCCAGACAGTTCTTTGTTGTGGGTGGCTGTCCTGTGCATTGTAGCATATTTGGTAGCATCCGTGGCCACCATCCATTAGATGCCAGTAGCACCCCCAAGTTGTGACAACCGGGCTTTGCCAAATGTCCCCTAGTTGGAGGAGGCAAAATTGGCATGGGTTGAGAGGCACTGACCTACACCCCTTCCCCTCTGTTTTGTGAGGTGAACCCTACTCCTGTCTCTTAAGCATTTTCGAGTTTTCACTATTGATCAGAGAAGTGCAAAGTAAAAACTACAGTGTAGCTGCTCCATACCTACCATAGTAGTGGGAATGACAAAGATAGGAAAGTGTTGGCAAGGATGTCAAGCAAACTGAAATCTCATACACTGCTAGAAGGAGTATAAATTAGTTCAGGTGCTCTGAAAAACTATTTGGCAGTATCTACTTAAGCTGAACATCTAACGACTCTGACCAAATGTATTTATTCCTAAGTATGTACATGCAACAGAAATGCAGACATGTGCTCACCAAAGACATGTACTCAAATATTTGTAGCAGCATTATTTATAATTGCCCCCAAATAGAAACTGCCTAATTGTCCATCAACAGTAGAATGAAGTGTGCTTTGTTAGAGCAATGGACTACTATACAGCTATGACAATGTGTGTGTTTTTTTTTAAATTACACATAAAAATTAGAATTACACTCAAGAACATCATATTGAGTGAAAGAATCCAGTTACAGCAGAGTACATAATATATTATTCTATTTATATAAAGTGGGTGATCTATGCTCTTAGAGGTTAGGATACTAGTTACTGGAAGAGGAGGTACAAGGTAGGGGAGACATTAAAATTCTCTCTGTTAAAATAACAAGTGTGGTGTCTGTTTTCTGGACTGAATCCTAACTGGTTGAAAGGGTGATTCTGGAGGTAGAAAGATGTTCCATAATGAAGTATTGTGAAGGCAAATTGAACTATTAATTGAAGATTGGGCCAAAAATTGGGGCACTCTCAGTGATCTTAGCCCTTCAAATGTTAAATATTTGGGACTTTTCCTCCATTGGATTTCTTCTCCTACTTTTTACCATGGAAGTTAGGTCTAGCCAGCCTTGAAGGAATACATCTATGGATAATTACAATTAGTGAGAATGTCTATATCAGAATAGTATTTTATTTGTGAAGGTTATTTGAACGAGTTTTACTGAACCTAAGTAGTTTTTAGTAATGAAAACCATTAAAATAATAATTTTTGTTTACAGGAAAACATATGTGTTGTCAAGCATTATAAGGTACTCGTTCTAAAACTAGTAAGTTACAGTGTTTTGCAAGAGATTTCTCCTTTCTGGGGAATCCTAATTGATTAAATTTCCTTGACCAATACTGATTTATTTATAACATGGGTCCTAGTATGCACTTTAAAATACTATTTATATCTAAAATTTATGTTAATAAAGCAGACTTCCTGTTCAATCATTTGATATCAATTGAATTGGTTTTGTTCGTATTTTAATTTTTGCAATGTTTAGTGAGACTTCAACTGTTAAAAGATATTTGCTGTGATTTTTTTATTAAATAAAATAAGAGGTTTATGGTGTTTGAAATATAATGTATATCAGGTGAGAATGGCCCCAAAATGCAGTTTGCTTTCTAAAAATTGTCTTTGCAATTTAAAATTCACCCCTAGAGGGTACTGTTGTATTGAAAATTTAAATCTTTGAGTTGAAGAACCATTTTAAGTTTTTTCAAAAAACATATTTGTACTAAAATTCCACTATATTACAGTAAAGGTTTTAGTAACTACTTAATAGCAGTTGAGAGTATTTTAACTTAGAAGTAGTACTGTTTTATAAACAATGTTAGTCGAGGCATATAGCTTAATGGTATTTGCTTTTATGAAAATTTGACAAAATACTGTATATTTTTTATCATCATTTCAGTGTGAACAGCTCCAAGGTAAAGAAATAAGCAATATTTTATGATATACTTTGGAGTTTTTTCCTTGAAAGAAAATGTGTTAACATAGGGAACTTTGATATTCAGTTTCACATAACTGATACTTAAGGCATTTGAAAATTGTTTTATTTTGGTGTCTTTTTTTAATTCGACAGCTACATTGTGGAAGGCCTACTGTGTGCAAAGTAGTCTTTATAATCTGGTAAGGGAGAGGTACATAAATTTTCTAGTCTGCCCCATTTTAGAATTAAGGGCAATATAAACCTAAAATACAGGGAAAAAAGAGATTAGTTCTAGCTAATGGGGTCCTTGGAGAAGGTGAGGTTTAGTGAGGCCTTTAAGGAGCTACGAACTTTGTGTTCTAGACAGTAGTTAAAGTCTTCCTTCTTACCACTGAATGCTTGGTTTTCATTTAATCCTTTTCTAATCCTTTTCTGTGCTTTCCTTCTGACAACCTTGTCTTATTAATTAAGATAATTAGATGAAGAAGTGAAAGTGCCTTGACCAATGAAGTGTTTTACAAGCATCATGATCATCATCATTATTATTGTTACAATTCATATTATAGTGAGAAATATACCCATAAATGGCAGTGGATTCTAGAGATGCTTTTATATCCAACTTCTTGTTTAACTGATCAAGGCATAGTCAAAATTATTTTCTTCCTTTGGTAAAGTCTATTTTGATTATTATTCATATATTGGGTTAAATGATTTTTTAAGAAAAGAAATCTGTGATAAGGAGAAAAAATTTTTAAATGAAAACATTAGCTACATATCTAGGTTAGTTAGAATCCTGGGAAGAAGAGAGCAATTACTTCCAATAGGGGAACCAACCAAATAGCCCAGTAAGGTTATTTATACTTCCCCCCAGTGTCTTTTTGAATAGATTATTGTTAGACTTAACATTAAAACATTCGTTTCTCTGTAAGTGCGCTAATGAAAGCATTTTATTTTTTAAAAAGTGTCTGGAGAGTAATTTTGGTCTTTTGGCTTTTGTAAGCACCTCACAGTTTTAGTCAATTCTCTAGCAAATATAAGCAGTTTAACCTAGTAATTATCCTGGGCTTTCTTCTTTCATCATTTTGCCATCATTATTCCACAAAGATGTTGAGACACTGCCATAATGAACATTTGTGGAGCACTCATTGTATGCTGTAGGGAGCTTTATACCAAGAACTGAAGCTTAGTTTTCCTTTCATCCAGAAGCTTATGGTCTAGTTTGGGGAACTGATACTAACACATGAAATAATTAGTAAACATTAGGAGACAAAAAGCATGAGCATACATGTCTTTGTGCTGAAAGTGTAAAGTACAGAAAGTTTCTCCCTGTAGACTCTTCTTTAAGACAGATACCTCAGCATAGACATGTTCAGCTCCTACGAAGGTCTAAATAAATGTTTGGAATTTTACTATCTTTAGTTGTTAGATCTAAATCCAAAGGCCATATCATAGTGTTTAAAAATAAGATATATATGATCCATTGCTTATGCCTTATGAGGGCATATTTTCTCATGTACCTACTTTTTAAAAAGTGGGAGAACTTTCTTCACCTTCACCTTGATTTTATAAGAAATGTACTCTTTATAGGTAAGTTAAAAGTGCAGAAAAATGTCAAAAATGCCCACCACCCAAAGATAGGCCCTGTCGACATTTTGGTATTCTTTCTAGTCTTTTTAATACATGTGTATTCTTTTTCTGTATATGTGTATGTATTCATATAAGCAAAATTGGTGTAGTGTATACATATTTTATATCCTATTTTTACTGTTTTTGATTAACATATATAGTACTGTTATGCAATACATAGTATAGCATTTCCTCATGTCATTATTTTCCAAGGAATTATAATGGCTGTATAATATTCTGTCATTGATATAGCACAGTTTTAAGGCATTCCCTTATTTTTGGACTTTTAGGTTTTCAAGTTTTCATTATTATAAATAGAAGGATGAAAAGCATCTTTATGCTTTATAATATTTGACCAAATATTATTTTCACAAAACAGAGCTCTAGAAGTAGAGTCCAGTGTAAGGAAAAGGATGCAGACATTTTCGACACAACAAATAGCTTAATGTGAATGCCACACTACTTTGTAGAAAGACATTATCTGTTTACACTTTACTAGCAGTGAACACAAATTTCAGTGGCATCTTACCTCACCAGCATTAAATAAGATAGAAAAAGTCTTGTTTCGTTAATTTGGCAGATGGAAAATAATAAAAAGTTTTTAAATTTATTAATGAGGTTGGATAGTTTTTCAAAACTATTGGCCATTCATTTCTTTCTCATGTTCTTTGTATACCAAGAACATTTATCCTTCAAGTCTTGTTTCGTTAATTTGGCAGATGGAAAATAATTAAAAGTTTTTAAATTTATTAATGAGGTTGGATAGTTTTTCAAAACTATTGGCCATTCATTTCTTTCTCATGTTCTTTGTATACCAAGAACATTTATCCTTCATCTGCCCTAATATATGTTACAAATATATTCATCTGTTTTGTTTTGCAAAAACATAAAATTTGTATATTAAGTTAAATTCTTCAGTGTTTTTCTCTGTGCCTTTTTTCTTTTGTTTTAGTTATTTTTTTTTTCAGGCTTAGAAAAATGGTTCCCTATTCCAAATTAGATAGTCTTAAAATATGGTTATGGTTTTTGAAGTTTTTTCGGTAAAAACTTAACTTGATGACAATATCTGTTTATTGCTACTTATTCTGTACCAAGTTTCACTCCAGAAACGTTCTTTGCTTTGTGTTTCAAATATCCGATAGCTCAGATTTTCAGAAAATTTCTTTATTCTTAAAAAAATAGATCTTTCTACATGACTTTATGGATAAAATTTTGCACCATGTTTCCAATTAAAAGCAATCCTGTTGGTACTTTAATTATGACTATATTAGCTTCTGAATAAACTGGAGAAGCATTGACACTTTCCAATATTAGGATTTTTTAAATGAATGTTTTGATTGTAACCTGAAGTGTGATCAGAATCTAGATAAGTGTTCTTCAAATGTGAGGTGCTCCCCAAAAGATGTTGACAAAATTCAGTTTGAGAAATGTCAAGTTAGGTAATTCGCTGTGTACTGGGAGTAGGAGAAAGGTCGAAGGGAGAATGGAGAGTCTGTCTTTGAGAATTTTTAATCTTTCTGATTTTGTTCAACAAGTATTTGTTGATGGCCTACCAGGTGCCAGGCTTATGCCATACTGACCTTGCAAAGGTGAAGAAGGCTCCTTGCTCTTAAAGCCTAGACTTGGTTAGGATAGAAGCGTGGCGGTATAGAGCAGGGTGAGGAGATGGAAAGTTGGGAGTCCTACAGGACTAGAGAGGTACATGCTTGGTCTTGAGGGACAAATGGATGTTTGCTGGGTAGACAGGCTGGAAACGTCTTTCACAGAGAGAACATACACTGAGAAGTGAAATAATGTGGTTTTTAAGGGTAACTGTAAGTAGTTCAATGTGCTTGAAGTGTAGATGTAAGATGTAAGGAGCTGGAATGCACCCAGGTGCAGGTTATGGAGGGCTTTTACTGTACTGTGGAGTCTGCCTGTTGTAGCAAGTCATCCTCCAGGGTTTCTCAGACTGGGTAAATGACCAGCTTTTTCCCTCACCCCAGACCTTGTTGGTGATTGATACTTTGTAAAATGTAACAAAACTCACTAAGTAGAACCATGAAAAAATACAACCCTCAGTTTTTTAAAATTAGGATTTAAGAGACCTAAATTACACTATCAAATTGCTATAAAAGTTTTGAAATGTTCACTGTTTTTTTGTATCTATTTCTTGTGGGTAGTGACAACCAGTTCTTAAACCCCTCTGTGAACCACACTCAAGTGGCACCACATTAGCATCCCTGATCTATGGGAAAGATGTGGCTAGGAGCTGGAAATTTTACCACAGATCATTCCAAACACAAGTCAAGGTGTGCTCGTGGGACTGCCCAACAGAGATGATTGCCACTTGGAGGCTGAGAACCACATTGTAAGTGATAACTGAGCCATGAAAGGGAAGTTACTAAATATTTTATGCATATCTTTATTTTATGCATGTCTTTATAACTGTATTGTTTGAATCTGGTTAAATCACAATATTTTAAAAAGAAAACTTCAAAATAAGCATATAACATGAAGTACCTGAGGGCAGGTTCTTAACCTTGACTGCGTATTAGAATCACCTGGATTTCTAAAAGGGAATAATGCTGAGTCCCAGCCCCTCTGCAGGATTTTTAATAGCTCTGCACTGATTCCACTGTGTAGCCAGCTCTCTCCCATAGGGGATATGCTAATGACTCCTAATGTTCTCTGATTGAAAATTTATGTCAAAGAACACAGCACAGTGATTATACTCCAAAGCTATCAGCTGAATTTGAATCTGATACTTAAAGGTAGTAAGACTGTTATAAGTGCAATAATCTTGTGTATACTAGATGCTATAAGTATTCTTCCAACCCTCCCACTAAATACCATTTAGTATTTTAATTATAATTAATAATATACATATCTTTCAATGTAGCTTATTCAGTATCTAGAGTATGTATTTAATCTAGCATTAGTAAATATCCTTATAAATTAAAGCTTGTGAAATCTTGATTTTTCTGTTGCTTTCTTCACCTCCTGCTAGCCTAGTGACTTCTTGCAGCAGTGATGGCTACTGTATTTGAGTATTGTATCGATCTCTAGATAAGATATGATTAGGATAACTTGCCAAGAACAGGAGTATTACCCCAAATGCAACCATTGCTGAATTTCTAACATATAATCCCTTGAAATTATGTATTCAAATCATATTTTAGAGTATTAAAATTTCAAGTCTTGGTCTACAGTATAGCACACCCCTTGATATTTCAAAATCTTAAGTAACATACAGAATGTCAGTATAGAAACACTTCTATGGTAAATTATAAGTCTGTTATGTGCTAAAATCTAGCTGCTATCTGTAGAGATCAACACCCCACCCTACCCCCAACCCCACCCCCTGCTGTTTTGCTAGTGTGTTTTTCCCATGCTTAAGACTGAACATTCAGTCATCCACTCAACTCAGTAAAACTTTTTGGGCACCTACTTGCTGTGCTAGATATGGGAGAGGCAGAGTTTAAGCCCCAAGTTCTTCCAATTAGGAACATCATGGCACCATGCCTCTAATACACAGATGACCCAGCTTTCGTATGTGCAAAATGACCCCCCTCCTATCATTTAAAATAGGCTTTCAGTTTTTGATATCTCAGTCTTATTTGCTTAAGTCTCTCTTTTCTGTCTCCTTCCCTGTTTTTTAGAGGGTTATATATAATAGGGGAAAAAACACTTGAAAAGTAGTTCTACCAGTAGTTTTGGGGGCCATGGGCCAGTCATTTAATCCCTCTGAGCCTCAGTTTCCTCTGCTGTGGAAAGGTGATACCATCCCTGCCCTGTCCAAATGAGTTGTGAAAATTATGAGAGAAGTTACATGTAACATTAACACCAAAATTTTAAATACACAGATAAAGTGTGTAAATGAACATTATAAACCAAGTTTAAAAAGATAAAATGTGTGGTATATGTACCACAGCAAACACTTTGGGTTTCTGAAATCCAAAAGCAAAGTTACATCAGAGTTAAATTCCATGGAAGTTTGTTTCCATGATAGATTTTTTACTTTTTACTCAGCTCCTGAAAAAGAAACTTCCTGGGTTTTCTTTTCCCTCCTACGGTTTTGCAGTGGCAGGGCTGCTTCCTGTCAAGAGCAGCTCCACTACGGCCCCTCCGTACAGACTCTCCACCTCCTCTTTTTCTTTCAAACACTTAATACATTTAGAGGCTGATCTTGTGCAGAAAATATCCCTGACATTTGCAGAGCCCCGGGGATTCAGTGCGCATGCTCGGAGCGCGCTCTCGCTGGGAAGAGGAAGCTCGTTTACATACGAGTCATACCACGCATAGCCAGCATGTCAGCGCAGTGAACTTGCAGCGGGCTGCGAGGAACGCCAGCGGGGCTTTGTCCTAGGAAATGTGCTTCGTGCTTTTCTTTTTTACTCCTTTTTTATTTCGTAAAAAAGACTTGTAGAGACTTCTAAAACGATTTCTAAATGCTCGATTGAGGATACAAAACATATACCGTCTACAGCTAAACCCTTGAAGGGTTTTGTGTGAGTTCAATTTTTTTGTGCGTGTGTACTTTTTCTTTCTTTTTTCTTTTACGTACTTTGTTTTGATCATCTGAGAGGCTGGGCCTCCGTCCTTGTGAAGTTTAAGAGAAGAGCCAGGAGCTACTCAGCAGTAATTGATTTTTGAAGCATAATCTTTTGGGGTGAAAGCAAAGAGCTGGTTTTCTGTGCTAGCCCAATAAATGCTATTTATGAAGATGGACCTGTTGAACTACCAGTACTTGGACAAGATGAACAACAATATCGGCATTCTGTGCTATGAAGGTAGAGGTTCTGTTCTAGAAATTGCTATTCTACAGCTTTTGTCAAGGCCATCCCTCCTGTAGGGTTTTGAATGTCTTTTGTGCATTTTGTTCTCTTTCTTGGGACTTTAGGGTTTTTTGAAAGGTGATTGGTTATTGTGTACTGTTTTCAATACAAAGCTTGGTATACCGTTTTCAATACAATGTTTGTTTCCTTCCTAGCCTTCAGGGTTAAGGTGGAAAGGGCTGGGGATGGAGAGAAGGTGAAATATAAAAACTTAAAAGTTTGCTTTATGCTAGCAATATACTGTTCAAAATTTTAACTCTTTAAAATGTAATTCTTTTTAATTTCTGTTGTTTTTTTAAACTTTTAGGACCCAAGTAAAATTTAAATGTGTCAATATTTTTTGTTTCGTTTTGCATTGATATGTATTTTAAAAGCACCATCTACAGTATTTGTGTTGTATTCCAGCAGCACTTTGGATTTTCATTCAGAGTAGAACAGAAAGTTACAGTGAGTTTTTATTTTGGGAGCGATTGTCCTAAACACTGCAGAATTTTTCTATTCAGTTTGGTGGACTGGAGGGGCAGGCACCCATGTCACAGAGCACAGACTGGTTCTTTGTCTGATTTCCCATTTCCTGTACAGCTCGGAGAGAGTTCTGACATTGAAGGATGTTCCCTCCAAACTCCCGTCCCTTATGGAAGTGATTGCACAATACCACAACGAGAAAGCTAAATTAAATTAAATTAAAAAAAAAAAAACAACGGAATTTTTACTAATTATTACCGCTTATTAAACCATGAGGTGTTTCCCTACTGTCCTGTAGTATTTCCAGCTGTCTTGGTTGGTAGTAAGAAGAGAAAAAGTGATTTCTTAATCTTTTGGAACATTATCTACGTGCGATTTGAAAAAGTGGTAATGGCCTGGGTTTGAGTGGCTGGAGCTCCCGGGGAATTCAGCTTGGCAGGGGGAGTGTTTTTTGTTGTAACCACATACAGATTGAGGAGATGGCAGCCTTTCTGATTCAACAGGAGCAGTTTCCATGTTTTCTCCTATAGTGAACTTTCTCCTATAGTGAATGTTTCTTTTGAAAAAGAGAATATGGAAGAAACTTAGGAGGAGGGTAAGGTGATCCATTTGTATTTTTCATGTAAAAATCTCAGGCCTCTTGCCTAATCAGTTGAAAACTTACCCTTTCCCCTTCAAGGAAAAAAATCTCATTCATGCTCATTTTTATTTTTTAACTCTATGGTTAAGGATTTCATACGTAAGGTTTTTTTAAAAAGTTGTTTTTATTTTTTTACTTTGGTTCACTGAGAATTTTGGTGAATTGCTTTCTTTGAATCTGCTGCTGTTAAGTATCCTCTTGCTTCTGAAGTTACCCATTTAAAAGGCAGACTTCTTTAGCTGGTCTAAGCAGCAAGTGACTGGGCTTGTTTCCTGTGAAATTAACTTACTGTAGTTAGTTTTTTTAAAACTTTTTTTAGTGAGCAAAAAGTTAAAAACTTTTAAGACCATTTCTGTTTGATTATCATCGAGTAATATGATATTTTCAAAACAAAATATAATGATCAGCCTAAGAGGAATATAAAGATTGTTAGGAAATTGATACACATTAATTTTTCATGTCTCCAGTTGGTGGTGGTGAGGAAATGCTTATGGAAAGCTTCAGGTTGATTGTTGTTGTGGAGTATGCAAAATACAAGAGTAATATTCTAGCCTCCCTCCTTATTTGGGAGGATGAACACTTTGATTTTGAAAGTTGAGTAGATACACGGGGTTGATATGCTATAGTTTGTTTGGCTTAAACATCTGCTGCTATTTTCCTTATTATGAAAGTTAACATTATTTTAACACCAAAATAAATACACAGGAAATGAAGAAAAGCACAGCAGAATTTGAGTGGTGTTTATAGTGGATTGTTTATGTCCTAGTGGTTTTCTCAGTGTAAACACTGCACACATCTGCTCTAAACTCAAAAGGGTGTTTGAAAATGGGCATAAATCTTAGTTGGGATTTTTTTTGTAAGAAAAGTTGGGACAGTTATTGTTCCTTTAAATCTAACACTTTAAGAATGTTCGTGTTAAACATAACAAACAGCTTACCAGCATTCCAGGGAAGTTATTTGGAAGATGGTATGTACAGTTGGTAGGCAGCATTTGATTTCACTTAAGGCACAGGCAGGTTTCATGTCTCTGAAGAATAAGGGGTGGATTAATTTTTTGAATTTTTAGTTTTAAAAATTAAGATGTTGATGCTTATTTTTATTCTCTAGGTTAGTTATACCATATTCTTTAGTTGTATTACACACAGCTCTACTCTTCAAAACAAACCATGAGTCTGCACCATGTTTCTTCAACTTCCCTAGTAATTTATACACAAATGGATCCTTTTTTTTAGCCAGTTATCTTGTAGCATACAAAGTCTTCCTAAAATCCCGCATTGACTCTGCATGGCTTAGATAAGGACTCTGCTTGGTGACTGCTCTCTGGCACCTGACTTCTACCATAGTCCAGAAGAGTAATTGAAAAGAGAATAAAGGAAAAAATTAACCACAAATAGTAGTCTTGGAGTGGGGTCTCATTGGGGAAAGATAAGGTTGGAAAAGGGCAGGCAGAGTCTAAGTCTGGCTAATTTCTGGAAACCGATTACCTTCATTGGTGGTGAGCAGATTAGCAGAATTCTGCTTGTGTTAGTGTGTTTGTTTGAAAACCTCATGGTTTATTACATGATTTATTACCTCAACAGTTAACTAGTTCATCATTCATCACCTAACCGAATGTTTAAATTATACCCACTTGACTTCCAGTTTTTCCTCCATCTCCATAAAAAGGTTATATATAGGCCAACCCCAGCCTACCCTCTGAACGCTTATGAATACTCTGCTAGGAGATTGAAAACCTCATGAAGGCAGGGCGTCATCTTGGTCACTGCTGTATCCTGTAGTCCTGGCATGGTGCCTAATTTGGCTTTTAGGAAGTGGCTGACCTAAGAAATCAGTGAAATCTCTCCAATGGCAGTTGTAGTTGCTACTCTATAATTTAGCACTTGATTATGTACTATTCTATATTCTCTAATTATCTAATTTGTAGAGCTATATTGGGCCTAGTCATCACCAAATACATTTGCCTTGTTTTTGCCAAGGAAGACTGAGGCCCAGAGAGATTCAAGTTTATTCAGAAAGTTTATAACAGAATTGAATAGTGGTGAGAACCCATTTAGTGGTTTTGACTAGTTTATCATTTTTCTATGCCATACTGCCTCTGCAAAATTATTTAATGTCTCGTCTCCTTAATTAATTATTATCTCCTCAATGTTAGGGACCATTCTCTATCCAAGGGACCATCACTGCCCCCAGCACAGGGACAACATTTTGGATTACAATGTGCAGTCCAACCTGTCCTGACTCTTCATTGCTCTGAAGCCAGTTGCTGGTGTAGGTTCCCAGGCTGTTGTGATGTTAGACATAGTGAGAACTCTAGGTGACCAGCCACGTTGGCATTTGCTGTTCTTGATGCTTTGGCATTTAAATTTGCTTTACCTTTTTTTCTGATTGTGCAGAAGAGGAAGCCCTGTGTAATGCTAGTTTACAAGGAGTGTTTCCCCAATGGAACAGGAGCTGGTTAGACCATGGGCTTTTCTCAAGATGGCTGATGGCTGTATTTACATAATGCTGAAAACTTAGGTCCTAATAAATGTGCTCATCGAGGTTGGCTGTGGCTTTAAGCCACTGTTAGTGATAATTTAATTATGGGTTAAGAGCCATTAGTGTGTAATTTGGTAGGAGAATTCTCCCCCTTTTAATTTAATAGTATGATTTATATTGAGAGAAAGTAAGAATAAATTACATATTATGATCATTTGAAAGCTTAAGAAAAGAATATTCTAAAGTTCCTCAGAGTTTAGAGCTGCTCATTGTTTTAGAACATAATTATCACTTGTTTCATCACAAGCTACATGTAAATTAATTTTCTGGAATTGAAAGGAAAATGCACACAATAAGAGTTGTTGAGTTGAGTGAGACCCTGCTAGGATATTAGCAAGGCTGGGTGACTGATTTCTTTTGTTTTCTGCCAGTCTAACCACTAGCAGTTTAATGGAGTTCTGGTTTCATTGTTCTTTGTCTAATGAGCTCAGAGGCCTCCGGAAACTTAGGAGCAGTGGGTACTATTAAGGTGAAAAGGCCACAGAGCAGAGCCATTTTATATCAGCCTCTGGTTCGCAGTCCTGCATCTCAAGTGACCAGCATTAGATCCAGGAGTGTATTCCGAGGTAGAACATCTGCAACTGTTTTGCTGTGGAAATTCATTTTACTTTAGCTTTTTGTTTGTAGGAGAGAAGGAAGGAGGAAGGGAGGAGAGGGAGAGAGACTGGGAGGAGCCTGATTAATAAAACATGCCCAGGTGAGCCCAGGAGCTCTCCTGAGAGAAGTCTGGCCAGTTTGCATTTCTTCTAATTACAGTTTGTGAAGGGAAGGTATGATTATATCCTCCTTCCTTCGAGCCTCCCACCCTTGTTTCTCTGCCCTCTTCTGGAAGGATTATTTTACTTGGCTGTTTATCTCTTGGAGCCTACACATGGCTTTGTTTGGAAAGGCAGATTTCTCTTACTTCCTTCCTCCCTTCCTTCCCTATTGTCTGCATGGCCTTCTACTCCTAGGGTTCTTAGATCTGTTCCTGTGAAGATTTTTAAAAAACATGCCATAAGATAAAAAGAAATTCTCCATCAGCATGTGAGGGATTCAAACCCTCTCAGTATAGTTTGTTTCTCTCAGTTTTGAGGATGTTGCAGAAAACTGGGTTTTGTCATGAAGAAATTAGATCCAGATTTAGCACTTCTGCATGTACACAAATATATAAAACCAATCTTACCAGGGATTGTTTCTATGTCTGTTTTAGCTCTACATATGTTAATGTTTATTCAGTGACTGTTTATATTTAGTGTATCTATGAATTACATTTTGGGTTTATTGGAACTATAGTCTTGCTCAGCAAGATCAGTTTGTCTTATAAAATAGTCTCTCTCCTTTATTTTTTAATGAATTCATATCCCCCATCTCCTCCATCCCCCCCACCCCCAAAGAAAATCCCACTTCAACCATGGACACAATTTTAAAAGCGGAGTCTGAAAATGATTTTACTATCTCCGTTTGTATGCCTCCTCGCCTCCTTAATGTTGTATGTTCTGCTAAATTCTAAGGAATTATTTCTACCAGTTTGCTTTATTAATTTTGCCTTTTCTGCTTTTTAAAAAAAGAATTCTATAGATTGTTTGAATTTCAGGGCATTGTATACAGGATGTGTTTTAATCCTAACAATGCAAGTTCACTACCTGTTAGAAGAATGTTAATTTACCCTAAATAAAATAGAAACTCTATTCTTACAGTTCTCCATTTGTTGCTATTTATATGATCTTTCCAAACTCTTAATATTTCACCAATGTATTTGTAAAGAAGTCTGTAAAAATAAACAAATATATTTAGAAAATGATCAGAGAAAACTCACTACTGTCCTTTTGCCACTGAATGGATATTCATTCTCTTCAACATTTCTGGAATGCCTACACTGTGCTAAGGAATGTATTTATTAGGTCTGGGGGTTAGTCATTGCTTCTCTGTTACTGTTTGACTCTCTTTGTCCCTTTCTCAACAGTTTCTATTATGAAATATACCACATATACATAAATGTGCACAAAATGTATGTGTAGTTTATAGTGAAAAAATAAACAACCTTGTAATCATCACCAGGTCAAGAAATAGCAAATCGCCTCCTTCAAGTATTCTCTCTGAATCACAATTCCTCCCAACCCCAAGAGGTCATCACAATTATAACTTCTTTTAAAAGTAACTTTACTACCCTATGTGTTCAATTCTGAACAAATTAGCTTAGTTTTGTCTGGGTGGGTTTTGTTTTTGTTTTTGTTTTTGTTTTATTGAGTCTTATGTAATTGGAATTATCCTGTAAATCTTCTGTTGTGTCTTTGTTTATGAAGTCTTTTAAAGCAGTGGACGTGTGCTAAGAGGTTGTCTTTTTCACATGATGCAAGCTTATCTTGGTGTCTGGGGAATCTTGGCTGTGGAATACATGTGGACATCCCAGCCTTCCTTTTAACTCACCTGTTGCTGCGCGGTTTGTTGAATAGCAGTGGTGACATTTGGGTCTGAACTTTTTTTTTCAGTCAATATTTTGTGCATGGTTTTCACCACCTGTTAAAGCTCTCCACCATCCATGCATAATGGAAAATTGTGCTGGAAAAATTGTGCACAGTTTTGGAGAGTAAAATAGGGGACACTTCTGCAGATACATAGCTTATTAATTAAGATCTGAACAGCGACTTTAATTCTGCGTTAATAAGCAGTTTGTTTAAAGGCTGAGACTTATTACAAGTCAACTTTGTTGCAGTGCCAGGTTTCTTTGGATGTTAATCCAGGGACTTTTAGATACACAGAAAAAGCTTAAATTGTTCCAGTATTCAAACAGTACTCTACATTGTATAGAGATGGCTGTTAGCAACAAAGATCTGAAACAATAGCCTTATGTACCACCTAAAATTATGAATGAAAACGAATCATCCATATGTATTACTCTTGATTTTTATATCTGTTTTGCATGAAAATAGTTGCCTGCTAATTTTTCTTGGCTAATGATTTGATTTTAATAGGGTGAATTCCAGAATTTAATGGTTTGATGCAGATGCACTCTGCCAAGCAATTTAGCAAAGCTGTTTACACTACCCCAAATCCAGCTGGACAGAGTCTGTGCTTCTTCCCGATAACAGTTGAGGGAGTGATGAGTGCAAATTTCTGGACATTTTCCCCCCTTTGAAAACAAACACATCTTACTTTATGTGGCAGCACTATTAAAGTGACAAGGATTAATTTTTAATTTTATTTTCATGTCGGCAGCTTTTTCCTGTACCCATTTTCTCCCATTCTTACTTTTTTATTATGTGTGTCCTTTTAAACTTGTTTTTTTTTTTTTTTTTCTGATGAGTAACTGATAAACTCTTGGCTGACCCCACAGAGAACCCTTGTTTTATTTCCCTGTTGAAAAGCTATGACCTTTTTGCCAGTGCTTAAAATCACCCCTGAGAGTGATTTGGTAGCTTTTTAAAAGGAATATGTAATAGCAGCTGTATCAGGTTTTAAATTCTATTGAGTAGAGGATAAAAAGGATGGAAAATAGTAGTCATTTTTGGTATAAAACCCATGTAAAGTTCTCTAACACTCTGCAGAATTCACGATTGGGAACAAGTGCTACCAGTTCTGGAGACTATCATGGGAGCCCTTTTCCTGTATACCAGTAAGAGAGGCTGTATACCAGTAAGAGATGGTTGATATTGGTAGGGGAAGAGGAAGAGTGTAGCAGAGCTCCAGAACTAACAGTAGACATCAAATGTTGCTCTTGGGGTCCAGTAATAGATATACAACACAATAAAAAAGTATATAGAATATACACACATGTGAATACCGTATTTATCCAACAATGGGAGAGGGAGAGGGCTTTCTTAAAGAGCTGCAAGAATTCTTATACATCATTGAAGAAGAAAATATAGGAAACACCACATCTTGGCTCTCCCACCTTCAGATTCTTCTGAATCCAACTCCATCCTTCATTTCTTTCTCTTAAGTTCAGTGAAAGGCCAGTTCTGTTGGCGCTCACAAGTCCCAACCCTTCTGGTCTGGGACTTTTCAGTGATATGTTTCTTTTCCACTTTGCTTTTTCCTCTCCTGGGTCTTTCTCTTCATCACGCGTTCACACATAAGTCTCTCCCAGCTTTAAAACAAAAAACAAACCCATGCGTAAACCTTGTGTTCCCCTCCCAACTATTAGACGTTTTTCCTTGCCGTCCAAGTTATCAGAAGAAGGTCAGTGTGTTTTCTTCTTCCCTCTACCAATTCTTTAGCCACTGCCATCTGATTTCTGCTCTTGCAACTCCATTGAAATTGTTCTGGACAAGGCCATTAAATAATGTCCAGTGGACCTTTTTAGTCTTCACCTTAGTTCAACTCTGTGCCATTTGATGCTGACTCATTTCCAAATTTTTAAAATTCGTAACACCCCTTGGCTCAAATACTTAGCAAGTATCCAGTCCATAGGGAACAAGGTACTGGTGAGCTATATGCACAGGGCCATGATGGAGTTCCTGGTAGTGAGTAGGCAGGTGTAAAAGTGTGAGACAGGCTGACCAGCATTAAATACTAACAAACTATGGTTACAATTTGAGAATAGATGGGAAGGGAATAAGAAGACGTAGAAATAGAAGAGGATGTGAACCTGTTATGGTTCGTTTAGGCAAGAGATGGTGATATCCCAAATTCTGGTGATGGTTGTGTAGTAGGAGAAAAATGGGTAGATCTAAGAGGTCTTTGGAGGGAAGACTGACAGGACATGGTGCTAGAGGGTGCCTTCCAGGTTTTCAGGCTTGTCCAAGAAGATGCATGGTGCTCCCATTTACAGAGATAGGAAACACAGGAAGAAGACTGAGTTCTGGGGTGAGATCGTGAATTTAGTTTTGGATATTTCGGAAGATCTTTGAGATCTCAAAGAAGAGATACATTTTAGAAAGTTGGGTATATGAGTCTTGATCTCAGAGGAGAGACCCCACTGGAGATACTAGTTTAGGATAGAGAAAAAAAAATGAAACTTTGGACAAGAATGGTCACCTAGGAACAAACAGTCGAATGAGAAGTTGAAGAGGTCATAGCAACTCTTCTTTTAGGTCTTCATTTTCTTCTTTGTTAATAAAACAAGGCCATAGCTGACCCCTGCCTCAAATCTCATTCCCTTCTAAGAAGACCTTCATCCATAGTATTACCAGAATTTACCTCTTCAGCCTTAACTTCTACCATTCCTTCACCCAAAGCCCATAGTCCAGATGAATCAAATTGATTTCCTTTGAGTGAGCCATTGCTACTCTCTGAAATCCCACTGCCCTTTCTCTTGGCTTCTGTTCATTTCTCAAGTGCAGAGATGACTTGGAAATTGACCCTGCAGCCCCTTCCTTCTTGGTGGGGATTAGGTGTTGTGTTTGTATTTTCAAACATGCATGCTGTGTCAGAGAATTTATCTCACAGTGCTACATACTCATTTGTCTGCCTTACTGTAAGCTCTGGGAGAGCTGCAGCTTTGTCTTTCTTCTCTCTTTGTTGGTAGCACCAAGGACTGTAGTGTCCGCTAATGAATCTACTCCAGTGTCTTTTCATTAGAGATAAGAAACACTGATATTGTGTGATTGACTTAGGGATACTTGGTAACACAAGTGAGTTTGTTAACTCTTGGGATGTTTTTAGAGGAAGGAAAGATAGCTGGGAAAAGGAGGGTTATAAAGAAGAGGGGAAGAAAGATAAGAAAACCTTTTAAGGTTCAATTTCTGTATGGAAACATTTTAAGTGGAAATAACTGCCCCATCTCATCTTATTTTCTAGTTTCTTGACTTTGGATGGTCTATTAAATGAATTGATCATTTATGGGAAAATATTTAATACCCGTTATGTGCCAGTTACTGATTTATGTGCTGGAGATATAGCCGTTAACAAGACAGACAGCAAGATCCCTGACTTCTTGGAGCTTACATTCTAGCAAGGGAGACGGACAGAACAGGTAAATAAATAAAGAAGATAATTGCAGATTGTGTTATTATTACAGGTTGATGTCTGTTAGCTGACTTACTGTTTAGAATAGTTGTATCCATGCTTAAAAGTAACTGCTTTTATTTTCAGACTTCAGGATATAGATTTCAGTGGATGATTTATTTCTCTCGTGGTCTTGTGAAGAATTTACAAGTATATTAAGGAAACTTTAAAAAAATTTCCTTTGGAATCTTAGAAGAGTGGAATCTTATACTTGGTTTATTAAGTATAGTCAGAGTCAAATGCCTTACTCCATTATACCTCTCTGTTATATTGGGAACTAGCATTTATTATATTATTATCAACTTAAAAGAGGTTAAATGATTCCTTTGGTTTCTAATAGGAATAAAATATATTTGGAATTTAAAAATTCACTAAGTTAAAAAAAGGCATAAGAAATCAATACATTAGTTGTATGTCCTTAAGCTATTCTGGTCAGACTTGAAAAGATATTGCCAGATTAGGATAGATGCATAGCACCCATGGGGACACTTTTTATTATGAGCTCCAACTCTGTGGTAACAGAATATTTGGTGAGTGCAACAAAGTGTAAATCTTAGGCTTAATATGGATGGAGAATGAACTGTAGTGTTCCACCTGTTGAGTTTTCTTTTTTCTCTTATTGAGGCATAGTTAATTATGGTGAAATCTTAAGGGTATGGCTATATGAATTTTTTCCTGTGTTTATACCTTTTGTAAACAGTTCAAGATGTAGAACATTTCTATCACCCCAGAACTTTCCTTCATGCTTCCTTGCTAGTCAGTATACATCCCCCTAAGATAACCACTGTTTTGACTTAATATAGATTAGTTGTTTTTGCTCTTGAGCTTCATATAAACAGAATCATTGATTCTAACTTTTTGTGCTAATATTTTTGAGATTCATCCATGTTGTTTCAGGGATTAGTAGTTTTTCCTTTAGTATTGCTGTGCGGTAGTCTATTGTATGAATATGTCACAATTTGCTTATCTATTTGTTATGTAAAATTTCCCCAGGCTAGAGACCATAGGAAGAGGCTAACAAACTCCATCATTATATCAAATGTTTATTAAGGGAACTTTACATACAAGGCTCATCTCTGGTGGTGGTGAGACATCATGGATATCTTCCATGTTGCATGGCAGGTGCCAAGGGATTGTATAGGACATGGCAGGATGAATGGGATACTGGGACATGACCCATCCCAGATAAGGGGAATGCTTGCTTGCTTGGGTAGGGGATGGGAAGGGGGTGGGGGTCAATGGCCTGGCATGAACTAGCTTGCCCTGGGGTAAACGACAAGGGTTGATTAGACAGTCTCAGAGGGCATTTTAGGAAGCAGTCTCTGTTCTGGCCAGGATCTGTTTAGTGGGTCTGGCAGTGGTCACGTCATGGAATAGTCTCTCCTCCACACGATTCTAAGGTTGATGGAAATTAGCGTTGTTTCCAGTTTTTAACTATTATGAATAAAGTTGCTCTAAGCATTTTTTTTTATTGTGGTAAGGTATGTATAACATAAGACTTAACTATTTTAACCATTTTTGGGTGTACAGTTCAGTGGTATTAAGTACATTCATTTTGTGGTGTGACCTGAACGTTTTTATACAAGACTTTTTTGTGGATATATGCTCTTGTTTCTCTTGGATGAATATGTGTGGAATTGCTGGGTCATTGGGTATGTTTAACTTTTTTAGAAACCGCTTAACTGTTTTCCAAAGTGGTTGTACCATCTTATTCTCCCACCAGCAGTGTATAAGGGCTCCAGGACATTTGCATCCTCACCAGTACTTGGTATTGTCAGTCTTTTAAATTTTAACCCTACTGGGGGTTTATGGACAATCTTAAAGTATTTTTCATTGTTAACTTATAATTAATTACTTATTGGGATACTTATTATGACACTGCTGACTGGTACTATGTGAAAAAACGTTTTCTACTTTTGATGTGTTTATCATCTAAGTTAGAGGCTGGGATATATATCTTTCTTGTCTAATTTCAGGACAGAGGTAGTGATTTTGGTATTGCCAAAGAAGAGGTTGTTTTTCTTAATGGGTAAGTCCAAGCCATGGAAATCAGCAGATGACCAGATTGAGGGATGTGAACAACACCAGTGTGGCACAGAGGACTCTTTTTTTGGAGAACACTTTCCTTTAATGTTGTTTTGCTTTCTTATTTGGTAATGATTCGTCAACCACTGGCCTGTTAAAATAAAGCCGAAGGACTAAGCTCTCTTAGCTCCAGTTAGATTTCTCTTCTGGTTTGTCTACCATTCTCTCTTTAGGTTCTTTAATTTCCCTCCCATTTGGAACACCCTTCTTGCTCATTTCCAATGACATGAATTTTCTGTATCCTTCAGGGTGTAACTCAGCCTCCCTCTATGAAAGCTAACTTGAGACCTTTTATAGGGAGGAGTTGTACTGTAACCTTTTAAATCCTCAAGTGCCTGAGAATGTTTTTATCCTCTTTTGAATTTCTGTAGAGTACATAGTCTGTACTTTTCATTTGGCAGTTGTATCACCTTGTATTTAGTTATCTTTTATGTAAATAAAGTATGACGATAAAGCAAACAAATGTAAAAATTAAGTGTTCAAGATTATCTTGGAAGTAGTTACCTTGGAAAATTACACATTACCTTAACACTGTGATGATCTTATTCTCAGAACATTGTTGGTTTTTTTAGAAGTTGCTTTCAAGGTTCGAGATACCTTCTTTTGAATATTTCAAGGGTGACCAATAATTACACGCACACACACACACACGTACACACACACACACACACACACACACATACACGCACAACTCATACACTCATGCACACACACACGAAACACCAACAGAGCTCTTATTTTTGCCAGGCACAGTTTTATGTAAATGTGCCTATAAAATGATGACCTGGTTTTTCCTATGTCATTCTAAGGTCAGTTCTACAAGTGGAGTTGGAAAATATCTTTTAATCAGTGACAGTTTTTCTGGAATAAATAGGTTCAAGACATTCTATAATGACTGCTTTGAAAATGACAACATTTATTTGCATGTTAACCAAAAAATAAGAATTGTAATTTCACTGTACATATATATACATTTCATATTATACATACATAGATGAAATCACCACATCTAAAGTATATGCTGAGGGCAAGGAGTGTATAATCTTTTAAGTCAGGGGTCCATGTGGACCAGTACTGGTCCGTGGCCTGTTAGGAACCTTGCCGCACAGCAGGAGGTGAGTAGCAGGCAAGTGGGAAGCATCATCTGTATTTGCAGCTGCTTCCCAGCACCTACCATCACTGCCTCAGCTCTACCTCAGATCATCATGCACTGGATTCTCATAAGAGCACTGGTTCCTGGTGCCAAAAAGATTGAGGACTGTGGTTTTAAATGGCATCTCCCTGCTAGTAGCATATCTTATTTTTTGCAATGTGACCATGGTGAGCACTAAGTAAATGTATGATTTGAAGTCACAGAGCCCTTATTTTAGATGGCTGAGATAATTTGGTTATTATATTAGGTAGACTGACGATCTCTGGCTTTGTTGTTCTTCACTTCATCTTTGTTCACTCATTTACATGTTGCATAGAACAGTGGCTGTGGGTGAAGTTCCAGCAGCCTGTTCTTCACTTCACTTTATATGGAAGATGTGAATGCTACCGAGTTTGTAAGTGATTTTTTGTAGAATGGATCCTCCATTTCTACTGAAGGGGGTAGGGAGGTAATCACAGCTCATAGCTATCACAGTGGTATTTAGAGTCCAGTTCACCAAATATTCATGGCACCTTACAATACTTATTACTACCTTTAAAGATTATGAAAGCTCTAGCTTCACTAGATCTTATGTGTCATGAGAGAAAAAAACAAAAAACTTCAAGTTTCTGCCCTTTTAGGTAGGGGCTTATCTTTTAAGTAATTATGAGAATGAGAGAACCTTTGGTGACATGAATGACAACACTTGGGCACATATACACCCATATTGGGACTCATATTGTTTTGATTTTATGTTTGTGTGTGTGTGTGTGTGTGCGCGCGCGCGCACGCGTGCACGCACACGCATGTGTATGTGTGTTGCAAATTTATTTCTTTGGGTTCAGAAGGATTTCCCTTCCATGTTTGGGTCATCTTAACACGGTTACCATTGCAGCTGTGACAGTTGCTTAACTAATTCTTGTAATGCCCAGGACCTACTGAGGATCTTGGAAAGATAAAAAGAGCTGAGATATTTACTTTTCTCAATGTTGGCTCTGTTTCTACTGTAGCTTTTTAAAAATGATCTTTTTAAAAAATTAGTATTTTTTAAACAGCTTTACTGAGCTGTAATTCACATACTATAAATATTCACTGTTTAAAGTATGTGATTCAGTGGTTTTAATATATTCACAGAGTTTGCAACCATCACCATGATCTACATTTAGTACATTTTAATCACCCTCAAAAGAAATCTTGTACCCATTAGCAGTTGTTCTCCATTTCCCTCTTGTCCTGGGCCACCAGTAACCACCAGTCTCCTTTTTGTCTCTATAGGTCTGCTCATTCAGGACAGTTCACATAAATGGAATCATAAAGTATGTGGTCTTTTGTGACTGGCTTTTTGTACTTAGCATAAGGAAAAATCCACTGATCTTGTAGCACGTTATCAATACATTGTTCCTTTTTAGTGCTGAATAATAGTCCCTTGTTATACAGCCTATAATGCCTTCTTCACTCTTCTTCAGCTATGAAAAAGCAGGAGAAAAATATGCCATTTTGTTTGCTGATTTGTACTTGAATCCTAGCAAAATGTCACGTTCGCAACACTGTTTTATAACCTCTCTGTAGCAGTAGAATTGTTTTAGTTTTAGTTAGCTGAATGATAATTTCTGCTCACAGGTAGACTGGCAGTCTCTGACTTTGTGTCTATTCTGTTCAGCTTTGTTCATGTATTCATATGTTGCTTAAGCAGTGGCTGTTTGTGAAATTGGTAGACTCCTTGCTGTCAAGAAATTTACACTTTAGGTGTGAGGACTGTGTGTGTGTGTGTGTGTGTGTGTGTGTGTGCGCGCGCGCACACATATACATACACACATCATATACACACACACATCATATACACACACATTTTAGATCTCTAATTTCACATGGATGTCTATGTATCTAGGTATCTGTATATAGAAAATTGATGTTATAAATACATGTAAATTTTAAAAAATCTGTAGATATAGACATGTGTATGTGTGTGTATCTACATAGTTAGATAGACAGACATAAAGTCTTTGGCATTTTCAAATCTGTACTTTCAAGGACTTTCAGAACCAAATGTCATTCAGCATATATCATAGTGGATTATAAACTAAGTGCTCTGTGGTTTTGTTCTCAGTTGTCATGAGGTCAGATAAGATAGACTGCCAAATGCTACCAGTCCTACTTAGGATGCCTCCTTACAGGATTTAAAAGAAATGTGCTGCTATAGATGAATTAGCTGACACAAATGGCAACATTCTGCTCTCATGAGCCATCCCTTCTGTTACAAAGTAGCATTTGAAAAACAATCCGGTACAAAAGAAAAGTCTCTGGCACTTGTGAATTTTAGGAGAAGGAAACCTTTAGAAGTTAATATGTGATTCTTCCTAAATTATTTCTTAGTTATTTTAATTTTATTTCTTATTTAATAAATAACCACAAAATGAAATGAGATGTTTTAACAGATGGATCCATCAAAGAGTGTTTTGATTTCCCCCTCCTCTGACATAGTTTAACTCCATCCTCAGTTTACCTCTATGGCATTTCGTCATGGAAGCTTTGTGGCTGGCCTCAATTTAATTTTGAGGACCTAGCTGAGGGAATGCTGGCAGTTTCCTGCTGAGACTAGTTTCTCAGTTAAAGTAGAAGTTTATTTTTGCCCCCCTCCTTGCTCCTCTCATTTTTCTAGACTGAGAAATTTACAGATTGGTGGTTTGGGACTCTGCAAGCCTTTTATTCATTATTGGGCCCAATTCAAAACTTTTTTTGGGGATGAGTTGTTTTGCTTTACAGTAGAGCCATTGGAAGTTTATAGCAGTGTACGCATTATAGGGAATATAAGGCAGCAGATGGTATGCCCATTTTCTATATGGGGAAACTGAGGCACCTGTGGGGGGTCGCTTAACTAAGGTTCTGACCATTAAAGCAGTGAACATTTAAAAAGTTAAGAGAAATATATCATTGTTTGAAAAGAGAGATGAGCTCTCCTAAAGGCCATCTTTAGCTATTGTACATGTTACTGTTGGCTGGAGGTAACCAGGACGGCCTGTCTTGCTTTCTTAATGTGGTTCTTCAGACCTTTCCTGACTTGATCGTGCAGATGCAGCCATCAGTGCCCCATTTCACTGCATCAGTGCCAAAATGCTCCTTAGGTGATTGGAAATGTTTGACTGATTATAGTATTGGTTGATCATAGGATCGATCAATTTTGAAAGTGAAAGAGGCACAGCAGAAGATGCATGCTAAATTACAGCTTTTTAGGGTGCCTGCACAACTCTTTCATTAGGATTGGGCTTGGGCCTAGGAATATGCATTTTCAATAAGCATCTCAGGTGACTCTGATATTGGTGGTCCAGGGACCACACTTTGAAAAGCGCTGTGCTAAGTGGCAAATAAGAGCCATTGAGTGAGAAACAATAGGGAAAATTTCCACAGATTGAGGAAAATAAACTGAGAACCACTTTTGCTTTAAATAGGAGCTTGTTAGGTCATGATCAGACTTGAACAAAAGTTAATTTATTCCCAGATATTCAGGACTACTTTGCAGTCAGTCCTACCTGAATAGTCATAAAAATATTCAGCACCAGCAACTTAGAGAAAATCCTGAGATAAACGTAATTTCTCTTTAGTATACAACACTCATTTTAAAATCTACTAAAATAAGATCCTATAATGCTTCTATTTCATAGATCCTTTTTATATATAGTGCCTTGACAATATCCCAATAGATAATCTGCTGTCTTAGTGGTGTAAGTTGGTTATGTGTGGAAGTTAGGATTTGGATATATATATGAGTTGATGTCACCTTCTCCATCTGGGATTATCAGCTCTGTGTTTTGAGCCACCTTTTTGATCCATAATAGGTCTAATGTGAGAATCTTCAATGAATGTCCATTCACCTTTGGCAAGAAAGGTTGAAACATTAGCTGTTTAAGATATTTCTTAAAGTATCAAGTGCTTAAGTAAATGGGTCTTCTCAAACCTGAACAGCCATGAATGAATGTAAGAAAATGCCAAGAATCTTTCAGGCCTTTGTTTTCAGTGCAACAGATGGAAACCTCTCAATTACATGAGCTCACATCTGTCTCTCTGACTTGACTGGGCTTGTGCCACAATGTACTGTGGAATTACAGATTTGTAATCCCTAGAAAGCATGGTTGAAGTGAGATTGACAAAGAGCTAGACCCTAAAAGTTAATGGCACAGAGAACAAGGAGCCTAGAGAACTAATAGTGAAATATAAATGTCAGTGGTTGCAAACCACTCATCATTTAATTTGCTAGAAGTTAATACAGTAGACCCCAAATTAAAATGTTTCAGTTTTTGCTGTATTTCTTCATAAGCCTAATTCCCATTGATCTTGTGTCAATTTAAGAGCATTCTAGCATGAGAGCAGTTTTAATAGTCATTGTCAGCATGGTTTTAAAAATAATAGGTTGGCAGAACACATGCAGGTTTTGCAATCTGTTAATAGTGTGACATTGTATTTTTTTTTATGGATCTCAGTAAAGCTATTGTAAAATTTGGAGATTTGAAGTAGGGAATATTGTTTGTTACTGTTACTCTGTTCATTCATTTCTTTGCAAAGTTGCACTTGTGTCTATTTCCTTACATGAAAATACTTTGCAAAGTGTTATTAGCTCGATTAGGAACTGCTTTTGGTCTCTATTTCACCCTCTGTAAAATGAGACTTCGGGTAATTAGGATAAAACAAATTAATGTATACAAAGTTTTTGGAATATCTCACAGCACCAAGTCAGTACTCCTAAGTGTTACTTATTATTCTGAGTATTTCAGGCAGAGAAGGTGGCCCCCTCCCCTTTGCTTCTTTTGCATGTCCATTACTAACAGTAAATTATGGGTGTGTGTGTGTGTGTAAGAATCCCTATAAATTCTCTGAAAAGCTTCTAGTGTGGTTAAAACTCTGTAGGTAAGGTCATTTCATGTATTAAAAGGGGTGGTGGTGTGTACATTTATCCCTTTTTATAGTCATTTCAGGGAGTCTATTTGAGGAAGGAGATTAGTTAGACTAAATGACTTAAGGGCCCCTTATAATGTAAAATCTTTACTGCTAAAGGAGCTTCTGTCTGTACCATATATGGGTAGAAGGGTGGGGAACAGGGATTGGCAGGGTGGGATGAGGAGACCGTTGCAGATTCATAAAGGACTTGGTTTTCCCACTCTTCCTCCACAGCCGCATCCTGGCTCTCTGTTCTACTCTCCCCAAAGCCTCAAGCAAATCTGGAGGTCCCTCTGCCTCAACACACTATCCTGCATTAGACTGCTGGGGAAATGAGACATTGCTACATCCAAGCTCTCTCAAAATGAAGATATATTTCATTACATACCTAAGGGCATTAGGAAAAACTATGTTTAAATATAATTATACATTGTTTCTTTCAGTGATGCCAACTTTTTCAGCAGTCTTTGAACCTCGTTGAAGTTTTTCATTTTCAATTTTTCAAGTGCAGAAGTGATATTTGCCACTTTATATTTTGGGTTATCTATTCTTTTACATCTAGGAGGCAGACATTTGAATTTGTATTTGTCCTTGCATTTCTGCTTTGCGTAATGAGCATAAATGGCTCTAGGAAGGCCATCTAGTCCATCACACTGCAGGCTGCATCTCAGAGCCAGGGACTTGCTGTCAGCTCACCCGAGCTCAGCTGTACCTTTGAAGTGGAGGGTAAGCCTTTCATCTTCGATCATTTTCACTTAATGACAGCCCAGCCTTTGATCAACTCAATTTTCCTCTTTCTTTTGCTTCATAATGAGTCACTTGGAGGTAAGGAAAGACCTGGAGTAGGCCCCAAAACGGCCACAACTTTTATGAGCACAATGGTTGTTTGACCTTCGTATCTTAAGTAAATATGCTAAAGGGAGTTAGCCCTTTCTGGCTGCTCATTGATAAAATTTGCTCACTGGATAATGTAAACTTAAAAAAGAAAGGTGGGGGTGGACAAGATAGAAGTAGAAGTAAAATGGAAGCAACATATTCCCTCCCCCAACATTTTAAAGTGTTTACATTTAATTTGGGGAACCCACCTTCACATTGGCCTTTAAAACTTCTCAGCATCATTGGGATGTATTGTGTTTTGGAAACATACCAAATTCTACATGCTAGTGGAGTATTCATATTCAGATTAAATTTTATGACCTTTCAGTTTATTATTTAACAGTCTCTTTTCTTGGAACTTGGTAAGGACACAGAAGTTCCTGGTTGGATAGACTTTTTGCATGAAGATATTAAGATTTCCAAATAATATTAAAATTTGTGGAACAACTCTACAATAGCTTCTTGAAAAAGCAACTCATATTCTGTGGTTAATGCTGCATACCATTGCAATGCTATTTTTCTTAATATGAAATAAGATGTTATTAATATATTAAATGTTCTTATGCATATATGAAATTAGCTGTTTGCCTCTCCAGTACATCTGCAATAAATATTTTAATACTCTTTCAAGCTAGTCAGTATGTTTTTAGGCTTCACTTCCAGTAGTCTCTTAGTTTTTGCTTGGAGGTTGCAAACATCTTTTAATAATATCTTATGTAAACTACAATTATTGAATAAAATGTGTCCATAAAAGGACTCCAAAATATACTATATACTGTGAAAAAAAGAAAACCAACAAAACTGCATATTAGCTTGGCACCAATTTAATGAAAGATGTCATGTTATAATTTTTTAGAATTGGTTTAACATAGGGTAGATTTCATTTGAGTCTGTTTTAAATGACTGTTAAGAATTTTTCTTCTATAAATATGCATTATTATTTGAGATGTTCTGTATTCTTCACAACTGAGGTGTTACCAGGTAATAGCTATTGAATGCGTGTTGATTAATCAGAGATAACTGGAAGCTCTTAGCACAACCCATGCCACTAAAACAATAGGCCATCTGTATTATTTTATTTACAGCAAATGAGTTTTGGTATACTGAATTTTTTCTCCAACAATGAAAATAATCTTATTAGACTATTAAAAATGTCAACTGACAGTAATGAAAATGTAGATGTAGAAGGCTAATTAGACTTTGTTAGATTAACTTGTAGAATTTAAAATATGGAGCTATATAGCAACTCAATTTTTATTTTCTCTCTTGCATATTGATAAGCTAGAAAAAAGTATAGCTTTCTGGCTATTTCAATTTTCAGAGTTTCTCAGTTTATAAAGAAGAAAAG
>CM053507.1:42557159-42654100 GCA_028627145.1 Eidolon dupreanum
CCCCCCCCCCCCCCCCCCCGTTCAGGTGTGTCCATCCAAGAAGCCATCCAACATAGTGTCCTTAGACTACCTTTTCTGAAGTTTTGCTTTAGTTTTGTCAACACTTATAATGGCTCCCTATCAGTTGCCTGTCAATTCAAGTCTAAATGGGTGGCCGGAGTCCAAAGCCCTTTATTATCTGACCAACCCATCTATCTGTTTAACCTAACTCTTTACTGCTAGCCCTTTTTTCCAGTTAGATTGATCTCTCACACACACACAAAGTTGTTCTTGCTCTCTCCACTTATTCATGCACTTGTCCCCACCTGGAATGCCCATATCCACCATTTCTAAGTGTCCAAATCCTACCTATTTTTCAAATCCCAGTCCTGACTTTTACAGCAATAATCTATGCGTTTTTCCTACTAACTGCCCATAAGCTTCTCTCTCTTTCTTTAATGTAGTGAGTTTATCTGTATCTTCAAAAATTTGAACACTATCTCCTTTTTAATTTTTTTATTCCTAATATGGTAATTATAGATAGGTATAACCTATATAAGCAAAACCTCTTTGTGGTCCTCAGTGATTTTTTTGTTGTTGTTTAACAGCTTTATTGAGATGTGATTCACATGCCAGATAATTTACCCATTTAAAGAGCCACCTCTTTTATTTTGACATTTATCATGTTCTTCCCTATAGTTATTTATCTCCATGACTTATCACTCCTACAAGAACTAAAGTTCCTTTAGGCAAGTGCCAGATACCAAACATCTTTTTGTTTTTCTTAATTCTTGCAAACATCCAGTTATTAAAATGCTTTTTGAGAGAACCACATTTCCTATTTCTTCTGCTAGTCCTAAGTCTCATACCTTCTTTAGATAAGATTATATTGAACAGTTAGCAATTAGCCTTCAAAATAAAAACTCTGTGCATCAGTTTCTTGAATGATTTGGTAGGGTTACTAGTTCCTCTTAATTATTCTTTTGGGATGAGGACCATCTCCAGAAGAAAGGTTGGCAGCAACTTTCAGAGCAAAGAAAATAGATGAGGGTGTGCCCCTGGAACCCAGGTCCGTGACGTGGCCTGATGGCTTACCAACTTTGTCAAAATGTTGGTAAATAGTGCTGCAGCTAGGTGACATGATTAAGAAACACTGCATGATGCAGACAATAAGGCTTATAAATATTTTAAGATAGTGACGACCAAGGAATGCTGACTTGCCAAGGATGAAGGTAAGACTTACACTGTAGCCCAGACCTGAAAGTGAGCAGATGCTATAGATAGGTGGGAGGGGAGGCAGAAGAGCAGTCCCAGCATAAGTGAACAGCGTGAGCAGTGGAGCTTGGGAGGAGTGTGAAGCCTGGAAAGAGAGGAGTAAGGCTGAAGGGATGGACTGTGGAGGTCTAGACTGCTTACCAGGTTGAAAAGTTTTAGATTTACTCCAGCAGCCCAGTCTATCAGGTACTTAAATCTCTTGTGATGAGAGGCTGGGTGACCATGTTGGAAGACTATCTGCCCAAGGTGAGAAGAACTGGAAGGATGGTCAGTTAGTGACAATAGTTTTTATTTGCCTGAACCATTCAGGTCAATTTATTCAACAAATATTTATTGAGCACCTCCTATATTCCAGGAAAAGAGTATAAGCCAGGCCCTGATTATGTTGGGGGTTTTCTTATCTTTTTCTTTTAACCATCTTTAATATAAAAATATTTCCCAGATCATACCTGTACTGATTTATAATCAGGGGTGCCCTTTTTCATCTAGCTTAGTTCCTGTCTCTTCCATAGCGAATAAATGATGTTTAATAAATGAGCATGAGATTGAGTAATAATGACAAGGTGCGTACCCCCAAATTATGACTGTAAAAGGGAAAAGGTTACATTTTTATACTAGAGAAGTCGGTGGGCACCATCTTAGCCAAGTAATCAAGCTTGCTTCAGCAGCAGTGGGATGAAGCGGCACCCTATTTCGCCTGATGCGATGCATTGAGTATCACCTCTGTAGTGTTCTTGCCAGAAATACTCAGCTCATATCTAATCACGAGATGACCAGACCACCAAAAATTGTAGAATAGCTAATTGGTCTGGATTATTTAAAAATATCAATGTCAGGTAAAGGAAAAAAAGATAGAAGAAAAAGTTCCTTTATAGAAAAGAAAATAAAGAGACATGACAACTGACAACTACATTGAGCAGTATGTGATTCTTGATTGGATCCTGGAACCGCCCCTGCCCAAAGAAATACTTCAGTTGGGGAAATTTGAATATGGATTGGATATTAATGACAGTATGTCAACTTTAAGTTTTTTGGATGTCATAATGGTATTGTGACTATGAAGGAGAATGTCTTTCTCTTAGAAGACACTTGTTGAAGTAGTTAGGGGTGAAATATCATGTCTACAGGTTATTTTAAAAACTGATAGCAAGGTGAAGGGAATGGAGTATTCATAGTTCATTCTGCTTTTCAGTAGCTTAAAAAAATTTTTTTGAAATGAAAAGTTGGGAAAAATAAAATTATTAGACACTTAGCTCTTTCAGTGATAAAGTTTGCAAAGTCTTACTTTAAAATTGCTCATTTTACCAGTCTTCATGGTTATTAGATATTTGAATTATGTGCATGCCTGACTTCTTAAGGCTGCTTTCACTCTCCCAGTATTGTGGAGTCTTTGAACTTTCTGTCCTATTTTAATCCTTGGAAAATTCACTCTGGGGCTTCTGAAACCAGCATATTTAGCAACAATAAGTAATACGTGAGTTAATGCATCTTTGTGGGACAACGGAATGACTTTCTGAGATCTTTGACTTAGAATATTTGTCATGTTCTAGTTACCTGCCAACTCCTTCTGTCAAGGCTTTGGAGTTGATAATGAGATTTCATATTTGAAATAGGTTGTCCTGGACGTGGCCTTCAGCAGTCCATGTGCCAGTTTGTGTAAGAATTTGAATTAGTTCCCAGGAGCCTCATCTTATTCCTTAGTGTCTGGTCTAGAATATGTTACAGAAAACAAGATTGCCTGTTGAGAGACCATGGCAAACGTATTAGTCTTGCTCCGGAATCTAGTTTTTGAGCAGGGTGTGGTCAGTGTTAGAATGTCACTAGGACTGCCATGCAGTTCAGCCCAGCTAGAAGGTATCAAAAGCTGCAGCAGGATGTCCTTGGGTTGGGATTAGAATGTCAGAGATGAATACAATTGGCCAGGGGACTTCCAAACACATTCTAGTTGAGAAAAAGGTGAAATGGAAGCAATCAAATGAACTGAGAATGTGTATGTGGGGAAGAGGGGTCACTGGTTTAGCAAGCACTGGGCACTGTGCCAAGTTTTTTGTTTAATCCTTGAACTAGTTCAAGGCCTCTGTGCGAATTTTCACACATGTGGAAACAGTCATAGGAAGTCAGGTAGCAGCCCCAAGATCACCCTGCTCACTCCCAGTGGAACAGATTTGGACTGCTCACTGACCAATGTTCCTTGGCACTATATCTTTTAGATTAGTGGGTGGAAACTCTATATGTGCTAAGTTTATTAGAGGAGAGGAACTTTCCTGAATAGTGGGAGAGACATTTGGAGAAGTTCCCTTTGCCTCTATTCATTTCATCCTCTAAATGGGAGTCTTATCAACTGATGGAATTCAGCAAATAGTATAATCAAAAATGACCTATTCTGGGAACTTAATGTCAGTTTTCATTGATTTTCACAAAAATCCCTCAAGGTAGGTGAAGAAATAGAGGCTCCAGAGAGATGAAGAGACTTTGCCAAGATCACACCTTTTTGTGGTTGCAAAGCCCACTTCCTGCCCTGGTCCTCTGCACTGGGCTGCTGTGTCAGGGGTACAGAATCGACGCCCCCTTCCTTACAAGGCACACTGGCCACACACAAGGTGTCACAAAGAGTAGCAGGACATGGGGAAACGCTTTGGGTACACAAGCTGTGATAAGTTCATTCTAGAGGTTCAGAATGGTATGGGAGATCAGGGGAAGGAAAGTTTAATTTTCCAGTCACTCCTTACATTCCCAAAAGTTGTCTCTCTCTCTCCATTCTTCAGTGATCAGTGACCGATTTTAAGGCTCAGCCCTTCCAGGGCCCTGGCCTAGTCATACCTTCCAGAATTCCCTTTAATTAAAGGCGATTTTGAAGATGCAGATACTACCACATTACCTTAGATGTTTAACCTGTTACACGCCTAAGGGCTTAAAGAGAGTTTCTTTGGATATTTTTAACTCACATTTTGAAGAGGTGATACCATTCCGCCTCAGCCTAATTCCTCTATTTAGTGGCAAGTGGAGTCCCACTGGAGGTGGCCCCAATGTTGAAGAGGTTAGAACAACCCTCATTCAGCAGTTCCTTCTAAACATTTTTAATAAGCTACACCCTAAGAGGAAACTGAGCCCCTAGCAGAGTTCCTGATTCCAGTTGCATCTGCAGACACTTGGTTTTCATAGTTCTCCTCCTCCTCATTAACAGTAACATGTTACAAAAATAGATTTGCAAGTAAGTGTAGTGAAGCTTTTATGGCAGGCTTAAAGTGTCTTTTTTATTAAGGAGGGTTCTGTGCACTTGGCATTAAAGCTACTTGAACTGATGTTATCTGCTTGATGTTACCTCCTTCGGGTTCACAGGTCTTGTGTCAGTGCTGGGGCCCCAGATGGGGACATTGTGAGGATATGAGCTACATTGTCCGATACTAATATCCAGGCGGACACAGTCCTACCTGCACCAGTAGAGTGAAAGCAGAGCTTTTATCTCTGATTTACTCAGAACCCTCTATACCCCATATTACAGCCATAGCCGCGGTCTGTGGTTGAAGGACCAAGAATAAACGTTGGTGTGGTGATTAGATATGGCTCAGGAAACCAAGGACATGGACAGGTATTTGATCTTTTTGAATCCCAGTCATGATTTGCAAAGCCCAAACCAAATCTAACAGTGAGATATGATGATCTTCAGCCATATTATGGCACTGTTAGGTACCTGAATTTTTCTTTAAGCTAGGATGATGTATCATAAGACATTAATTTGAGTCCTCTTACTTTGTGATTATTTCACCCAGGTTAGTGTTACATAATCTATGAAGATACAGTTTAGTTATAAGTTCAATAGGCTAAGTGAGATTTTAAGAACTTTTTAAAACCTGGAATGCAAATTTGTTTTAAATAATGTAGAACTTGCTAATTAAATGAATAATATGTGCATGTAAATATAACAACTTTTTATTCACTTTAAAATATTTTCAGTACTTTCTGATATTCAGATTAACCTTTCTATTCAACTTTTTAAAACATTCTAATCTATATTTAGAATGGATATTGAGAATTCTAGACATCTTACTACCATTTCTTTGGGATTATTTTATTACCCTTTCCCTTCTTGCTCCTATAGAATTACAGATATTTAAAACCATTAGGGGCTGTCAGCATCATCCACCCCTGGGGCATGTCTGGGTGCAGGCGCCACCTGGACATACTGAGTCTCAGTCTGGATGAGACCCCCACCTGGTCTCCAGGGACCCCTTCCCTTCACCTGTGCTTTTCAGAATGAGCCCTTGTCTCTCCTATGTGTTCCTTCACCTTGAGGCACAGCATGAATCTCTACACTTTTCCTGGTACTGAGTCAAGAAGTCCACTTTCTTTCAGTGCCAGCTCATTGGTCTCCTCCCCTCCTTGGTAGATTTCAATCTGGCAGCGACCTCCAGAGTTGCGGGATTTTTTTCTCTAATCTCATTGTTGCTTTAATGAAAACACGAGATCTGATCTGCTCAAACCAAGCTCAGTCGGTGCTCGGGACATGGCATAGCCTGGCTGAGCAGACCTTAGTGACCTTTAGCTGAGAGTTCAGCCTTCAGATATAAGATCGGGCTCTGCAAGTTTAGAGCTGTTAGTCTGGGGCTACCTGAGAGGAACAGCAGAAAAAGCATTTGTGTTACACCTCAAGGGGTGATGGGAAAGAGGGCTCCATCCCTGAGTTGTAGAATCTTGTGTAGTCCTTGTACTGTTGGCAGACACTACGTCACATCTTTTATCTCTGCTGGCTCGCCTGGGTTTCATCGTGTTGCCTAACAGCCCTCCTTAAAAAAAAAAGAAAAAAGAAAAAAAGAAAAAAGAAAGGAAGAAAGGAAAAGTTAACTAGAATGAGGATAGCCACAAGTTGAACTGTTTGAAAGAGGTTAACTTCAGAGTCTTCTCCCCAGCTGCTAGTCCGTGAGACAAAGAAGTATTATTTGAAAGAAAATGAATAAGCCTTGGCTGCCGGCGCTTCTGCCCTGCATGGTCATGAGTTTGTGAGAGGTGAGCTGGGTTGTGAAACGTTAGAGTGCAGTTGTTTTATCAGGGTGCTCTCTTGCCAGTAGGGTGATGTCAGCCAGCTCGCTGTGGGCTGTGGTCAGACAGGAGACATCCACATAGCTGAGTGGCTGGCGTGGGGGCATCTGTGGTTTTACTTCTTTGATTTAGGTTCAGACATGATAAAAGGAAGTGAGGAGGGGAACAGAACGTAAAGTCTTGGCCACAGCAAAGATTAAATTGTGGCAGAAAACTCTCTGTTGGTCTGCATAGAGATTTTTGTGAAAAACCTATCCTTAAAAGTTTTAGCAGGATATTTTTTAGCATAGTTGTGCCTTCCCCTTTTCCGTGAACACAGGTATTGGCATTTCAGCTTTACATTGTTTGACCAACCTTCATAAAATGACAACAAATGCCATTATTTTGATTAATTTCTCTTGAGTCATGCCACAGTCTTAAATGCAGTCGCAAATCCCTTTCTGGCAGTTGGCCCACAGAGTTGGTGCAGAGGTACTGTGATGGGCAGTTGAAGGACCCAGTTACTAATGCTGCTGCTGCTGCTTTTTCCTTGAATCCATTAATCTCCCTGAAACTAAATCACTTGCCTCATCATCATGTTGAAGGTCTAGGCCTTGATCATTCAGTTAGTTGTATGAGAGTCAAACCCACATTTTGTGGACCAGATTATATTCATCTCTGGTTTCAGTTGACTAACTACAACTTTCTTGCAGTATTTGAATAAATGACCGAAGCTGGGACACTGAAAATTAGAAGTATACTTGATTTTTAATTAAATCTCCTTCAGTGACGAGGTGAATTATTGTTCGACAATACTTGTCAAATTAGTTGAATCAGTTTTTTCCTCATACCATGTAAAGTGTGTCCTGTAAAAGTTTAGTATTTCTCAATCAGCAATTAAAATAAAACTTAACATTATGTAGAGTGCAGACTCTTAAAGCCAAAGTTAGGCCTTCAAGATCTAATTGAACCACTTAAATTTACAAATGAAGAACAGCTGAGTGCTGTTTGGAAGGCCCTCCAGTTAGATTCCATGTTGCATCCTGTCTAAGATGAAGGGTTGTTTCACATCCTTCTAAGAAATAATCCTGCCTATTTGACTATAAGACAAACTTCAGCCTCAGCTGTAATAAAGTGTTGGAAATAAATAGTCTTAGAATTGTTGAAATGTTGTAATAACAGGGTTCTGAAACTAGGCTTACATATTCCTGGGTCTTGACTCTCCTCTCCATTCTGACTTAAAAAGAAATTTCTTCTAATATTTCACCAAAATCATTATATAGCACATCATAAAGCTAAATTATTTTCTTTTTTGTTTCACTCTCTGTTAATTTTTTTCATTGATTAATATATGCTGAGTCTTGTGAAATCCTGGGCCAAAATCTTTTCTCACCTTTAATTGGGAGAAATAGTTAAGGAATATTTTGGTCCACGTATTAGAACTTCCATCATGACTAAAAACGGAAGTTAAGTAATTTTTTGCTCTATTAGGCATTTTTCTTCATAAAAAGCCCAAACATATTAAAAATTAAACTCCTTTTGTAAATTTTTTAAAAATTTCAGTTGACAGTTGTAGTTAAGCCAACTTGAGAAACTTAAAATACTGAGTTGTTCAGACAGCTCAAATCTCCCGTCTCATGTTTATTCTTGAAAAAGAAAGATAATCTTTTCTCCTTTTCTAATTACCAAACCATTTTGAAATTTCGAATACCCAATAGTACAAAAAAAAGTCTTTTATACCCCCAAGATAAGTTCCTTCTGGTATTTTTTCCCTCCTGCTTGTGGTCAGGGTCTGTATAAGTGTCATCGTTTGTTTTTCTGACAGTACTTCATACAGCCTTCAGAATGTGACAGGCATTCAAACTCAGTCTGATTAAAAGCTGAGCTGGAGTTTATCTGAACTGCGACATAGTAGAGAGATATGACTATAATAACAAAATGTTTCTTTTCATTTCAGGGAAAATTAATGGATGCTTGGTTAAGCGTGAAAAACTTGAGAGAAAAGGATCTAAAAATACTGGTGTCTACTTATAAATATATTCTTATTTGGGGGATATTAACAACTTTAATAAGATATAAGTCACATACCAGACAATTCACCCATTTAAAGTATGCAAATCAGTGGTTTTTAGTATAGTCACAGAGTTGTGTAACCTTCAACACAATCAGTTTTAGAACATTTTCATCATCCCCCAAAAGAAACCTTGTGCTCATTAGCAGTCACTTTCCATTCCCCCTTCTCCCAGCCCCTAGCAATCACTGATCTACTTTTTATCTTTTTGGATTTGCCTATTCTGGACATTTCATCTAAATGGAATCAGAAATATATGGACATTTGTGTCTGGCTTCTTTCATTTAGCATACTGTTTTCTAGGTTCATCCATGCTGTAGCATGATTGGTACTTAATTCCTTTTTATGGCTGAATAATATTTTACCAAATGGATATATTCACATTTGGTATCCATTCATCAGGTGATAGACATTTGGTTTTTGGCTATAATGAATAATGCTGTAATGAACAGTCATGTATAAGTTTTTATGTGAAAATATGTTTTCATTTCTCTTGGCTATATACTTAGGAGTGGAATTGCTCGGTCATGTGGTAACTGTGTTTAACCTTTGAGGAATTGCCAGACTATTCTTCAACAATTGCACCATTTTACATTCATACCAGCAATGTGTGAGGGTTTCAACTTCTCTACATCTTCATCAGCATTTGTTATTATCAGTGTTTTGAGTATAGTGAGTGTGAAGTGGTTACTTACTGTGGTTTTGATCTTTTTTACCCTGATGGCCAATGGCATTGGACACCTTTCCATGTGCTTATTGGCCATTTGTATATATCTTTGGAAAAATGTTCAGATCCTTTCCTATTTTTATATTGGGTTATCATTTTATCGTTGAGTTGTAAGAGTCTTTATGTAAATATATTCTTAAATAGATCTTTTAAAACTTTTTATTCTATGGCATCTTTGATCTTTAGCATATCCTAAAACTCTATGACCTGGGCACCTTGTTGCCCTGCTTCATTTATTCAGTCAGTATTTACTGACCATCTATGTGTGGAAAGTATTGTGCTCCACGCTCTCAAGTATATAAAATGAATAAAATATTCCCTGCTTCAAGGATTACAGAACAAAGCAAGGAAGGGAAGTACCATGGCGATAAATTTCTGTGGGTGTTCAGAGGAAGAAGAGATGACTTTCAGATTGAGGAATCAAGGAAGACAACCTGAAGGAGATGGCATTTTAAGTGGCTTTTTCAGGATGCAAAGAATTTAAATACAAGAAGATTGGGGGAAGAAGCTGAGTAAAGATCTTGAGGTTAGACTGTGTATTCTCTCTGGAATGGTGACCAGTTTAGTTTAACTTTTAGGGCTGAAATTTTCAGAGATTAAAAAGAGGGAATACTAGGAACACAGACCATAAAGGCAGTTGGGACCACATGTTGCTTCTGAATACAGTAGCAGTCTTGATAGTCTTTTTTCTTTTCTTTTTTTTTTTAATCAGTGACTGGTGATCCCCCAGATGTTTAGGGTTAGGATGGATTGACATACTCAGACTGGTGCCTTAGAAGACTGAGTTTACAGAGGTGTGTGTGAAGAGTGAGTTTTAGGAGAGTCATTGAACGTAGCACTGCTCTGTTTCTGTCTTGGAGACTGGCATGTGTATTAGAAGGCTTGTAGTTAAGAAACTCCTGTGAAATTGTTTAATCTCATGATTTTCAAATTTATTATTAACATGGATTTACCTTTTCTTTTTTTAAAATCTGAGGTACATATTTTGCTACCTTAGTTTAATATTATACCAGTAATAATTTCTCAGTAAATATTGGTTGGTTACTTGATCACCTATTTATAGGATTGTGGATCATAAATTGGATCACTAATAAGGGTTGAAGGAACCTTCAATATTAGCTGGTCCATCCCTTCATTGTATAGAGGTCTTAGAGGGGAAATGTGTGCTTGTTTTTGTCTAGTCCTAAATAAAGGGAGAGTGTCCTGCAAGTGTCTTGACTCCAGACAAAATGTTCTCCTCTATTTCACTAAAAATAATTTTAATCCTCCTTTGCTACATACACAATAACAACAAGTTCTGCTCTATAGTACAGGTGTTGGGTGATAGTCCTTAAGGGTGGAGGCCCAAAGATGAATGAAGGCATTTGGCAGACCAGACCTGTGTCTGCTCTTCTAATTGTGGATTCTTTTCCTTCTACCCATAGTTTCTTTGCTCTAAGCAATATGTGGGCCTTGCACCGTGTTTAAGAGGAGGGGTGTTAGTCTGATAGGCAGGGAGCATGGGTTCTTCCCTACAGTTAACTGTGTGACCCTGAGTAGGTCTCTCCATGTTTGGGGCACAGATTTCTCATTCCTTCAGCCTTTGTAATTAGTGATCTAATTCTGTGATCCACAATCCTACAACTGATCAAGCAATCAACCAACATTTACTAAGAAATTACTACTTTTGTAATATTGAACTAAGGCAGTAAAACCGAAAGTATGCATGAGGGCATCTGTGTGTACAGGCCCCTTCCAGCAGCAGCAGCAGCAGCATGTCCTATCATCTCTAGAGTATCTGGTAGTTATGTTATAGCCCCGAGGGGAGGTCCACCTGTGGTTCCCCTATGGGTCCATTATACCCCAGGTTAGATATCTCCAGTGTTTCTAAAGGATTCCTGTGGATTTTCTTCTTTGTATGTTAGACATCAATGATTCAGTCTTAAAGATAAGCAGTGCATCAATCTGATGAACTTGAAATGCAAAAAAGCCCAAGAACTTACACTAGATGGATATTGGGGAGTGGTGCGGGAATGTTGTTCTTACCCCAAGAGTTTTGCTTTTCACGTAACACTGTATGCTCTGTTAATTGACTCTTCCTTTTTTGGAGTGATTTGAATTTGTTGCTGTGGTGGTGGTTTTCCATGGCAGCTGCTGTTGACACACATCTGGCAACTGATGAAATGGCTCCCAAAGCCCAGGGGTCCACACACAGTCTGAGTACTCCTCACCCTGCTAGTCCTGCCAGAGATGTGGAGAAACAGTGAGTGGAGGGCCTGGTGCCTCTGCTGGGTTGACAAGGTTTAATTTGCAGTGGCTGAGTTCCTGGGGATATCATCAGGGCTTCTCCAAAAGTTAGCTGGGCTACTGACACTTTACACTGGAAATTCCTTCTGTCCTCCCTGTGGAGGAGGTAAATGTAAGAATGAGGGGCATATTTAGAAAGAATATTTTCTAACTTATCAAGGTGTAAATATTAGCAGTGTTTTATTTGCTTGTTCATTTGTTTAAACAAAAAATTACTAAATTGGACATAGAGGTCAGCCAAAATCCTACTGAATTTCTGAGTGTAGCAGGCCAGCATAAGGCCTGTTTTAGGTATCTCATTTAAAGTGGAAAGTTCCAGTTTGCACTGGGGCCAAAATCCCTAAAAGAAATCCTTATTAGAGGTGTATTATAGGTCACTGTATATTTGCTAGTTTATATGTTGGTGACTAAATTGGCAACTTTTTTATTTTTCCTGGTAAACATTCAGAAGGTTTTTTTCCTCACTCCTTTCCCTCACAAAATCATATTTGTCATACGTGTATGAAGTAAACGACTGTTAACACTGCCCACACATCTGTGATGATATGAAAATGAGCGGTGGCAAACAAAGATTCCCTTTCTTAGGTACCACAAGGCCTCGGATGAACTTGACTTTACCCTGATATCACTCTCAAATTGTAACCAGGTGGAAACAAAATTGGTCAGGCCTTAGAGACCAATACGAATAGCACAACAAAAGGGTTATTCTTTGTGAAAAATTTAGGTCCCCCTACCCTCATATGACTTAGAAAACTTAAAAGTTTTCTCTTAAAGTAATTATTACTCTCTTTTATAAATTTAGATTGTATATAACCTTTATTATATAAGCATATAAAGGGTTATACTTATTTTTTATTCACGAGGCACATTGTTTATTCACGAGGCACAAAGTTATCACCTAGCACAAAGCCTTTTAAAAAAGAGAATGAAAAGCATCAAGATGTTGAATAAGATCAAAATGCGAACTCTAATTTGAGTGTCTAACTTTGAAAAATGTTTTGAGAACTGCACCTGTGTATTAAGCTTGTGATAAATTTTATGCATACTATGTTGATGATAATCATTTTTAACATGCCATTTTTAGTGTCCTCTAAGAATAAAATTTCCCAATAAACAATGCATTTTTATTTCTTTTAACTTTTTGTGCAAATATGTGAATTTATTAACCAATAAATTTTCCTCATTCTCAAAGAAAAAAAAGACAACATACCAAAAATATAATAAAAATGTAACAAGCAAGAAAAGTGGGTTTGGCATGGTTGTTCTAATGAATCCTGTGTTAGGTCATTCTCTTATAGGTATGGAGTCGAATACTCATAAATCAAAAGACATTTCATGTTTTAAATTAACTTTTGAGATAGTTTATGGTCAGTATTTTTTCCCTGTGTTACTTTATTGCAACTTTTAATTTTAAACTCTACCCTAAAGAGTTTTTGAAGAAATAGTAATTACGTGAGGTGATGGAGGTGTTAGCTAACTCTGTGGTGGTAAAGATTTTGCAGTATATAAGTGTACCAAATCAATACGTTGTACACCTTAAACTTACATAATGTTATATGTCAGTTAAATCTCAATAAAGCTGGGGGGAAAAAGAGTTATTGTGTTTAAAAACCACATTTATGTAAAATGTCTCATGCTTGGCAGCTAACCTTATTCTCGAACTGCGTTCTGAGAATGGCAGGCAACGTGTCACGTTGCCAAAAACTTTCCACTGGGAGTAGTTTTGCAAGGGGCTGGGTGGGCGGGGAGAGCCAGGGGCTGAGGTAGGGACATTTCTCCTGCTTGGTGACTACATCGTTTCTCTTTCATAGGTGAAGCTGCTCTCAGGGGAGAACCCAGGATGCAGACCATCCCTGTGGCATCTGCCCTCACCAGTCACCGCACAGGCCCCCCACCTATTAGCCCCAGCAAGAGGAAATTCAGCATGGAACAAGGGGATGATGACCTGGACTGTGAAAATGACCATGTTTCCAAGATAAGTCGCATCTTCAACCCCCATCTGTAAGTTCCCTGGTTCTGAATGCTGTCTTTCTTGCAACTTTGTATCAACAATGAAGTGAAAGGATGAATGGTGCTCATTTGCCTGGAGTGGGTATTAAACCGGTTTTCATGACTCGCTGAGAGACCTCAAATTTTCTTCTGGCTTACTTGTATGATCATTTGTGTGTTTTCCCCCTGGACATTAACGTTCCCTTAGAGCTTTTTGGGTTGGTTGTCCAAAAACATTACCTTTTCTTGCTTGTACCACTGATGGTTGTTAGGAGAATCAGTCTTTGGTGAATGTCTTTATATACTAGGAACATAAAGGGAAAGTTATCTGAGCAGACTTTGGTAAAATGTTTTGCTTAAAAGTCTAGAATTGTAACTACACACTAGAAAGTATTCTCACCGTGTGTTCACAATAATAAACTGAGACTTTCCCAAAGTGAGAGTGATGGCGTTTTGTATGTATGATAAGGTGCTGCTCATCAAATCTGGTGTGTGAGCCTGTTGCAGCCATTGGAGAACCAGTCTTGGGGCCAGGAAGAGCTGGGTACTAGTCCTTGATCTGTCACTAACACTCGGCAAAAAACAATTGACAGGTGTTGCTGCAACTCTGGGCCTCAGTTTCCTTATTTATGAAATGAAGGGGTTGAAACAAAAGCTGTCGAATCTGTGCAACATTACCACGTTTATATTTGGAAAACAGCTTGCACACTATGTTCCAGCTTTCCCTCTGCATTCTCTTCTGACATGACACGTGCCTCGTGAAGGGAGTGGGGTGGTGCTTTTTCACATGTTGTCAGGAAATGGGAGCTACCCAGCCAGCTGCTGAGGGAATCTGCTCTGGCAATTGTGTAACCAGGCGGTACGATTAGAGTCTGGGGTCTTGGCAGAGGCGGGGAGGTAGCTCTGGTTATTGGAAAGAGTCTCTGTGTGTATCCAGGTACTTTCCCTCTCTTCCCATGAATGAATTAATATTATGTAATTATTCAAGATGCTCAGCTTCCCCGGTTCTGATTTCCGAGGATGCTGCCATTTCTGGCAGGAATGTGAGGCTTGAAGAGTTCCTGTTTCCTCATTGGTGGAGGGGACCTTGCGCAGTTAGAGGTGGCCGATAACGCCAGCAGCCCTCTGCTGCCTCAGCGCCAGCAGTCCTCGGCATTCCACGCATTCCAGCCTGCTTGGACTGTTGTGTGCAGTCATAAGACACACTGACAGAGGTATTTATCCTCCAATAAATCACTGTAGTGTTAGTCAGAGGCTGAGCCTGCAGTCTGGAGCCCTGGAATTTGCTACAATCAGGAATCCAGCAACAAGGCCCTGCAAAACAATGAGCTCTCGCAAACAGGGGTTGACTCATAATTTAGATCCTGGATGCTCAACGATGTAGAGTTTATTCTTTTGTTACTAGGAATTTCTTCTCCCACATTCTTTCTTCCCCAAACCCAAATAAGAGACTTTAAAAAAAATGTTTTATTGGAGGGAAAGGGGAGGCAGCCCTGAGATATAGTGTTTTTTGGAATTATACATGCCTTAGTTTTAATCCAAATTCAGCCATTTACCAGCTGTGAGGCCTTGGACAATCACTCAATTTGGGCTCAGTAGATTTCTTTGTAAAATGGGCAATGATAATAGTTAATGTATAGAACCGTTGTGAGCATTTGAGTTAAAATTTGCAAGGAATTTGGCACAGTACAATACTTGTTTGATGTAGCTATTACTTTTTATTAGTAGTGAGTCCATTATTCAGATACTGTAATGATGATAGAGAATGAGAATATTATTATGGTGAATTTAATGTTTGAGTGTGTGTACTTTATCAGAAAGTTGGTGTCCAGTCCCACTTTATCTTTCAATGGGAGTAATCATAGTTCCTTCCTCATAGGATGATTGTAAGTGTTTTAGTTCGGTGCCTGGCAGACAGTAATCATTAGCTTTAGTCATTACTAATATTGTTATTAGAATGTTCAAACATTTAGAAAATGATTTTGTAACTCCTTGGATAGTTACAAACATGATCTTAAAGTACAGGTCTATGATGACACTATAAATAAAGTATAAGTAATAGAAATAGAATTGCTGAGTTTCATGTGCAACTCTCAGTTGACATCATCATGCAGAGTTTTAGAAAAATAGAAACAGCAGCACCCTCCATGGACCAGACTCCTGGACCTAAGGAGGAAAGGTGGTCAGTTTCTTTTGGTGTCACTTGTTTACTATGTGATGGTTATTCATTCTGGCAACATTACTATTATTTTTATGCGTGTTTGCTAAGAGCCGAATGACAGATTTCACAGGCAGATTGAAAAGATGTTACATCTCTCACTTCTTCATGGTGTAGGGTACTTAGAAGTATTGCTGTTTGATTTGGTGAAATGGTCCCTGTTTGAAGTATAGCATTTACCCTCTTTTTATTTACCGTGTCTAGGAAGTTTTCAGGAACATATCACAAATTCATATTTGGAAAAGAATGGTTTAATGTATTTGTTTAAGGGAATTACAAAATGATTTTCGCTCTTATATCTTAATGTCATGTAGTGAAATGTATTTTGCTTTATTACGAAAAAATCAAAATGGCTCTGGAGGAAGGAGTGTTGATGAAAAACAGTTTTGACAGCTAGCTAAGAGGGTCTCAAAGATGCATGCTTTGGCTGTATTCCATTATAACTGTCATATTGAGATATTTTCCAGGAGATCAGGGGTCCCCAATGCCCGGGCCATGGACCAATACCTGTTTTTGGCCTGTTAGGAACTGGGCCGCACAGCAGAAGGTACAGTGGCTGGCAAGCGAGCAAAACGTCATCTGTTTTTGCAGCATCTCCCCAGTGCTAGCGTCACTGCCTCAGCTCCACCTCAGATCATCAGGCATTAGATTCTCATAGGAGTCTCAGTCCCTGGTGCCAAAAAGGTTGGGGAATGTTGAAGTAGAGAGATGGAGAGATCTAGTGGCACTGAGCAGCCCTGAGCCAGAGTAGGAAGCTACAGAAAGTATGATTAAATTTCCTCTGATTTGAAATGAGGAAGAGGAGAAGAGAGAAGAGGGATTTCTTTGGTCATTTCTCTAGAACTTGGAAATCGATCATTTCTAGGCTCTTATTCCAGCCCCTTATAACCTGGGTCTTTTGAACTCATTATTTTCTTGATATGGTGACTCTGAGAAATATATACATATATATTTGTGTTTTATTTGTTTCCTAAGAAAAGTGTTAAGAACATGAATGTCTTTTTTGGAAGTTGAAAAGTACTACTTAGAAAGAAGGTGGATTAAGGTATAAAGTGTGGTGGATTAAGGTATAAAGTGAGTATAGAGTGGGGTTCTCATGGAAATGTCAATAAGTAATTTTTTTCTATGACCTTGGTGTTTAAGTATGATCTGGTGAGGAAGAGCTCTTCCTTTCCCCTATTGTTCATATGGACTCGTGGATTCCTGTTTCATTCAGTGAGTTCTAGCAGTCCCAGATTTGGCAAAGAAGAGTCCCTTCAACTGGCTCTTGTGTCCTTGTTACATGTCTCCATTTTTGTTTTCTTTGAGCACTTTTTTATTTTCTGGCAAACAAGATGCTCATCTTGTAACTTACCTGCCCTGGCCATGGAATCAGCCGTTTCTCCAGGGTACCCTGGTATCTTTTAGTGGGAAATAGTATTTAGAAGCCAAGATCTGAATATTAGATGTTACCGTGGTGTCATTGCCTCTAGATTTGACTTGTCTAATATGGTAGACACTAGTTACATGTGGCAATTTACATTTAAAATTAAATAAATTTAGTTCCTCATTTACACTAGCCACATTTCAAGCTCATTAAGCACATGTGGCGAGTGGCTACTGTTTTGGACAGCACACACAGAGGACATTTTTATCACAGAGAGTTCTGTCAAGCACTGTTTCTAGACCCTTTCAGTGGAAAGAGCTGGGAAAGGATGAGTTCATATTAATAGAGTTCTTCCTTGTCCTTCCTCATTCCAAATTCGTGTCTCTGTGGTTCCCAGCAGCGTCAACACATTTTCTTATTGTTCAGTCCTATAGTGCACATAAAATAATTTCAGAATTACTATGGCCATACCACTTTGAAAAACAAACCTACTAAAAGTTTAAAATTTGTTGGTGGTTCTTTTCTTCTCTATGCTGAGGGAATAATAGTCAAAGTGCCAACTTCAGTAGTTATTTCCCCTCCCCACTTTCTAATGTTGTTAATTAGCATATACATGGGTCCATTAATTTCTGTTTCCATTCAGTTGTAGATTTTTTTCCATTGTTTATTTCATTTCTCTCTTTGAATATGTGAAACATTAACATGCTTCTAAAAGTAATCAACCATTTTGTAGTATAAGTCATTATGCTGTACACTTTAATCTTATACAGTACCATCTGCTAATTATATCTCCATAAAGCAGAAAGGAAAAAAAATCAAAGCTATATTAAAAAGTACTTGGAGAAGTATTCCCTTCCCTATCTCGTTCACTTCTTTAGTTCCCTGCTCCTGTCTGTGATTATCCTTTTCATGTTTCTTTTTGTTAAAGTAAGCACATATGTGAATGGTTTATCATTTCTCCTTCCTTATACATAAGGCAACATTTTTATGTACTTGCATTCTGGTGTTTTCATTCGACAATATATTGTGGAAATTTTTTCCCCCTAGTTCCCCATCCTTCTTCACAGCTGCCTTGTACTCCACTGCATGTGTGTGCCAAAGTTCATTCAGCCAGTCACCTTTGTTTGGAGATTTAGGTAATTTCCAATTTAATATTAGTATTTTATAATACTAATAATGCTGCAGTGGATAACCTTGTGCTTTTGTAATATTTTATGTTTTTGTAGTAACAGTAAAAACTCTTGATGGCTAATAATTGATGTAGTATAATAGTATAACAGCATGCTAAATTCATACTGATTTTGAGACATAGTCTAGGCTGCTTGTCTGGTAGAACCTAGTGAGAGTTCTTTGTTGAATACGATCTAAAGTGACTTTCAGAAACAAAACAGTTTTCAGCTTCGTGCATGAAGGTTTCTAGTAGGGCTGTGCAGCTGACCCGTTCACTTAGTCAGCGGTGAGTGGAAGGGATCATATACTTAGTGCGTACCATATACTGGCCCTATGCCAGACACTATAAGTGCATTATCTCATTTAACTCTCAAAATAAATGTATCCCTTTAAGATGACGTGTGTGTGTGTGTGTGTGTGTGTGTGTGTGTGTGTGTGTGTGTGTGTGTAAATAGCAGAAATAGCAGTTGTGGCTTTGAGCGGATAATGTGTCTAAAGAGGTAGAGCTGAGATGAATTAACCCTGCTGTGTGAGACACTGAAACCTATGATCATTTGATTATGCCATAACTGTATTTTACTCGAGTTGGGATTACACGTACTTGAAGGTGGACATCGTATATATTCAGGATGCCACTTGCCCAATTCAGTGTCCCGCACATGACAGGTGCTAAATAATTTCTGTGTTGAATTGAATTGCACCCGCTATCCAGAGAATGTGCTCTTTGAGCTCATGTTCCAGTTGGAGGAGGCACCCTCTCTTTGATCAGTGGTGTACATTTGCAGAGTAGTTGCCCCTGGCCTCAGAATAGGGCAAAACCCCTACGTTCACACTAGGATCAAAGTCGTGGTCACTGGCCTTGTGCTGTAACCAGCTGCTCAATGAGGAAGGGCCCAGTGAAAGACCGCTAATGCCTCCTCTCACTGGTGGTGCTCCTTTGAAATGCTGTCCTGGTGTGAAATGTGTCGATTGTTGTTTTCTTTGCTTCTGTGGCCATTCCTTTGAAGTTTTTTCTCAAGTCCAGTGTAGCCAACTCTGGTTTGTCCTTGGATGCTTACTTTCCTTTGCTTCTTGTCTTTTCTCTTCCTTCTTTCTCCTTGTTTTTCTTCTTCCCTTTACCCCTGTTTTCTCCGCTTGGCTCTAGTCACTTCACTTTTTCCTCCATAAGGGTGAATAGAAAAACAGAGAAAACAGACAAACCCCAAACCAGTAATTCTTTCAGTTTGAGTAAAGGTTGGGGTGAAGCCTTTGAAATCAAGTGCTGGGCATATAATAGAAACTCAGTAAAGAAAAATTACTGATTATTGGCCAAATCAATTTTTGAGTTTTCCCTCTGGGTTTTGTCTGGTTTTCTTTCTTTTTCTTTTTTCTTTTTTTCTTTTTCTTTTTTTTTTTTTTTTTGATTGTGTAAATGGTACTGGAAATGTTCTGGAGGGTCTAGTGTGTAGTGTCTCTGCATAACCCTTGTCAATATTATTACTCTCTTTAGTGACTTTTTATATCTCTTTCGTACCTTTGGTTTGGATGTATATGGACAGATTTTCCAAGAAATTACTTATCTCATGGCTCCATGAAAGTGGAGGAAGCAATTTCTCATTTTAAATTGAAACTAGACCCAGAGGAAATTGAAAAGTTGGGGTTGTTTCAGTACCTTGACCCCCTGCCTAGCAACTGGGGCTCTGTAAGGTAAATAGTAATACATCTTTGTACATGGAACTGTATGTTGCTGTTGTGTCCACCTAGAGTGGGCAAACCTTTCATCACTGAGAATGGTGACGGGTCAGGATTCTCAGCATCTAGAGAATCAGGACAGCCCCTGCATTGGGACCTAACTAATACCAGCGGCCATCGAGCTTCGATGTATACCAAGCACTGTGCAGATGCTTCATGGGCATGATCACGTTGCATCCTCACAACCCTGTGATGTGGATACTGTTGTTATCCCTCTTTTCCAGATGGTAAAACTGAGGCTCAGAGCAGTTCTGTAACTTTTTATAACCCTAATTTTAGTTGCCTTAATTCAAGGTCACACAGCTAGCTAGTAGGTAGTGGAACCAGGAATCCAAACCCAGGCTTCCTTGTTCCTAGAGCCAGCGCTCTTAGCAATCATATTACATTTATATCAATAGCGTTTGTCTCCAGCTGCTAATAACAATCGTTTGATATAGGACCTAAACATCTCGTAGTTTTGGACAATCTGCTATTTAAGCACTCTCAGAACATAGTTGACAGATGCTTTAGAGATGAGAGGTGGCGACGGTCTATTTTAGCATGCAGTAACGAGGTTGGAGGGGCATAAGATGATGAAGGTCGTCAGTAATTACAAGTGGAACCCTCCTAGCACCGGTGGTGGTTCCTTTCAGAGATGGTGTTCAGCCTCGCCTGAAGAGGCTTGAAATAGTGTCTCTATACAGGCGAGAACCTTACGAGAACAAACAAGGTCTCCTTTAAGTTCGAGAAAGTGCTTTTTAAGTTGTTCTATTTCTTGTCAAAAATATCTGACCCAATTTTAAGTTACTGGCACACTCCAGTAGTAACCTCAGTCTAAAAGATTCAAACTGGCATGTTTTAAAGTTTGCTTTAAGTATATGAAGACACCCCCACCCCCATCTCCAGATTTCATAAATCAGACACTCTTGAAATAGAATCCCTCAGACTATGTGCTCTCTCTCTTTTTCTCCCACATCCTTCCTGGCTTCCAAACTTGGGAAGCTTTAGCCCTGAAATTCTCTATTCTTCTGTACTTTCACACACAGTCTCCTAAGTACTCCCACAAGTATTCTGGAAATTTAAGAGGATATTTTATAGCCTCAATTTTAGTTATCCTAAATAAGTAACTCATAAACTGAGATGTTGTTAAATAGAGATTTTTAAAAAATCCTCCCTCTCCCGTAACGTATTAGCAAGTACGAACATTTCTGTGAATAAATAAGTTAGAAGGGAGCCTGAGTCTTTAATAAATGCTTCACATCAGGGAGGTGTAATCCAAGAACTGCTTCATGTGAGGTTGAGTCTTTCCCTAACGCTATATTGGGGGGCGGAGGCTGTGGGTCAGCCTGAACAGGGTTGGATTTTTATGGCCGCTCCCATGTGACCTTAAAGGCGCATCTGTGTGTGACATGCAAGTGTTTTGCTAATGAAGTGTGGTACCTTTAAGTAAAGGTCACAGGCCTGACCTGTGTTGTGTGGGTTTCTTGTTTGTCAGGCTAGAGGCATTTTCTCATTTTCACAGTTCAGCCGAAAACAAAGACCTCCTTATCCTAGCAGGGAGCTGTGCTCTTGAGAGCTGACATCAGCCTTTTCCCAGCAGGCAACACTTCTGCCTTAAGAGTCTTTGCGGAGAGCTGGAAAGGCAGATAACCATCCTGCTACTGGCATTTTTCTGGCCAAATAACACAGAGCAAAGAATTGCCAAGAGTGTCAAGAGTCAAAGAAGCTGAACAAAAGGGACCGCCATCATTTTATTTTTGTCTGCATTGAGGACCTCGCTGGTACTCATCCCTATCATGAAGGTTATAAAAGTGGGACAAGAATCTTGAAAAAGGACGTTTTTTCCTAGAGGAGAATTGAAGAACATTTGAGATGTATCAGAGAGCTTTCATTAACATGTGTAAAGTCACCTTTTAAAACACTAAACACTAAAATCGAAAAAAGGGGTGTTTTTAGATTTATGGATTAAGTCAAAGGCTTTTTGTTCAAAAGTTGAGACAACAAGGTAACACAGGATTTGGCTGTTTCCCTCTCTCGCCCAGGTTCTCTGAGCACTTGAGCTCTTTTTCAGAGAGCTGTTTGCACGAAGATGCTTCTGCTCTGGAAACACAGATGGCAGCTGTTTTTATATATAGTTAGAGGATTAATCGTAACATTGCTCTGCGACCACACAGGCCTCTTCTTAGTTGCACTGCAAAGCCAGACTGTCTTGAAAGTCTACAGAGTGCTGTCGCTTTAGTAGATTTGACTGAGGACCAGATAAGGAGAATGCTAAGAAATGTGTCTACGTGCCAGTGTTGGTGGTTCTTTTATTTCCCTCTAGAATCTTGCTTGTAAATCGATCATTTGCATGTGCTGCGTGCATCTGGAATAGTGAGATAATTTACAGCACTATGTTCTGTGTCTGGTAGTGTTTTTATTGAAGAAATGCTAGCAATTGGTTGCTAAATCTTTGGGTACACGAAAAAAACATTCTCATTCTCTCTTCCTCCCTTGCTCCCCTCCTTCCTTCCCTCTCTTCATTTTGAAATTTCTTCATAGATTGCCCCCACAGTATAATTAGAGAACTTAGTATTGCAGTAATGTTCTGGATCTGGCAGTAGCTCGAAACTTTGCCAAACAAGGGATCTGAATTCTGGATGAAAACCTTCATAGCCCTGACAGGCAAAATGTGCTACAGAATAGAAGTAAGCAAATTTCACTACCATACTTTCCTCTAACTTACTTTACCTCTTGCCTTTCTTTCCTTGAAGAGACCTAAGAAATACAGCTAATGGGTCCACATAGAAACCAGCTCCAGAAACTGGGTCAAGGCAAAGTAGAAGAAACAAACCAACTCATATTAGGTCAGGTCACTTTAGGAGCAAGTCTGAGAGCTGAAAGAAAGCTCTTTGCTTTCCTAAATTTGCCCTTGTCCTTGAACCCATCAAATGGTTATGGAGTTTTCTAACACATTAAGAGTGATTTCTTTGGATGCATGGCACCCCTTGGAGATTCAAAGCACCACTGCCCATAGATTGTCTCAGAACATTCTGCCTCAAGATGTTTGAAGGAAAAGAGTATTGTGTGGCCAAATTTTGGGAAGGACCAAGTTAGGTTTGCTTTTCCGGGTCTGCTTGTGCCCGATAGCACATTTTAGGCTTTGAGAAGTCGGACGTACAGAAACATTGGTTAGCCCAGGGTTTCTCAAATGAGATTGGCCATGGAATCTTTTATCCCTTTTTCATGAGATCTATTAGGAATATGCTAGGGAGCATACTTGCCTAACAATGAATATTTTATTCGGTTTAAAAATCCTATTATAAATGTTCAAGCTCACAAAGCTTGGTGTGCTACACAGTGTAACTTAATTGTAATGAAATGACTGTATAATTTCGTGATTCGGAATCGTTGGGTGACATCTTTTATGTCTGGGACTTTCAGGGAAATTCACTGAGGCCAGAGACATTGAAAAAGCCAGAGGCCCTGTTCTCTCTTAACCTGTGTTCTCATCTCTCATCTCTACCTCTTTCTTTCCTTCTGAGCTGTTTCTAGAGAGCAGGTGTCTCCACTTCTGTACCCACTCTCCAGTCCAATGCTGTGATCCCTACCAAAGTTTTTAATGAAATTCCTCTCATTCACCAGTGACCTACTAGTTTCCAGATCCAGGGAGAAACCCATAATTATTTTATTTGACTTCCTCTTTGTTATAAGTCTCTTCTCTCTTGGTCTCCATGGCCTTTTTCTTGCTTTCTTTGGTTCCCCTCTAACTTCTATGGCCACCCTACGCAGGACCTTTCAGAGTCGTCATTATTGCCATTCTCCAGGGCTCCGTCCTTCTCATTGTCAGACAGACCTTTCTAATGAAGTCACATTCCAACTCATGGCTTGGATGATCCCCAAATCTTGGTGTCCCGCTGAGACCCAGCCTGCACACACGTGGAGAGCTGTCTGCCTTGTAGGTGTGGATGCGCACACCTCAAGTTCAGTGCTGCTTTACTGGAATTGATTTTAGTTATTCCTTTCTTCCAGCACTTTCCCAAGTGTGTCCCCATCTCCACGATGGGATAACTAGCTGTCTTTCCACTTGCTCTGAAAGTCGCCTCTTCCCTTCTTCCATCTTGTCTCCCACATTGAATCTATGACCACACCCTGTGGAATCAGTCCACTAGGTGTTTTCCACATAGGAACTGGCCTAGGCCACAGTTTAGACTTAATTTATGTCCATGGCAGCATCCTCCTTACTGGTGTTGGCACTCTAGTGCCAGAGGAAGGTGTCTGAAGTCTTGCTATTTGCTTGAAATTCTTCCATGGCTCTCAGTCAGCTCCAGGAAACACCGAGCAGACCCCTCTTGACAGGAGCTTCTGCCTTGTGTGCTCTGCCTTGCTGATGTAAGGCCGTATGCCCGCACTCCTGTGCTTATACATTCTCCTTGCCTCCTCCTGGCAAGTGGCGAGTCCTTCTGCTTCAATGAACACTTTTTTTGAATAAAATGATGTCACTTTGGTGTAATCATATGCCCATCTGTCTGTCCCACTCCCCAGACTACAAGTCCTTCCAGGCCATGAGCTAAGTCTTACACCCACTACAGTGCCCGACACCTTGTAGGTGCTAAGTAAATGTTTGAATGAAAAATGAGACACTATGAGAGCACTGTCAAAACATTCTTCCCTTTGGGAAAGATTATAAGAATTGCTTTCAACTATGTAATAAACTCTGAGTGGCACCACTTCTTGTATTCCATTTTTTCCCTTGTAGCCTTGATGTTTAGTTCAGGAAACATGCTGGAACAGAGTCCTTCCACCACGACCTCCACCACTTTCCTTCCCCACCCCTAGCACCCCCGAAACAGAACGTGCAAATCCCTGGTACCTGGGCAAATGCAGTTTACATTCTGAATCACTAGCCTGGCTTGTGATGCTTGTTTTGGATCAAATGATCTTATCCCAATGTTGACTCAATGAGTGTAGGCCTTCAGATTTCTTTGTATGAATGAAATGGTTTTTTTCCATTCCTCTGTTTATATCTCTTCTTATGCATCTTGCTCGAATTCCACTGTGAACATGGGTTAGGTTTATGAAAATGAGAAGGTGGGCTGAGTTGGGTATGCCTCATAGATCATAGAGATGGCCAGACATTACTTTTGGGTGGAAATGACCCAAATAATAGATCTGTTCGTATTAGAAGAGCAAACATCTCTGCCTAAGTGTGTACTATTTCTGGTGTTTTTTAAATTTGCCTAAAAAGTTCTCAAAGCCAAAGTGTTTTTCAGTATTTTCTAATAGATTCATTGTGTTTTATTTTCACATGTGTAATAGCTTCGAGCTAGCACTGCTAATAGCCCTAGTTCCTGTACATTGGTTATGACACTGCATCGTTTTGGTTGGGATGGTTAGCCTCAGAGCTAACAGGCACTGTTCTGTAGGAGCTAACTGTGTAACGTGGCTACAGCCTGTGAATGGAGACATTGTTGAAAGAGCCTGATTTGATGGCCACAGAGCTCTGCAAGCAGCAGGTATTTCTTGATAACACATTAGGAAGACATGGCAAAGTTTATTGGTAGGCTGTGCGTCTGGCTCCTTTTTGATTACAAGATTAAGTTTCAGTTCTTTTGGATGACTTTGGGACAGATAACCTACGTCCTTGAAACTCCCTCTCCCAGTATTATTTCTTAGTAGATGGCCTCCTTGGACTGTTGATTGTTTAAAGACTTCTTACCCATGGTTGAATTTAAAAAGAATTGATTTAAGTGTCTGCTACGCCTTTCAGCATGCTACACAGAGTGTAGGAAGCAATTCTCACACACTTAGGGTGAATTGTCCAACTTGCCTCATGACTTTCAATTCGAGGCTAAATTTTGAAACCAACATTTTCATTGCCCATGGCATCTTAATGTGTATGGCACACCCCTCTCTGTCACACAGGTTCCTTCTCACCTTCCCATATCAGCTTTTGGAAGACTCTTCAAGGATTCCCAACATCCCATCTCGCCTGTACTTGAAGTGAGATGATTCTAGACATTCCATCCAAATTTGGTGATAATCTAACCTGCCATCCTTCTCTCCTCCCACTGCCCTCCCAACTTTTTATTTTGGAAAAAGTTCAGAAACATTGAACACCTAGGATAATGAGCACCCGTATATCCTTTGCTAGATTCACCAGTTGTGCACATTCTGCCACATGCGCTTTTTCTTTTGTGTGCTGTAGGCAGTGATATGATCTAATATATATATTTACATTCAGTAATCCCCTTTATAAATAAATGTTTTAAATTCAGGATTCAATTATGAGTCACACGTTGCATTTGGTTGTAGTGTCTTTTAGTGATCTTCAGCCTAGAATAATTATTCTGATTTTGCGTGGTGGGTGGTGGTGGTGTTGGGTAAGGGAGGGGGCACCCAGACAGGGTCATCCCTTTGCGAGAGCTCCCTTTGGAACACAAGTCCAACCAGTCGCAGGGAGATTGTATATCAGCACTGGGAGAGATGATGTACATGATAAATAAATGAAGTATTCAGATATATGTGTGGTTATTATGTGGTGAGTTCAGAAACAGAGACAAGGGAATGGGAGAGAAGTCGTGTTGAAAGAGGAAGCAAAGGATTTGGAACACAAGATGGCTGAGATATATGGAACAAATTAAAATTTTCATGCCTGCTCTAAGATAACTTGAGTCACCTTTTCATAATGTTTTATTACTGCTCCAAAGGCTCATTTCTATATCTAGCCAACAATTCCAATAGTTTTACTTAAAAAAGAAATCCAGTACTTTCACTTATTCATGGCAAAGTAGAGCATTTCCCTGTACCAGTAAAATGCTAGTAGATTGTATTCTTGTAAGATCCCCAGTTACTTTGAAATAATTCATTTGAAGCTCAGGTGAAGTCTCTTGACTGTGAAAAAGGGTTGTATTTGTGTGTGTGTGTGTGTGTGTGTGTGTGTGTGTGTGGTCTCTCCTACTCTTCAGCAGCACATGTAATATCTAACAGAAATCTCAGAAATTTTAAGACTTGATGTTAGTAGCTCCTTAAGGGCACTGTGATTGGAGACAGGTATACAGTTGATCTTAAATGACACAGGTTTGAACTGTGTGGGTCCACTTACACACAGATGTTTTTCAGTAAATATATTGGAAAGTTTTTAGGAGATTTGCGACAATTTGAAAAAACTTGCAGATGAACCGCATAACCTAAAATATTGAAAAAAAATAAAAAATGTGTTAGGAATGCATAAATTACATATTTTTTCATGATTTTCTTAACATATGCTTTTCTCAAGTTTACTTTATTATAAGAATACAGTATATAATATGTATGACATACAGAATGTGTTAACAGTTTATTTTAATCAGTAAGGCTTCTGGTCAACAGTAGGCCATTAGTTAAATTTGAGGGCTGTCAAAAGTTTACATGGATTTTTCTACTGTTCAGGGGGTCGGTGCCCCAACCTCCACATTATTCAAGGGCCAGCTGTATATGTAGGACCTAGAAAGGTGATGGTGGTTCTCGTGGTCTCTGAGTGGGAACAGCTGGAGTGGTCAGTGGTGTCTCCCATTGGAGCCTCTTGCCCTGGTGCTGGAGAGGGTAGGTGGTACAGCCCCTTGTTTCTCAGGAGCACAGAGCTCCTTCCATCTTCTGTTGCAGGGGTCCCTGGCATCACCTCCTTTTTTTCTTTTTCCAGGATTGTTCATTTAACTCTTCATTTCCAAGAAATGCAACACAGTATCCTTGCAATAAATTACCCCTATTTTTCATAAGCTAGCTAGCCTTGTTTTATGTTGCTTATAACCAAAAGAACTTGTTAAATACAGATATTTATGTTGTTTACAATGTTTCACTATCATTTGCAGAACTTCTGGGGCTGCCATTATATTTCCATCCTTGTTCATATCTCATTTTTCCCATTTTTCTAGAAGTGGAATTTCTGGATCAGAGGGCACCCATTTATGCATGCTTTCTGTGGTGCACTCTTCCTGCTTGGTATCTAGTAGGTTTACTGATTTACATTCCCACTAGCAACTGTATGTCCAAGCCTGCTGCACTGAATCATCACACAGGGGACTGGTACAGTGCATTTAATTTTTGCAAGTTTTGCAGGGGAATCATTGTGTGGTAGCTTGTCTTTCTCATCCCCCCCCCCCCCCCCACATTTCTGCTACTAGGAAACTTGAATGATCTTTTCACATGCTTATTGGCCATTTGGATTTTTTGGTGACTTTGTATCTTTGTCTTTGTTTAAATTAGAGTATTTATTTTCTTTCTGTTTATATGTTACAAGTCCCAGTCTCCTAATTTATTTGCTTTTCAAAAACTTTACTGTGTTTTTGAAATATAGATTTTTTTAAAAATTGGAAGTAGTTGAATCATTAAATCTTAAATAGAAAAGGCTTCTTAAGTGTTCTAGAGGGGATTGAAATTTGTTGGCTAGTACTTTGTAACACGTGCAGGCTGCGTGTTGATAGTAGGGTGATTGTGCTTATATACATTGTTAGCTGTAGAATGAGGAGAGCTAATTGTTTGTATATTACTTCATTAGTTCATTTATCCAACATTTCCCAAGTGCCTACTTTGTTGGTGGCATTGGGGGACGTGGGTGAAGGAGTCAGCCCTGGTTAGGGGAGGGGATTTAGCTGTGCCTAAGGAAGTTTCAGGGGTGGGGTGATGTGTGGGCAGAGTGAGGGGTTGCCCTGGCCCTCACAAGGTTGTGGCCATAGTCCCTGTGAGGAACAGGGATACTGCAGTCTCCACGAAAAAATAGGATTGCAGCCAGCATTTCCTGCCTTGTCTGCTTTTTCTCCTTCCTGCTCAGGGACATTTTTTTCCCCCCACAATAGCACTGAGCACTGCGAGTGGTCAGAAAGCTTTTGGTATTTGTTTTAATAGTCTCTTGTTCGGTACCATAAGCAAGCTCAGAATCAAAAGTTTAAATTCTGCTTTTATTTAACCATTTTACCAGATGTTTCCTGTGGTTTGACAGATGTACCATTTACTCGAAAGTTACACTCCTGAGATTTTGAATGTTATGGACACTGTTGCTATAGACAATGATTCTGTCAGGGCAGGATTTGGATGATAACTTTCACATCATTTTTGAGTTGAAAAATGTGTTTTTCTCTAGAACAGAAATGCTTGTCTTCATAATCTGCTTTTGTCTTCTGTTGCAATTCTAATCTCTGATTTATAAAGACTATATGTGGTTGAATAGAGTTTATTCCAGTAAACAGCACTGTGCCTCAGTGGGTATTACTTTCTGAAAGCAGCTGGACTCAAGTACATTTAGATTTTGTTTGTGAAACTTGGGTCAAAAAGAACTCAGGTAGTGGCAGGTGAAACTTTAAATTGGGCTGAAAAGCTGACTGATGCTCCACTTCTGTGGGCTAGTTGATGCTGGGGTGTGGCTAAGAAAGCTGCAGACTTGGCAATTTTTTGCACCCACCTACAGCCCGTCAAGACAAACCAAGGTTCCCTTTGGTACCTTTGCCTTCCCCGTGCCTGCAGCCAGCATTTCTCTGCAGCCCAGGAGTCCAAGTAGAAAAGAGCCTCTCATCCAGGATTTTGCTAGTGGGAGGAAAGCAGAAGGAAGTTGCTTCCTGCAAAACACAAGTGAGACTAGTTGTGGCTGCAGCGGAGGAAAAATAGGGATTTCTGACATTCCTTCTCGAAGAGGCCCAGCTGCAAGGGTGCTGTGGACTTGCATGCATTGTTCTGGTGGGGCTGGCTCCCTTCTCTAGCAGCCTTCCTCTCCTGTGTTTTGTTCAGCCTTCTTTTAGAGTTTTATAAAAGCCTCATGTTATGGAAGATGGAGAAACAAAGAAAGAGGAAATTGCATACTATAATTCTGACAGCAGATCTATTTTCTCACAAAATGGAACTGTAATGATGCATGTAACTTTTTGGCAAGACACCCTCTGTAAATAAACCCTCCCAGGAGTTGCTAACCTATCCCAGGACCCATAGGAAACTTTTCTTGCAGTGTGGGGTCAGGCAGTCCCCTTACCTTGTGAGTCTCCTTTCAGCTGAGGACTTTTATTCTGACAGGCATTCTGCCTATCCAGTTTTGTGCCTGGGACTGCTTGCCAAGTTTGTGAGGCCCAAGGCTTTTTTGTGGGAGGACTCTGGGCTGTCTTCATGCTCTTTGGCAATGATTAAAGTGAGGTTAGTACCAAAAACCCTTTCATTTTATTCCCTTATCCTTGCTTTTTCAAACCAGATGGCAACCCTGTATTTTCAGCTGTAATTAATTTAAACTATGAGGCAGCAAGTGCTGGGAGAGGTAGAGTTGATTTTGCTCAAAAGGGACAGCATTGATTTTCCTTCTCATCCCTCACCCCTCACTAAACGGCACCTGGTCTCAACCAGATCCATGTCATGTACAGTTTCTTCTGAGAGAGGACTGGAAGGAGAGAGAGAGGGCTGTTAATAGGGCTGCAGCACTGGCCGCCAGCTACATGTGTGAGCTGGGAAGGGTTAATGCACACTAGTAATTGTTTCCTTCGTGGGTTGGAAGCAACCAAATTTCAGGTGATGGCTGACATGTTATTGCCAGGCTGAGCTCTCATGTGACCGTCTGTAGACAATGGTGTGTAGTTTGAGTGGCTGCTGGTTTGGGCAGTACAGGGTGCTTTTTCTTCCCACTCAGTTCAGCTGCCAGGATCGCCTCCAGAAGAGGGTATGTTTTAGGTTTAACATTTATTCTTAAAGAAAATTACAAGGGAAATAAAAGCACTTGGCCACAATTGAGTCTGGAGGTTTTGACCTCAGCTATTTGACCACTTCCCTCCATGGAAATTTTACTTGAGTCCCTCCTCTATAAGTTGCTTTAGTGCACAGGATCCATTAGAGATTGAGAGATCCTTCACATTTAATAGAAAATAAATGCTTTTGTTTAATCTCTCAGTAAAGTAACTCTACAGAGCAGCCACTGCACCCGCCCTCTTCTCCCCTCCTTGCTCTTAGATGAAGCTGAGGTTAAAGTGGAGAGTGAAACAGTTGGCTGCTGGAGAGCCAGTGTCGTGGTGCCCTCACCTGCCTGCACGGCTAGGTGCAAGGGAGTTTCCATTTCACCATTTGAGAAACACATTTTCTGGGCAGTACAGAGGAGTTGTAGATTGATGAAGATCTGTTAATAATATATGTGCAAAGCACTCTGTAAAACTGTATGCTAATGTTATACAAATGGTAGTTATTACTACGTATTACTAACATTAGCCTCCCTTGGATGGCTTGAAGTGATTTTTAAAGGCCCATGGTGAGAAATGGGAACCACAGATATGTAGCTTGTGAGTCTTTACTATGCTCACTGTTGATTACAACATCATTGACTTGTATGTGCTTATGTTTACCAAATTTAGTGAGCTGGGTGATAGATGTTCTTTGTTTATTTAATTTTTACATCAAATGTTTACATTTTTCAAGATCATTTTTGTCATGAACCACTTGGTCTTTGTTTACAGAGACTTGAATTTTTGTTGTTGTGGGCTAGACCCATCCTTTTGCAAACCTTTTATTTTTCTCTAGTAAGTAGGGACAAACTCATAGTGAAAAGCTCATCCTGTAGTTCCAGCCTCCTTTACTGCCAACGATTTGTCAAAACTTCTAAGGACTAAAAATCAAACAGAATTATCATATGATCGAGCAGATCCACTAATAAGTATGTAGCCAAAAGAATTGAAAGTAGGGTTTCAAGGAGATATTTTTACACCCATGTCTGTAGCAGCATTATTCACAAAAGCCAAAAAGGTGGAAACAACCCAAATGTCGATCAGTGGATGATGAGATAAAACGTGATTTATAAACCACACAGGGGAATATTATTCAGCCTTTAAAAAGGAACAAAATTCTGACACATGCTAACATCATGGATGAACCTTGAAGATATTATGCTAAATGAAATACTGCTAGTCACAAAAGGACAAAGAGTGTATGGTCGCACTTAATGTGAGGAGTCAAATTCATAGAGACAAAGGAGAATGGTGGTCGCCAGGGGCTGAAGGGAGGGGGAATGGGGAGTTAGTGTTTCATGGGAACAGAGTTTCAATTTGAGAAGATGAAGAAGTTCTGGAGATGGATGGAAGTGTGGTGATGGTTGCAGAACAATGTGAATATATTTGATGCCACTGAACAGTATACTTAAAAATGACTAAAATGGTGAATTTTATGTGTATTTTACCATAGTAAAAAAAAAAATGCACTCTAAAGGCTAATGATTCACTTTATTTAGTTCAACTGAATAAACAATAATGGGTCTGTTATGTGTAAAGCCTTTGAACTCCATGCCCACCTGGGATGAGCGATGCCCAAGGAGGAAGTGAGCGGTTTGGAGGAGAGAAGTTCGCCCTCTGAGGATATGATATTTGAGAATTACAGTATGATGGCTCTTGGAGCTGGTGGTGTTAATTTAAAGGGTAATTAGGATTCACCATTACCATTTGGTTTTGGAAATCCTCACGCATGAAAAGGAAAGTATGTCACTTGGGGTGCTGGGGGATGGTAGTCTCTGGATTCTCTAAAGGCATTTTTAGAATCATCAGTGCAAGAGTTTTGGGGAGAAATAATGCCATTTCAGTGTTGAATGGAATCTCTCCCTCCTTTTCTGGGTTCCAGGTTTCGGATTAAATATGATTTTAAAAGCCAAGGGATGGTTCTTTATTAGAGATGTGACAATAAAGCTAAGCAGACAGCTTAGGGAAAGACAGCTCTGAATTCTCTGAAGAGTTTGAACGTGAGCATGTCTGTAAAGAAATTTTAACTTAGAGAAAAATTAAGTAGGTCCTCAGTATTGTTTTTTTTTTAGGTCCCTTGGGAATTTTGCTATAAGAACAGAGATTGATTGGTTAATTTGTCTATCTGTTGTCACTAGGTTAAAAGCCTTTCTAAGCACCAAAGGGTCCTTGGAATAATCTTTAATTCACATCTTGTTTCTATCATGTAATCTAAGTAAAGAAAAAAATATCCTAGCCAACCTTTTCCTCTAGGTTTTGGAAAGATGGAGTTCAGCCCAGAAACTGCCTGGATGCTCAGAGGGAATTTGTATGCTACGTAATTCACTCTCAGATGGAAGGTCTTTAAGGTTCTTTAATAATAATAATTTTATAATTAATTATAGTAATTAATTTGATATTGATAGTAATAACTTTTAAAGAATATTTGGTAGGTGCCTCAATATCTTTTACTGGGTGAATATTTAAGCACTTATATACTCAGTGCTTAAATTCTCAAACTTTTTAGTATAATTAGAATTTAACTCAGTAATTTAATTTTGCCTGCAATGTTTCTGATCTCAGTCAGGGTAAGTAGGTAGTTTGAAAAAGGAAAACTGGCTTTCTAATTTTGTACTGAATTAGAAGTTATCTTCTAATAGCAAGATGTCCATAAAATAATTTGGAACTGGTTGCCACCACCATTGGGTTAGACACTTGGGAAGACTGCTTGCACTCACGTATAGGAATGAGATTGTGTATAGGCACGTGTATGAGAGGAGGAAATTGCAACACACCAACTAGCACAAGAAGGAAATTCGATAGTTTGTCTCTAATGTCCATGCACATGTGATGCAAATGTATGTAGTAACTCATTTATATATCTAGCCAGTACAGGGTCACAAATATAGCTGAATTAAAAGGAAAAAAAGAACAAGTTGGGGGATTGTAGGTGGCCCCACCCTTACTATGTGACAGGGTTATAGAAGTGACTTGGTCTCTTGAGTGGAGCGTTTAAAGGTAGAGCTCTAGTTGAGTGCAGATCCTGGAATAGTCTTGATTTTGAATGTTCTGTTCTTACACTTTAACTTTCTTAAACTTTAGTTCTTACACTTATTAGACCTTATGCCCTGAATTTTGGTTCAGAAATATGCTACCATAAATTAAAGGGACTTACCTTTTCTCGTGTGCTCTGTTCTTTAGCTTACATTAGGAGTGGTATGGGTGTTAATTTGGAGAATGTGTGGAGATGAGTGACAGGGCAGTAAGGGATCTGGTGTTAGAATTGTTTGGAGCGATTATTGTTTGTGAAGAGAATTCTGGGCATGGGAGTGCTGACCCAGAAGCAGTTTTTCAGTAGTTAGAAGAACTAGATTTCATAGAGATTTCAACCCAAGAATCATACTGGAAAGCAGATTTCATTTATTATGAGGAAGAACCTTTTATTGAAGCTTTTCAGTAGTCGAGTGAATTGCTTTAAAGAGGAAGCAAGCGCTTGTCTGTACTGCAGTCTTTTAGGGCTGTTGCAATTCCTCACCCTTCCTTTATTCACAGCCGTTTCACTGTGAAGCTCTTTTCCTCTGAGTAGGACAAAGCATCCAGTCTTTTCCTTAAATGATTTTATAATATTTTCAAGCAATTTGCTAGAAAATGTGGAATAAAAACTAAGAGTGAGCCTTCAAAAGAATTTGATTGGAATTGTGAAAGCTGGCTTGGTACCAGCCCAAAAGAACAAAAGCAGAAATCACGATTCGAAGGGGTTTTCAGACCAGCAGTTTCTGTTGGGTTTGTGATGCCTGGAGTTGTTAATGTGCTCACCTCTGAACCAGCTGCAGCCCTGGAGCTTCATGAGTTCCTCTGTCATATTCAGATTAGTTGGTGCTGTTTTCTCCCCAAGAACTGGTTTGCTTTTGGTTGGTTCTCTCATAAATTAGTTACTGTGTGCCAGGCACTATGGTGGACACTGGCTTATGGAGACTTCTGGGCAGTGCACTGTGCAGAGGGTCCCTTTCCCTAATTTGTTTCACTCCAGGCCTTTCTAGGAGGTCTTCTCTCTGAGTCTCAGGTTGGTGGATGGCTATGAAAGGGAGTGTATCTATCTGTCTTCCACCTTCCTGAGCAGCTGGTTCCATACTCTACTTTTCTTAGCACAAGGAAGCCTTTGCCAATGGATCGTAGAATCAGATTGAGGGTAAGGGTGGGAGCAGTGGGAAGAACTGAGCTTCTGTTCACCCTTAGTAAAGCTGGTGTAGACACTGTCCATTTAAAATATGGCTTTCTAAAACAAATGATCCAATCAAAAAATGGGCAGTGGACCTGAACAGACACTTCTCCATAGAGGACATACAAATGGCCAACAAATATATGAAAAGATCTTCAACATCGCTAGCCATTAGGGAAATGCAAATCAAAACCACAATGAGATACCATCTCACACCTGTTAGAATAGCTATAATCAACAGGACAAGCAATAAATGCTGGAGAGGATGTGGAGAAAAAGGAACCCTCATACACTGCTGGTGAGACTGCAAATTGGTATAGCCACTATGGAAAACAGTATGGAGGTTCCTCAATAAACTAAGAATTGATCTACCTATGATCCAACAATCCCTCTACTGGGTATTTACCCCAAAGACTTGAAAACCCATATCCGAAAATATATTTGCACACCGATGTTCACAGCAGCTTTATTCACAGTGGTCAGGACATGGAAGCAACAGAAGCATCCTACGATAGATAATTGGCTAAAGAAGCTGTGGTACATATATACAATGGAATATTACTCAGTCATAAGAAGAGATGAAATGCTGCCATTTTTGACAACATGGATGGACCTCGAGATAATCATGCTAAGCGAAATAAGCCAGACAGATAAAGTTGGAAATCACATGATATCACTTAAATGTGGGATATAAACCTAAAAGCAGCAAAGGAATAGGACAAATAACAGAGACTCGGGGACATGGAGAGTGGACTAGTGGTTACCAGAGGGTAGGGGGTGAGGGAGGAGGGGAAAGGTAGACGGGTTAAAGGGTGTCAAATGTAGGGGTGTAGGGAGAGGGTGAAGTGAGTAAAGGGGATCAAATATATGGTAGCTGAAGGAAACTGGACTTTGGGTGGTAAGCACAATAGAATATGCAGATGTCAAATGATAAGGTATACCTGAAAATTATATAATTGTATTAACCAGTGTTACCCCAATAAACTTAAAATAAAATAAAATAAAATAAAATATGACTCTGGACAGTCTCATTGTTCAAGTCAAATCCCTTTGCTTCCGCCCTTTCTTTAGTCCTCACCCCACCTGTCTCAGGTGGTCCTAAAAGGATAGCCAAGCAGAATGTCACCATGCTGATGCCTCTGTTTTTGTGCAGAGAGAGACGATCATCCCTAGGTTTTTGTCTACCTCAGACACTGTAGTTGAGTTACAGAAGGAAGTCATAATGTTTTCCATCCCTTCTGTGGCGCAAGGACTCTGTTTAAATGCCAAGAAACTGATAGTGGTTGTATTTTTTTAATATCATTCATTGAGAGGATACATAATGGCAAAATGACTGCAAGTTTAGTAGCAGTAGGAATTTAAAATTAATTTCTATTTTATTAGTCTCAGCAACATTTCCATTCATGTGAAAACTGAGCGGACACATGTGGAACATGTGATGCGTTCCATCCGGAAGCAGTGCTTGGTCTGCACGCGGGTCCTTGCCTGTTGGTAGTAAGTCCCTGGGGCCACCCCTCAGGTGGAGGCCCACTGCTTTCATGGCAACGGTTGCTAACATGGGAGGCAGATGAGATGCTTTACCAGTCATGTTCTCAGGGTTGACCTCTTCTTTCAAACTTTAGTTTTCCCCCTCATCTCAGCTAATGATAGAAAACATGTGCAGACAGTTGTGGTCAAAGAAAACTGGTACCTTATTTACATAGAGCTGAGCAATTCAGAAATGTGAGTCTCCTGGCACCGTGTGAGAGCTCTGCTCTGCCGACCAACATCACAGTGAGTCTTGCTTCTCCATAAACAGTGGGACTAGAAAGCCCTTCCTTTCCCAAGCAAATAAGATCTCTGAATTCCGAAACTGGAGATGGGGGAAAGTTGCTGAGGGAGGCCTTTCACTCATTCAGAGCCTCTGTATTCTTACTTTATACATCATTGTAGCAAACTTAGTTGCCTGGCTTTTTGGCCCACAGCAAGGAGAAGGGAAAGATAAGGGCTCCAGCAGTGGCAGGCATACTTACTCCAGGATTGGCGCTAGATAGCAGACAAAGGGAGGAACCCGGAACACAGTAGGGAGTTGGCCCAAGTACTCAAGCAGCTGAGTGATGAGGCGGCTCAGCCCGCAGCAGACAGGCCTGTCCTAGAGACCTGGATCATGTCTGAAAATCATGTTTATGGTAAAGACTCTGAGTCGCCAAGAAAGGAAAGAATAAATTGTAGGATGTCTCAGATGGGTTTCTAACTAAAATAGTTTCAAAATGTTTTCTCTCTCGAGGCTTACATTTCGGTTCTCTAGAAGCTTTACTTAAGTGGCCACCCTTACTTAAGTGGCTTTAGATGACATCAGTGAGGTTTCCCGTATGCCCCGTGGACCCTCACGCAGACCTGCGCAGTAATTGTGCCGGAAGAAAGGGAAGGCCCACTTTCCCCTGAAGTTCCTTCCCATCTCACAGAGAAAGAAGGACATGAGTGGCAAGAGCATGTCATGTAAAACTCTAGTTAGGGCTGCACTGCTGCTGGGGGGCCGGAGGGAAGTAAGGAATCTTGAAGGCTGGCGAATGTATGGAGACATGGGTTATGCTAATTTAATGCCTCTCAATCATTTTTTTTAAATTTATTTATTTAAATTAGTGTCAAGTATATAGTACGTTAGTTAGACATCTATAATGTTCATAAAATGGTCCCCCCAGTTGCTCCCTCCCTCCTTTGGCCCTCCACCTAGCCATCATAGTAATGCTAAATGCATTCCCTCTGCTGTGCTCCCTGTGCCCAGCTATCAACTACTCATTTGTACTACTTTAACCCTTCACCCCATTCTTCCAGCCCCCCAGTGTGTGTCTCACTCTTGAGGGGCCTTGATCGGAAACCCTTGACTTTGACTTAGTCACAGAGAAGAGTCCAAATCAGTTATGTGTTTCCTCTTACACTGTCCGGTATCGGTGGTTTTCCCTGCCGCACCACAGAAACGGTGCTATTTCTGAAAGCCTCGCAGGCAGTTTCAGCAGAAGAGGAAGGGCTGGCCTCATTTGAGTCCCAGCCCCACCACCTACCAGCCATGTGACTCTGGGCTGAGTGCTCTGCTTTTCCATTTCCTTTCCCTCCGTGGACCATGGGAATGGTGGCAGGCACTTCCCAGGGTTGGCACAAACACTGAATGAGGGAAGGTGGGCAGTACTCACCGTCATCCTGTGGTCTCAGGCTGTTTGTTATCAGTGGGCCTGTCACTGCAGGAATAATGAAAAGAACTGCTGATTCATTCGTTCATCCACCCAAAATGTTCCTGAGCCAAAAGGTTTTGGATTGTAACTTGGCTGACAAACTGCTTCCCTCTTCAATGTAGGGGCAGGCGGTGGTGCCTTTTCCTGGCTTCCTGAATTGCACTTGGAGAAGTCAGAGGGCAGCAGGCCCTCCAGCTTCTCATTGGCAGGCCTGGCCTCACACTCACTGGTCTCGACTCCTGTTGTTACCTCTTGGTGCTTATTAAATGTGCCTTATAATGACAGGCATGCACGACAGGAATACCTGAGGTTCAGTGGCTCTCAGAGACCTCTTCGAAAATGTCCAGAGGAAGATCTAAAATTTTTTGGATAGGGGGGCAGGATTAATACAGATAACGCAGAAAAAACATGAGTGTGGAGAATATCTAAAAATGTTTAAAATGGGTTTTAAAAAAAAGGCCATGGAAATTGTATGAGTTTGCTAGGGCTGCCATGACGAAGTGCCTGAGTGTGTGGCTTACATAGAAGTAATGTATTGTCTCACAGTTCTGGAAGCTGGAGTTCTGAGGTCAAGGTGTTAGGGTTAGTTCTTTCTGAGGGCTGTGAGGGAGAGTTTATTCCAGACCTCTCTCAGCTTCTGGTGGCCTTAGGCATTCCTTGGCTTATCGATGGCATTCTCCCTGTGTCTTCAAGTTATCTTCCCTCTGTGCATGTCACTTTTTCCAAATTTCCCCTTTGTATAAGGACACCAGTTAGATCGGATGAGGTCCCGCCCTAATGACCCCATCTTAACTTGATTATCTGCAAGGACTCTATTTCCACATAAGGTCCCATGTGCAGGTACCAGGGATTAGGATTTCAGTATCTTTGCACGGCACATAATTCAACCCATAACAAATTAAAAGCAGTTCAAAGAAGAAAGTAGAATGGCTAAAAGATGTATGAAAAGACCCTTAGTTGTGCTGGCAATTGGGGAAATGCAAATTACAACAAGAAGGAGGAGCGATTCACACCACAAGAATGGCAGAAATCCACAGGCTGCTGAAGAGGGTGCACATCAGCAGGAGCAGTGATGCACAGCTGGCGGGGGCGGGGCAGAGTAGACCACCACATCGTACAGGGTTTGGACAGGTTCCGTGGCAGTTGGAGGTGGTGAGCTCTACAAACGAAGAGCGTCACTTCTAGATATCTACCTGAGAGACCCTCAGAAACCCTTGCCCCCAGGCACAGGGGACATGTGCAAGGATATAAACACCACGGGGCTATCTGTAATAAGGAAAAACTGGAGGTTGTCCAGATATTGTCAGTAGAGGAATTGACAGATAAACTGTGGTGTATTCATGTGAAGGAATACTATACAGCAGGTAAATAAGATGGATAAACTAGATTTCTAGGTCAGAACATAGGTAAGGGGAAAAAAGAGCATGGTTGTAAAACAGTCCATGCAGTGTGATACCGTGATGTAAATTTGAAACATGCTACATATTATTTACAGACATATTCATATATAGGAAGACTGCCCAAATTGAGGACAGTGGGGACATTCGGGATGAAGAGGGCGCATGGGCCTTGGAGGTGGGTGGGAAGGAGGGACTGTGGCTGTGTCTGCCATGCTCTGCTGCTTTGTTTATTGCCAGTGTTTCATTTAGGAGAGAAAAGGCCTTAAGCAAATATAATAGTGCAATTTCATTTGTCAGCTTTGAGTGGTAGGTACATAGGTCTTTGTTGTTTTCTCAGCCTGTCTCTCGAGAGGGAAAAAGTGAAATAGAAAGGCTTTGGAGGTAGTCAGATATAAATTAGAATCCTTGTACTGTACTAGTGTTGCATCCTTAAATAAGTTACTCAGCCTCCCCAAAGCTCAGTTTCCTCATCTATAAAATGGGGCCGCTGATACGTGTTTTGTAGTGTTATGGTGGATTAACAAGGCAGTGAGGTCTAGCATGTTCTGGCATGTAGCATTATTAAGAAATGACAGTATGTGATAGTAACAGTAATCAAGGCAAACAGTTTGCTTACAGGGATTCTTCTACTTTTCATGCATTGTGTTTTTGGATACTATTTTCTAAGAGCAGCATTACAATGATACATGCTTTTCACTGGAACTGCAGGTCACCAATGTCATGGGATTGAGCAAATGAGGTGTGTGTCGCTTAGTCCCATGTAGTTCATTTTTGAAATCCAAACTAGCAGGAAGGGGATGCTACCCTTGTGGGCAGGTAATGGGGGCAAATGCTTCATGGGTGGAAAGTTGTGGCAGCAATGTAATAGGCCAGTTGCAGTGTCCAACACACTCGAGCCTTTGGTGGTGATAAGGATGTGGCTGTTTTCTGGATTGTTACGTGACATTAAATGATGTAGTTGTTGTATGCAGCACTACCTTTTACCACAGTTAAGGGAAAGGCAGTCTCTGCCCTCTTTTCACTGCTGACCAGGATGTGCTTGTCACTGAAGCAGAGAGCCCTTAGGTCGCTCTGTGTCTTTGGGACAGTCTGGATGCCAACATTTCTCAACTTCCTCCAGCCCGTGACAGCTTGCTGTTTTTTTTTTTTTTAAATCTTGGAGGGTGTCTTTGCCTCACCTCCCACCACCTCCACATGCAAACACCAGTACTCAGCCATCGCGCTGCACCACAGCGCCCCCTCCACTTCCTGTCTGAGATTGGTATCCGAGTGATGAGACTTGACCAGATGTCTTGGAGACAAACCCAAGTGCCTTCTTGTTTGGGAAGCAGTGAACTGTCCTGCTCACAAGGAGAAAGATGGGGGTGATCGGTGCCTCCCCGTGCGCGTGTGAGGTTTGGACAAGCTAGGGGACGTTTAGAAGTGGGGGGAGAAGAACGAAAGATGGAGAAGGTAGTTAAAGAGAGAAAACATCTCACTACCTTGGATGTCCTATGTTTAAATGCTCCCTAAACTCTGCTTTTTCAGGAAAAAAAGTCTTTCCTGCTGGGAATTTCTTCTGAAATGATCTTAATTTCCTTTTCATTCATCACGGGTGCTGTTAATTGGACTCACACATAGTAAATTTACTTTAATAATTCACTTATTCAACCAGTGAGTATGCTCAGTCCTGTGTCAGCATGGGGAGAAGGCAGAGCTTGTGGGTGTGGGGCCCTCCACAGTCCCCGGTCCAGCTAGGGGGCTGGCTGTTCCCCATGGTCAGCTACGTGAAGCTGGCCGATTAAGACGTAACCAACTGGGGGTGTGCCTCGGGGAGCTGCTTGTCCAGGTTCCCGCTCTTACCTCCACCCCTGCAGTTTAGGGGGTCAGAGAAGGCCGCCTAGAAGCTTAGGATGGAGCTTGAGGTGATGAAGAACTGTCATAGAGGCCTGGGGGTGAGGATGGCTGAGTGTTTGGGTGTGTCTGGGTGACATCCTGCCTCCATTTCGATCTTCAGCTGTGTTTATCTTCTCTTTCTTGGTCCTCTTTTTTGTAAATCCGAGTTAGTGCCATCACCCAATCCACATTATAAACTTGAAGACTCAGTAAGTAATGGTCTTGGGGGGCATTTTTTAATTTTAATGAAAAATTATTTTTTTAAAATTGTAGTTAAGTACACATTATATACAGTGTACCATTTTAGCCATCTTAAGTGACATTTAATGTTCAGTGACATTAAGTACATTCTCTGAGGAAGCTTTTAAAAATTAAAGATGCTTTAGCAATATTAATTGGAGAGGACTCCATCGTGCTGTGGCACTCAGGAGCCCCGCTGCCTGCCGGCCTGTCCGCTGCTGGTCCCTCCTGCTTTGACTTTCTATTTCCACCTGGACCCTCGTGCGTAGAGGGTGTTGCCACAGACCTTCAGTTCACCTCTGTCAGGAGGGGTCTGGCGTCCAGCAGGGCTACCATCACTTCCGGGATGCCCTGTGCATTCTGGGAGCTGGCATGGGGGAGACGGGACTGGTCCTTGCCTCATTCACCTGGACCGAGGGACCAGCGCAGAGGCCCCATGGGATCCCAAGATCCCAGAATATTTCCTTGAAAGCACTAACTAAAATGTCTCACACCCATATCCCTTCCCCTGTCGTACAGATTCAGGCTCACATTGGTTTAGTTAATAGCCATCTGTAGTTAATGGAATCCAGTTAAGGCCTGAGCATGTCAAGTACTGTAATACTTTCCCACAGGTTTGCTTTCAACTCAGAGCTCCTGGTGTCTACGAGCTGGAAAGTCTCCTTTTAATGAGAATCCAGTGGATGTGGTGCCCTTTTTTGTGTGTGATGGAATTCTTTCACAGTCTCATTGCTTGGAATCTAGCTGACTTTTACCCAGACACTGCAGGCACTTCTGATCTCTCAGCTGAGAGAGGGAAGAGTAGTAGTAGCAGGTGGCATCAATTTTCTGGAACACTTTGTCGTGGAGGAAAGTATAATAGGTGTCTTCCTTTCAACCACCATTTACTTTTTCCCCTCCCCCCCTCCTAAAACAGTTGACAGTGGCAGTGCCCTCCCCAGGGTGAGTGTGAGTTCCCAGGAGGGGCCAGGGCGTCTTGAGCTGCAGGTCCTCGGTGTCCAGCCACCCATGAGCCCTTTAGGTTCCAACAGAGCTGCAGCTGTTTTTTCCTGAGCAAACTTCGTCCTTAAGGAGAATGGAGGCGACTCTGATCCCCCAAGCAGGAAACGTGTGGTTTGGGTCTGCCGTCTGTGAGAGCACATGATGCTCTGGGAAGCACTGGAGCCGGCGTATGATTCACCCGGGGGTGGGGCATGGAAAACAATGTCTGTCTTTAAGCTCTGGGAACCGGGAAAATGAGCTGGAAATGTGAGTAATGTATAATTTTACTAAAATTAAGCAGTACAATTCTTTAGCCATTTTCTTTCTGTGTTTTTCAGCATCTTCGTCTGATCCATGACACCCCACTGCGTCATGCTCTCGGTTGGCCATTTTGTGTCCCCCAAAGTCGCTTCTCCCACTGTGCCACATGGTGTGGGCACAGAACAGGTCGTCAGGAGCACAGGTGGCAGCTGTGGGTGTGGCACCGCCCTGTCTTCACCTCTGTCCCATTAGTGGGGTGCCCCAGACAACTCACTGCCATCTTTTGGGCTCCCATTCCCTAGAACATGGTTACTCTAGAGGCTCAGCCAAGTTATTAACATGTGATTTGATTTGCCAACATTGAGATGCAGTGTGGACATCTGCAAGAGATCAGTGGCCTGTGTGTATGTACTGGTGACTTTGACATTGGATGGGGACAGATATTGTCTGGCTTTAGGCTACTCCTTCCTGCCAGCTAGGGGTTGGTCTTCATCCTTGGACTCTCTGCAGCCTTCTTCCATCTTCTCTAGCCCGTGCTACCTCATCTGTACCCCATGAGAATGCAGGGCTGTGTCTTGCTTTCTGTAACTGTCACAAAATAGGGGCTCAGTTAACACTGGTTGAAAAAATTGATTTCTGAATCGGACAGAGGAGAATTCTGACTGTGAAGCTCATGCATCCATTCCCTGGGTTTGCCCGGTTTGTTCAATGACTTTCAGAAACCTCATGGGGGTGTTGCATGAAAGTAGGGGGAGATAGTGTCAGGGAAGCAGCTTACAGGTTGTGTCAAACATTAAATTTTATCCAAATTTAGAAGGAAACTTGAAGATGAGTATGTGCGCCAATGCTATAGTCTTTTCACACACTGATGAGTAGTATTTAGCATTACATATCCATTTAGGTAAAAGCCAGGTTATGTCAGGTTCAGTTGGCCTGAAGTCCATCAGGTGGAACATCCTCTTCACGTCTATACTGCGATGATACTGGCGTTTGCGATCACAGCCCCTGAGGCAGTTATTGTAAAGTCCTGTGATGTCTTCTGAATTATCATGGGAAGATGAAATTATGGACAGCTGGTTTCAGAATTGATGTTTTTGATTTGTTTTGTTATTGTACTTCTTTGAAAATCACATGTATGGAATATTTCATCTAGGCCATTTGACCATAATATACTCTTCCATTATTTTCTTAATGGGTTGAAAATTCTATATTTGCTTTTAAGTCATTCTGTATAGTCAACCAGAGAATAAAAGGGAGGAAACACCCATAAATTAAATGCCATGCCTTATGCAGTTAATTACCCTGCAGTTGATTTAAGCTTAGTGCTGACTTGGTTTCACTAATATCCACTGATCCACCTGCATTATGCCAGCATGATTGTTCATTTGTTTAATGTTTGGTCCTCATTTAAACCCCTCTGAGGTGGATTTTACTATGACCCATGGTAGGTAAGGATACCAGCTCAAGGACTTGTCACAGAGATGGCACAGCAGAACCAGGGTTTGCATCTCGAGGCTTGCAAGGACTTGCCACATCCCCTGCTCTTTCCACTGAGCCCCTAATGGCATATTGATCGAGGCACATAACCCATCTGAAGGGTGTGAACACCCCTGCATTTGGCTCCTCAGCCCTCGCCTCTCCATGATTCTGCCCACGCACAGTTCCATGTCCACAGTGCCTTCCTTTCCTTATCTGGGCACCCATGCACTATCGCTTCACTCACTCACAGTCCCGTGGGCCTGCTGTGATGGGCAGCGTGCTAGGCAGTGAGGGTGTGGGATGAGTTGGGCTCTCGGAAGTCTTAGGGGGGAATGGAGGGGTCACAAAGATGAAGAAATTGTAGATAGTGGTGTGATGGGTTCTCTTTTAAAGGTTTGCATGGAGCATAGAGCACAGCCCCTAAAGCCGCAAGCACGGTTGGCTGTGCATATGTGTGCATGGAGGGGACACATACATGATACAGTCATAGAGCCATGAAATGGTGTGTCTTGTTTGAGGCATGGCAGGTAGACTTGTAACTACAGAGCACAACACTTGGGGGCATGGAACCCAGACAAGGATGGAAAGGTGGTCAGGGTCAGAGTGGGAAGGGCCGAGGAGGCCACTGGAGATGATGCTGAGCTGCTATAAATTGTTACTACAGATCTGATGTGGTCAGATCTGCTTTGTTAAAAGATCATGCTGGAATGAATATAAATAAAACAGAAAAGGTTGGTGGATTGTCTGGATAAGGTTGGTGGATTGTCTCAGTGTTAATAGCCTGGTTGTGATACCACATTGTAGTTTTTGTTTTTTTTTAAACCTCCTCTTTAATTCCACCCCTGACGTATGGATGTCGCCTTTTCTCTTTGAGAGCTGGATCTCTGAAGGCGGGGCGTCTCCTCCCACATGCTCGTGGCGCACCGGGGGCCTGGCGCACCCGGAGTATGGTCCGTGCCTCCACTTGGGGCGCAAACTCAGGACCTTCTGCGTGTAAAGCAGATATGCTAACCACTACACTATGGAGCTACCCACATTGTAGTTTTATAAGATGTCACCATTGGGGTAAATTGAGTAAAGATACATGGGATCTGTTTGTAACTACATGTGAATCTACACTTTAAAAAGGCATGCCTCTCTCCCCCCTTTCTCTCGTGTGTGTGTGTGTGTGTGTGTGTGTGTGTGTGTGTACACATGCATGTGTATATAAAATACTAAGTTATATTTTATCACAGTCAGTCTTTTGAGACACTAGCCTGTGCTGCTGCTTTCTCTCCTGTAAAATAGCTTGTCCGCTGAGGCAAGAGGATGACTGCTTGTAAACTCAGAATAATTTGCATTTCTTAAAGAAAAGTCACTGAATGCGTTATTTACCACATTTTTAGTTAAAAGACTCGCTTATTTCTTAGGAAAAAAGAATGCTCTGACAGTAGGAGGACATGGTAGATTTGAGGGGCTGGGACTCAAGGTAGAAAGAATTCCTAGAATAATAGACAGGAGAAGGAGGGACCTGGGCCAAGCCCCTAACAGCATTTGTGGTCTTCTGTCAGTCATGTCTTACCATGACCTGGGCTGTGTCATTCTCTAAGATATGCAATGTACAATGTTGCCTTCGACTAGACCCATCAGATTGGGAGGTGGGATGGTGTTCTACACAGTCCTTGCCACATGCTGAGGATACAACAGAGGCCTTTGTGAGTGCCAGTCAACGGACTTTCCTAAAGCAGATGACTCTGGCCTGGTGTATTCTGGACGGAGGAGCTGTACGCTGGCTCTCCGCTCTCTAGATAAGCCTGAGCATGTACACACCATGCACCAGAGCAAACACCATCGCTTCTTGGCCAGTGACACAACTGCTATGTGTCTTGGTTCCATCATTTGATAAGGGAGTTGTATGGCATCTCTCTGTTAGTGCTGCTGGGAAGATCAAATGAGCTAATGCTGGTGGAGTCTTGGAGCAGGACCCCAGTACATAGAAGCATTTAGTTACTTTGACTCATCATTATCTTCATCCTTCTAAATGGCAGATCCTTGTCAAACCAAGTTGGCCTTGAGCACCTAGGTTAGTTCTCTAGGCTCTGAGCAGGTGGACTTTATTGTAGAGGTGCTCGGCAGCCTGGTGAAGGTGCTTCCTCCGGCACCGAGGTGCTTTGCAGTCACACTGACATAGGTTAGCATCCTGGCTTAGCTTACCACAGGTCGGTGAGCTAGTTGACCTGAACCTCAGAAAGCGGGGGTCATTACGATATAGTATTTATCCACAGCAAGGTGAAGAATTAAACAAAATAGTCCTTGTGAGGTGCTTGTCATGTGGTTGGTGTCCCCTTCACCATTCGCAGGATGCCAGGCAGTCCCATCTGAGTGCTGATTCCTCTTTTTCAGGAACAAGACTGCCAATGGGGACTGCCGGAAAGACCCCCGGGAGCGGAGCCGCAGCCCTATTGAGCGGGCTGTGGCCCCCACCATGAGCCTGCATGGCAACCACCTGTACACGTCCCTCCCTAGCCTCAGCATGGAGCAGCCTCTTGCACTGACCAAGAACAGCATGGACGCTAGCAGGCCATCAGGCATCTCATCCACACTGACACCGGTGGAGCGGCAGCAGGTATGTTTGTCCAGTAGGGTTTGGGCTGGTGGCCAGTAGTGGGTCTGGGGCTCGGGGCCTGTGGGCAGGGTGGAGGGCACCGAGCAGAGGCCATGAGGGAAGTAATGAAAGAGATGGTGAGTAACTCCAGAGCCTTTGCTCTGCACGTGGGACAAGGAAGTGGCGGTAGTGGTGGTGGCGGCAGCAGTAGGAGGGATCCTTTTGCCAAATTCTACCTCACATTTTAGTTCCTGCCTAGACCTGCCTGGGCCTTACCTCTTAGGACTAAAGGCCATGGACAGGATGTTTAGTGTCTTCAGGGTTTAGTTTCTTTGCACCTGCAGGGTTAGTCTGGATAGAGGCGTTTCTGCCAGTCTTCCTTGGCAGTGCTGTTTCTATTGAGATCAGTGTAAGGACCCCAGTGGCAATCCTACGTTTACTCATTGTAAGGTCACGTGGACAGGATTAAATGCCAGATTGCTTTGCTTTGGGCTGGAATGCTATAGTCAGTGGTCACAGTGGTTATTGGCTCATGCTGTTCAGAAACCTGTGATTGGCAGATAAGGACATTTTTTATTCAAGGAAAATGAGAAAATTAAGTTGTTACTTAAAAGAGACAGTTTGCTTGGTAGAAAAAAATCTTTTAAAATGGGGTTTCTGGGGAAATGTATAATAAAAGGAGGCATTAGCGTTGAGGTTTGGAATCACTGAATGAGCTCATGGCTTTTTTTCTCCAAGTCTCTGGAGCCTGTGACCTAACAGGTCCTTACTATTTACTTCAGACTGATGGACAGTGGGCAGAGGAGGTGCTGTGTGCGTCAGGAGGACAGGGCTCAGCTTCTGCCCTCCCCGACGCATTCCCCCAGTACGCCACTGATACTGACGCTCTCGTCTCACTGCCCAATGCCAGGCTTCTCACACTGCTCCACCTGGCCCAGCCGCACCCCAGCCCAGCCAGCAGTGCCTGGCACATTCTGGTCTGGCCTGTGATGACTATTTGTGGGCAGGCCCCGGGTGTTGGGAGAGGTCATACTGGTGCCTGTGACTTCCAATAAGGCTGATGAGCATTTGTGCTTCCCACCTTGGAGTCTGACATCATGATCCTGTTTGTTTATTCATTCAACAAAACTAGCAGACACCTACTGTGTGCAAAGGAGTAAAAGCTGGAAGCCAGTCAGGCAAGATAGGGGAACTCACAGTTTAAACCTGGAGGAGACAGGTAATCAAATGACTAAACTATGGTATTTTAACTATTGATAAACAGCCACTTCCTCTAGTAAGAATAGGGGGCCGAGTGATCATTGCCGTTCATTTATTGAACATTTGCTTGTGCTGACCATGCGCTGGCCACTCTATAAAGCTCTGGAGATACAGAGAGATGTGTGCAGGACACTGATGTAGCCTGGAAGGAGCTCGCAGTCCAGTCAGAGAAATGGATGTGTGAGGAGAGGACAGTCCTCTAGGATGACAGGGGTCACAGTGGAGGTAATATAAGCATAAAAAGAGTTTATATCTAGGTTGCAGGGAATTCAGCCCTCTGGCTACTGTAGATCAGAAGAACACTGGGAAGTGTCATCGCTGAGCCCGGCTGGGGAGGAAGAACAGGTGGGCCCTCAGTAGACCCTGCCTAGCCTTTAGCTTCTGTGAAGGCTTTTGAGGATCTTCTAATTGGTTTTTTGATCCCAGTTACTTTGTGAAAAGTGTTCCAGTGGACAGTGACCTGGCCATCCTTACCATGATCTCCCTAACCCTATCCTAAAATGTACCTGGCTGCCCACTCCAGCAGAGCATCCCTGCCCATCGGATGTCCCATGGGGCTGGTGAGCAGGTTTTCTGCAAGTGAGAACCTTGAATTCCCGGATTCTTTTGGCATTCCTGGCCTGTGGCCATGGAACGAGCCGACAGCTTGCCTGGGATGGGCACAGTGGCTCTGGGTTCTCCAGTATGGTGGCCACTGACCTAAACTTTAATTCAGGGTTGGGATTGGTGGTGAAGAGGTTATCAGCCTGCCCTTCCACCTTGACGCCTGGTCATTCACATAGTAACTGTTCATTGACCTCCTTCCTGTGTCGGCGTGGCGTGGCCTGGACGGTCTGCCATAATAACCGGAGCTTCTGCTCAGCATTTACTGAGTTCTTTGCCAAGTGCTATGCTGAGGACACAGATGAGTGACACAGTCCCTGTTCTTCAGCAGCTCAGAGGCATCCACCTATTTCTGGGAGTTCTGTTTCATTTGTGAGCAGTGAGGGCGGCTGTTGTGGGGAAGTGTGCACGTCACCCTACAACTCTGAGCAAGGGAAATGACCTGAGCAAGGGAAATGACGGCGGGGAGGGGGCTTCCTGGAGCAACGGCACAGCTCCATGTGGCAGGCAGGCAGGACGGCCGCGCAGGCTGGTGTTAGAAGTCTTCCTCTGTGTGGTGGAAAATGTGACTCAGAACTCTGGGAACTGGGACAGCAAAGTTCCCAGAGAAGCATGTCTGGGGAGGCTGCAGACAGAGTCACCCCACTTTCTGTTTTGGTGATAGCAGCTCTGAGGGTATAGAGTGTTCTAAAGAAAGATACACAAGTTACTAAGAAAGTGGCCTCGAGGGCAGCAGCAAACAAGGAGAGACAGGATAAGATTAAATATTAGAACTCAAGGGACAGTGAACATTGGGCTATTTTCATATGGGTGTTTTTTTCCTAGGGTAGCCAGAGTGGAGGTTGAGTGACACATTCTCATCCGGGCCCTGCTGCTAATTTGCTGTGTAACCTCCAACAGGTTACCTGTTTCTGGCCTTCATTTTTCCCATCTGGAAAATTGTGGTTTTGGGGGGAGGGGTGTTAGGCCACATGGGCTCATAACCACCCGCCATCTGGGAACGTGGGGGTTGTTCCGGGTGGGTATGTGGTGCCAAAGCCCAGCTTGCGCTCAGCCAGAGTTGGGGTGAGAGGCTGGAAGCTGAGCTTGGAAGAGGAAGGTGGTTTGTGTGTCCCAGGCACTGACCATTTGCACATTTGCAGGTAGGCACTTCACCTTAGGTCAGGTCAGGAAGTGTCTCAGAGATGATTCAATACTGGGGTACAGTTATAATCTCTTCACAGCATCCCCATGCTGATTGGTCATCCTGCCCTGCTGGGACCTTGCTAGGAGGAGGCCATGTTCTCCCCTGGAGTGGCCTTTCCTTTCCTGCCTTTGGAGAGTGCTGACATAAAGGCTGGATATTGACTTTATTCTTCAGTCTAAGCTTTCCTAATCCATTCTGTGACACTTTGCACTTCTTCAACTCCCATGACCCCTTCCACAAATACAACCCCACTTTGACGTTTGAGTTGGTCAGGACTCTGGTTGCAAGGAACAGAAACCAACCTGAGCTGCTTTAAGTACAAAAGGAACAGAGTTTTATTGGGAGTGTCATGGGCATAGCCAGACTTAGGGAGAAAGGGCTGGCCCTTGCCTGGGAGAGCTGGAGAAGACACAGAATTCTTCTTCCTCCCTTTGCTCTGTGCTTGTCTGAGTCTCTCATCCTCTCCTCTCTCTGTTTTGAGACCCACGTGGCCAGCTTGGCATGGCTGTCCTATAGCCCTTGAGATCAATTTGAATCTCTGACTGAGTCTGGCTTAATAGTTGGCCCCCAGCCTGGCCACGTATGAACATAGCTGCCTTAGTCCCACCTTGTGAATTGATGGCAGGTTCCGAAGAGAGGAGATCATGGGCTCAGGGACTAAATAGACCCTTCAGGAGGTGGGCTCCACGCTGCAGGCTGTCCTCCAGGTGTGGCATGAGCACCATCTGATGAGCAGGGCTCTTACATGTGACCAGGGGCCAGGCTCCCACACTCTCAACCCAGATTCTCCAGCTCCCTCTCCTTATTTCACACTTGAACAAAGTTTAGTGTGCTGTAGGTCTTTCCCTGAAGTCCTGCCCAGTGGGTGGAAAGTGTTACCCTAGGTCTACCGGGCCTCAACGCCACACTCCTTATGCCATTTTTGTCCACACACAGTATCACAGCTCCTCTGGCGGCCCCATCCCATTGCTGATGTGTTGCATTACTACTAAACCTCTGAATTCTTCTTTCTTATGTTGCTGATAAGCCACATCTCCCCATTTTGGAGGTGTGTGATTTCTTGTTAGACCCAAGCCTAAGCCCTTATATTCAATCTTAGTTCATCGTACTAGACCCAGATCTTTATCACAGAACGTATTTGCCATTCCTGTTCATTTCTCATCATGGGAAGGTTTATAAGGAAAGGCTGGGTGGACAAGCCTGATTTCCTTGTCGACATTGCTCTTGTCATTGGGCCTTTTGGGGTGACCCTTCAACCACCTCTTCATTTGTTGCCTTGAAACTCAGCGCAAGTACTGTCTGTCTTGTCCTCGGGGCTAGCAGGAGATACTTTTCCTGGCTGGGATATGAGGAAGCTCAGTTTGGTTAACAGATATTTTCTGGCCTGGGTGCTGCACCAGAGTCTGGGGATCCAGAAGTGCTCTCTGGTCCCTGCTCTGAGGTGTGCATGGTCTAGAGGAGGATGCAGGTGCTGGTGTCTTACTGATGCTCCTGGAAGGGCTGTTTTACATGCCGAATCGGGGAAGCGGGGGCGGTCATAAAAGGCTTTGCAGAGATGGTATTTGAATAGGGTTTTAAAGGAAGACTGGAGTTTGCCAGGCAGTGTGGTGGTAATGGGGAAGGTGAGAGTTGGCAGATAGTTTGGGCGAGCGGTGGTAGTTATATAATTCACATGCTCACATTTATTTCCTGCATTTCCATCTCCATCATTTGTATGAGGTGGCTTTGGCTTTAGCAGAAACCAAGTGTATGTTGGAAGGGTACTAGGATCACTCACAGAACCCCTGGGGCACAGTGGCACATACTGAGAAGGCAGAACCACCGTTCTGGGGACCACAGGAGCTGTGGGGGCTCCCTCATTCTGGATTCGCTGCTGTCCTTTAGCAGTCTGACTCCAGTTTTGAAGTAGGAGGTGGTGATGGAGCTGGATTTTAATTTGCCTTTGGTCAGGAGGGGCTCCAGGATGAGCTCACAGCAGAGTGGTGGAGGGTGCAGGTAAGGGCCCTCCTTGCATGGAGGAACTGTGGTCCGACAGATGGGAGATTTGGGTGCTGAGATGTCCGGTAACACTTAGCTCTCCGGGCAGGAGGCGTGCTGGGCTGTGGCGTGGGAGGGGCATGGAGGTGGGTGGCCTGCCTCAGCTGTGGCAGGTATCTAAGGACCAGGGTCACTGGCTTGGGAGGCAGAACTTTTGTCTGTCTTCACAAGCCCGAGCTGATGCCAGTCCCCTCCTCTCCCCAGAACCGGCCTTCGGTGATCACCTGCGCCTCCGCCAGCGCCCGCAACTGCAACCTCTCCCACTGCCCTATCGCGCACAGTGGCTGCGTGGCTGGACCGGCCAGCTACCGGAGGGCCCCCAGCTGTAAGTTTCCCTGGGGCCGGGGACAGCCAGGTGGGCTTGGGCTTCCTCAGTCAACATAACTTCAAGTGGAGTTTGCTTCCTTCTATCTTATGCTGTAGGTGGGAACATCTAGCCCCTGGAGCTTATTTCTAATTGAGGCCGAGTGGGCTTTTTTGAGCACATGTGCACCTAGCATTGTGGCTGGCTTGGGTGGGAAGGGGGAAGAAACACACTGGCCCTGACCTCAAGGATCTCTCTCTGGTTGGGGAATGGTGGGCTCTACTATCACTTAGCGCCACGTTCTCTCTGAACCCAGGGCAGCAGGCTTGCTGCCAGGTTACAGGTTGAGAAATGTGATGCGCCCAAGTGCCCAGCTCAGCTGGGTGGAGGTGGGCCCTCTGTCCCTGGATTCTAGCCTTGACCGCTGTCCTGCTCCCCCGTAGCCACCACCACCACCTGTGACCCTGTGGTGGAGGAGCATTTCCGTAGGAGCTTGGGCAAGAACTACAAGGAACCTGAGCCGGCGCCCAACTTGGTGTCCATCACGGGCTCCGTGGACGACCACTTTGCCAAAGCCCTGGGAGATACATGGCTTCAGATCAAGGCGGCCAAGGACGGCGCATCCAGCAGCCCTGAGTCTGCCTCACGCAGGGGCCAGCCTGCCAGCCCCTCTGCCCACATGGTCAGCCACAGTCACTCGCCCTCTGTGGTCTCCTGAAGGGAGCACCGATCTCGAACAAGACGTCGATCTGCATGGTTTGCCTGAGCTTTGAACAGTCAGTGCTTAAAAAAAAAAAAAAAAATCAAAAAAAATTTGTGGGGGTGGGGGAAGGGAGGGATGGTTTATTCGCAAAAACCGCATCGTTGGGATTTTTGTTCTGTTTTTGTACTTGCTTGGTATTCGTGCGCCAGGGCCCTCAAACATAATAGCAGGAATGGAGTGTGGAACAGCTGTCTGATGTAGCACCCTAACTTCCTGCCTCAGTTACCAAAGAAACCTCTGACGCAGGTCCGCTGCCCCCACGGGGCCAGGACGCCATGGCGCACGCTTTCTCAGTCATAAGCCATGACATTGGTGACCCAGACGATTTGTGCTTTTCCATTTGCTTCTCGAGACCAGGGTGAGTGCGGCTTAGCTTCCGTGGCTTGTTTGGTCCAGCCAGCATGTGTGCGCCTGTGTGTGTGTGTGCGTGTGTCTACTTGAAGAGAACTGTTGTGTCTGATTTGCACTATTGGAGGAGGACTAGGGTTGCCCGCCTGACAACTTTATGTGAGATGCTAGTACTCTGAGGGCAAACTGCTGAAAAACAAAGGGTTTAAGGATGACATTTCTGACCATTTGCGTGTTTTTGTTGTTTAATGTTAGACAAAACAGCTTTGGAAGGGGAAGTCTCATACAGGTTATAGGTCTTTCTCTAGATTTCAGGTGCTTGCAACTGGACTGCAGACTCTACCAATCACGGGCATTTTACTTTTTCTAAACACTGCAGTTTGTTAGACTAGAGCTGAGGTTGGAGGTTCCGTAGTGCTTTAAACGTAATGCATGTTTTAAATGGAGAAAAATAGCTGGTTTCTATTAATTGTGTATAGACAGTAAACACAAACCTTAATACTTGCTAGCTTCTGTTCAGAATTAGTTTATTTTTGTCAGTTACAGTCCTAGATATACTTACTGCTGGTACAGTTGTACTCTAAGATTTGTATTTGATATTCACATTACTCCCAAGTAGTATGTGGCCAGCTGGCCCCTGGCAGGCCCTGTAGTCGGGCGGTCGAGTCATCATCGGGCAGCCATGGTGTAGGATGCTGGAGTTTTTGCTGCAGGCTGACAGCATCATTTATTTTTTGCATCCCTGTCTGCTTATTACTAGCTCCCTGGGGAGTTGGGATTTGTGTCTTCCAACTTCCCTCCATGCAGAAACGGTTCCCTTTAACTCTTGGCTGAACAGATTACTGACAATGGTATTTTGTATGCTTCCTCATATGCTGGGGCCAAGGCAGTATACATTCCGCTGACTTTATACAGTTATTACTGCATTTATCATTTGCTATAGTAATAGCTACTAACTAGAAATTAGGTGAAGAAGAAAGCATGAGACACAGCTGTGGATGTTCAACAGCTGCTCTTTTTGAAAAATGCACGTGTTTATCCCCCTGCCCCTCCGCCGGGCTACATTCCAGCCTCACCCACTAGAGAGCTTAAGAAGTCGCCTGGCCAGGTGACATGACCACCTCACTTGCAAGGCATTATGGACTCATGGGAACACTTGAGGCTGGTTTTCAGTATGAGTAAAATACAGGTTAGCTGGTTTATTTTGAACATTGGCACCGGGTGGAAGTGTCGGAGGATTGGCTCTTGCTGTGGTCACGGGGTGGCTGTAGGTCTTTGAAAAGGTGGAAGCAAAGCCCTTCTCCTCTCGCCCCTGCACACATTTCACTCCCACTTAACTGGGCTTCCAGGCTTCCGCATTCAGGCCCCCTATGTTTTCTGTAGGAAGAATCGTTGAGAACACTTTTTTTATATAGGTAACTTTAAGACCATCATTACGCTGTGCGTAAAGAATGTACAGAGAAATTTGTAGGTATTTTTTGAAGAACAATTAATTTGTTAATGATATGTAGCTATTTAATTTTTCCCTTTCCTATTGTAATCATTCATATTTTTTTGTTTGGAAAAAAAAGTTGATCTTTTTTTTTGTCGTAGATTTGTCTGTAAAAGTGCAGGAACACAGTTATTCTATGAGAACACTGCATCTGCCTTAATAGCCACTAGTTTGTTATTGCTACAGGCTACTGAGCGTCGCCACAGGAAAACAACCCCACTGCCGGTGGGCTCTGTGAAGAACAGCTCCTCAGACGGCTCTGTCAGTGAAGGAGGCCATCGCTTTGGGAGGGGTCAGCGGCTCTGACAGCCGGTCCCTGGTGCACTGACCTATCTGGGATAGGCAGTACCTGGAGGGGGCCTCGGGCAGACGGGGAAGCAGAAAAGCAAACATTTCACCGGGAGGGGACACACTCCCCGCATCAGGAGGAGCACAGCGAGGTTCTTCACAGAGCCATGCCATCTGCAGTGTGTTCTGAACGTTCTCTCCATGTTTGTAAATCTGTAATATACCATTCTCTGTGGCCTGTTTTTCCTGGAAGAAGAAAAAAAAAGGTTTGGCAGGCCATCTTTTTTTTGTACTTAAAAGTAGCCTTAAGAACAATAATAAAGTGCTCTTAAACCACGGACTATGTGTGTGATCCTTGGGTCCTGGGGGTGGGGTGCTCGGTGGCCCTGTACCCGTCTACCAAGGTTCCCCTATTTAAGCCCCACATGGGCTGGAAAATTATAATTTAACTCTGAGAAGCATCATTTAAAACCTAACCTACAGAAATCCTACTCTGGTAAGCGTCAGTCTCAGACTCCATTTTGACTTTGGTTCCAGGCATGAGACTAAAGATGACACCACAAGGATAAAAGGTGTGTGGAAAGGGTACCTACTCTCTCTGGGGTTTCCATACTCACATCCGTGGGTGTCACAGATGTGCAAACCCAGGATAAAAAAAAATCAGTCCAAGCCTGAGTGATACACACCGGAGCCCATCTGAACCATCTTGTGCCTGTTGGACACCTGGACAAGGACTGAGACAGACACATAGGGACAGCCACCCCACCCTGGACTGAGGGCCTCCAAGGCACCAAGGAGGAAGCAGCCTTCACTTGGCTGTGGGAGGGTGGTGTCGGCTGAGCTGGTTTCTCACTTGCCCTTTTAGTCTGTTGGGCCAGCTCCTTCCTGTCCTCATTGTCACCTCATGGGGGCCAAGGCAGAAAGGATCCTGGGAGCTTGACTATCAAACACTGTGACAACAACAAAGAACTGCTCATGGAGGGAACCAAGTCCCAGATCGGTGGCATTGCCAAGGTTATTATTATTTAGCTCAGAACTGGTGGGATCAGGAGAACACCAGAGGCTCCTGGGCAGCAGAGGGAGGGCCCCAGTCCTCAAGGTATGGACAGGAAAGGACCAGAAAAGTTGGAGGGGCACAGAGCCCAGAGTCACCAATCCTGGGGCTGCAGTCACTCTGGCCACCGAGAGCGCCTCAGCAGGGAGAAGCTGGCCACGCGAGGATGGGCCGTGTCAGACGGTCTCGTCGTCGCTCATGTCCCAGATCTGCGTGGAGATGGGGGAGACATTCAGCAGTGGTCAGTGGCCCAGTGAGGCCCACTGATGTTCAAAGCTGTACCATTGTGATGACAAGCAGAAGGAAGATTGGCTCCCACTTACATGTGACATGCTGTGCTTCACAAGCGCCCTGTCACTAAGGGATTGACACCTCCATTTCTTATATAATGAAACTAAATTTCAGAGAAGTGAAGTTACTTGCCCAGTGTCTCTCTGGTAAGTGAGCCTGCCCGTGGCTGAGTCAGTGCAGAGAGATGGAATTTGGCCCCAGGGAGTGTGAATGCCTCCTCACTTGTCCAGGGTCCACAGCAGAGTGGCCATCCCTGTCCCAGTCAGTCCCTGCTCACTCTTGTTTCTGTGGCCCTGACCATGTCCCCAGATCATCTTGTCTCTCTAACGGCCTCCTCCTTATTGTCCATCTGTTCTCTGGAAGGTAAACTCCCTGCGGGCAGGGACGTGGCTGTGCATTTGCTGAATGGGGCCCAGATGGCCTACGCACACATTTCCTGCCTCCACAGGCTCCCACCCTGGATGGCCTGCTCCATCACCCATGTGAACTGTGGTCCAGGTGCCAACTGGACTAAAAACCACATACCCAGACAAACGCTAACGAGCGGGCTGCCCCTGGAGAGTAAGTCCCTCCCCACCAGCCCCAGGGGGCACCTAGTGCAGGACAGTGGAGATGGCCAGATTCTGCCTCTGTCCCTCAGTGTTATGTGTCTTGGGGAACCCGAGACTTAAAAGAGTCTGGTGTGTGGGGGAGGGGATGTGAATATGGAAGAAATACAAACTCCCATAGGAATGAAAGAGGGGGAGGCCCCATTGGCCAGTTCTTTCTCTGTGGCCAGCACAGAGGCCCCCCAACTCTTTGTACCCTTGACCCTCTGGGAGGCTGGTCCCTGAACTTACACCTTCAGACCTTCAAAATTCCTAGAATTGGTTGCAAAAGGCCACCTCAATGCTAGCTGAGAAAAGGAACATCGTGTTTACATGAGGCTGGCCCCGGGGAGATGAGGAGGCCTGGCCAAGGTAAATATCAGCACCAGCTTGACTTCCAAAGTCAAGGATGTAGAAAACAGAGAAGGAAATTTCCTCTCCTTAGGACCCAGCAGCCCGAGACACCGAGGGCTGGGGGGCATGCCTCTCACACACATCCCCACTTCTACTTGCGCCCTATTGTCCGAGGACACTGGGGGTGAGATGGCAATGCCAAGATGGGCTGTGGAGGAGCGAGTTCTGGGGTCCAGTAACCTGAGTGGCGAGGCAGGCTCTGCTCTACTCTGGGCTCAACTCACTACCCAGCTCATCCTCAGCATAGCTTCAAGTAGACTCCTTGGACCTGTAGCCGGGGCAGGATTCAGCAGTAAGGGGTGTGGTGGCTGCATTTCCAAAGAAGGCTTCACTTAGGAGCCCCTGGGCCTGATGAACCTTCAGTTCTAGCCTTCTGAATAGGGAAATGAGCCACCAGAGGGTTCACCAGCGTAATTCATTCTTTCACTCCGTCATTCAATAAACACATTTATGGAGCCCATCCCTGTGCGAGGAGTTGTACATGCCTGGTGCAAATACTCCTTCCTTAACTCCTTACAAGAGCCTGTGAGGTGCAGATGGGAACCAGCTCAGAGTTAAGGCAGCTTGCCTGGGATCACAAGGTGCAGGGCTGGGAGCACAGGGGAAAGGTTATGTGAACAAAAAGGTCTGCCTGGACTGCCTGCAGGGCTGGGGTGGGCTCTGTGAAGGCGGAGGCCTTGGCAGGGGCCTTACCAGGCCAAGAGGAAGGAAAATAAGAGGGGTGAGCCCCGTGAGGGGGGGCTCTATGACCTCCTACCCAGCCTCCTGGGAAACCACTACCAGCCAGGGCATGGAAAGGTCCGTGTCAATGAGCAATGCCATCTGCACATGGGCAGATGGGTTTGTTCACATGATGCTGGGGGCCCTAGCCCAGAGCAGGGCTTTATGGGAAAGCAGGAGCCACCATCTATTTTATCGTCTAGTTTATTGGGTCTCAGATGTGGGGAAGAGAGGGCTGGCCTGAATATGGGCATCTGGGAAGGAGCCTGGCTCTGCCTCTTGCTACTGGCACTGCCCAGGCTGTGTAGGGGATCAAGTAAGACACCCAAAGAGCTTATTATGAGGAGACTCTACAGAAAAGGGAGGGAGGACGGATTTTACATAGCTGCATGGGGATTTTTTAGAACACGTTCTCTGGGCCCAAGATGGGTTTCTCCACTAGGGCAGCAAGTCCTTTTCACAGCAGCTAGGCACAAGAAGGCAGTAACAATCTTAATTTTAATCTCCAGAAACTAAAAGCCTCAACAAACACTATAATCTCACATGTGTTAATCTAAAAAGCTGAACTCATAGAACCAGAGAGTACATGTGTGGTCGCCAGGGCCTGCAGGAAGTGGAGGAATGTAGGTCAAAGGGCACAAACTTTCAGTTAATAAGAGGGATAAGTTCTGGGAATCTAATGTACAACATGATGACTATAGTTTAATACTGTATTGTATGCTTTGAATTTGACAAGAGAGTATATCTGAAATGTTCTCACCACGCAAATCACTGAGGTGCTGGATGTGTTAATTTGATTGTGGTGATCATTTCACAATGTATAGGTGTACATCATGTTGTACAACCTAAATATATACAATTTTTATTATACAATTATCCCTAAATAAAGTTGGGCAGGGGTGGGGGTACTTAAGCCTCATCCAGACCATGGACTCCCAGAGGGGTCTGAGATCAGTCTGCATAGCACCTGGTGGAGAAGGGGCCCAGAATGGAGGTTGTATTAAATTGGCAATGATTTTTTAAAAATGTTAATACTAACTGTTGGCAAGGGTATAGAGAAACACTTCCAGGAGAAGTATAAGTATAAATTGGTACCATATTTTTTAAAAGAAGAGACTTGAGCATATGCAATACAAAACTTTAAATGTATTTGTACCCTAAGGAAGAGATAATCTTTTTGTAGATGATACACAAGTAAACCTAGAAAACCCAAGAAGATAAATGCTAAGATGAATACAAACAATAAAGAGCATTTGGTAAAACAGAAGATATAAAACAACAAATTGTAGCCTTCTTATATACAAACAACGTCCAGTTGGAAAACGTAATGAGAGGGAAGAAACCATTATAAGAACAATGAAGATAAATTACTAGGGAATAGAACTAACATGAAATGTACAATATCTATATAAAAAATTTTCTACAAAACAGTACTGCAACAGCCTCACAAGAATCTTATGAAAAGAATGGGGAAATGCCTCTTGTTTTTGCATAGGACGATTCAACTTCAATCAAGATGTCAACTTTTCCCAAGTTAATATATAAATTTAACAAGCTCGATCTAAAGAAATCTGTCTTTTCTGGAGCAAGACAAGCTGGTTCTAAAGTTTATGTGGAAAAATAAGAATAAGGAAATATTTGAAAAGAAGAACAATGAAGAGGTTCCCCTATTATATGTTTAAACGTCATAAGGTCTATAATTAAAGAGAGTTGTGTCCGCTTGAGCACAGATGGGCCAGTGGAACAAAATGAGTCCAGAAACAGAACAAAATAGAATGTCCAAGTATACATGGAAATTTAGTATTTTCATGATAAAGGTCTGGTGAGTGGCCTTAAATCATTAAAAAAAAAATGGACTTTTTAATATAGATGATATGGGAACAATTGGATAGTCATTTGCAAAAAGATAAAAGTGATTCCATGCCTGACACTGTACATCAGAATCAACTCCAAATGGGACAGAGATGTAAATGTAAAAAAATGAAACCAAATACTAGATATAAACATGGGTGAATTCCTTTATAATACAAAAGTGGGAAGCCTTAGACCTAAAATCTATAAGCAATAAAAACACATCGGATTATGTTGAAACACATTTGCAATTTTGCACGGAAAAACCTATAAGCAAAGTCAAAAAGACAAACAGCAAACCTGAAGAAAACATAACATTCCATAAAAGGCTAATCTCCCTAATATACAAATAAATTAAAAAATACAGAAGAGAAAGACCAATAAACTGATTTTTAAAAAGCAGGCCAAAGACGCAGTTTACAGAAAAAGCTAGGCAGGTGGCCTTTAAATGTAAGAAAAGGTACTCAATCTTAATTAGAATAAGAGAAATGCTAAAACTACTTAGAACACACAGATACTAACTAGAAAAGAAAAAAATGATTAGGACTTTACAAAAATCAAGACTTCTGGTCTCTAAATGACCACTATAAAAATAAAAAAGCAACCCACAGACTAGGAGAAAATATCCACATGCTATATAAAAAAGACTTGTATCCAGAATAAACAAGAAATTCTTCAGCTCAATGATAAAGAGACAAATGGATTTTTAAAAAATGGCCAAATATTTGAACAAACACTTCACAAGAGAGGAACTACAATGGCCAAAAAGAACCTGAAAAGATGTTCATCATCCTTTGGGAAATCCAGATCTAAACCACAAAGAGACAGCACACCTCACCTTCTAGAATGGCCAAAATAAAAAAGACTGGGAATGCATACACTGCTGCTAGTAGGAATGTCAACCGGCATAACCACTTGGTTGAAAAGTAGTGACTTGTTAAGTTAAACATACCTCACCATATGACCCAGGCATATTCTACTCCGATTTGTCCCAAAGAAATGAAAACACACGTCTGCAAGAAGATGCTCTGAGCAAGAATGATCATAGCAGCTTTATTCATAATATGCACAGACTAGAATCAACCCAAACATCCATCAACAGGCAAATAGAGAAATTGCGAAATACCCATACAGTAGACATTACTCACCATCAAATGAACAAACCACTGAAGCATGCAGCAACATGTATGCATCTCAGAATCCTTATGCTGAGTCAAAGCCCAGCACAAGACTACATACTGTATAAATCCATTTGTATAGAATTCTAATTAAAACTGATCCTTGGTGACGGAAAGTAGATCATCTGTCACAACTCATTAAACTATACATTTTAAATGAATGAATTTTAATTTATGTCAATTATACCCTAATAAAGTTGATTTTTCAAAAAGCTACACAGAGAGAACCTTTTTTCATCTATTGGATTGGCAAAAATCCTAAAGCTTCACAATACATTCAGTTTGTGATCCTGTGGGAAAATAGCACTCCCCTAGGATGCTGGGGGAACATTAGCTGTATAACCCTACAAAGGAAAATCTGGCTGTAAACGACAGAATTACTTATGTCTTAACTGTTGACCCTGCAAGCTCACTTTCAGAAGTCTAAAGATTCACCTCCACAAATACAAAAGGACATCGTTCACTCTATATGGTTTGTTATGGGAAAAGACTGGAGATAATGTAGGCGGGAATCAGCTACTTAAACTCTTCACTGCACATCCAGGTCAGGGCCAATGTGGCCCTAAAACACAGTGAGAAAGAGCTCAATGAACTGATATGGGGTGATTTCCAAGATTTACTTAGTGGGGGAAAAAAAGCACAGTGTCTGTGGCATGCCACCTTTTGTGTGAGAAAGAAAATAATACTTTAAAATCCTTTTTAAAATTTGCAAAAATAAGCACAGGAATGGTAAAACAGAAACTGACTTAAATGACTACCTGAGGGGGTGGGTGGAATGGAGGTTAAACTACTCTGAGCATACCTTTGAACTTTGGAATCAAGAAAATGTCTTACATATTTTAAAAATGAAATCAAGAAAAATAACCCAAAGCACAGCAACAAAACAATTGGACTTCATCAAAATGAAAAATATTATGTTTTCTAAGGAAACATTTAAGGACACTATTAAAGTGAAAAGACAACTCAGAGTGAGAGAAAATATTTGGTTATTATATTTGACAAGGGACTTGTATCTATACCATTTACAAGTCAATAATAAGATAAATAACCCAATTTAATATGGGCCAAGGAGCAGACCTTCCTCCACAAATGGCTAAGAAGCACAAAGGCATGGACATGGAAACTTGAACATCATTAGGCATCAGGAAAGTGCAGGTCAAAACCACAGGAACATACCATTTCACACCCATCAGGATGGCTTTAATCAAAGAGATAATAACAAGTGTTGGTGAAGATGTAGAAAAATTAGAACACTTACATGTTGCTGCTGGGAATGTAAATGATGCAGCCTCTTTGGATAACAGATTGGCAAGTCATCAAAAGCTTAGACATAGTGTTAAATATGGCCCAGCAATTCCACTGCTAGGTGTAGACCCAAGAGAAATGAAAACTTTTATACACATAAGAATTTGTATGTCCACATAATACATGAATGTTCATAGCATTATCCATAACAGTCAAAAAGTGGAAACAACCCAATTGTCTATCCAAATGCAGTCTATCCATGCAGTGGCATTATTTGGCCAAACACCTGCCTGCACTCAGTCTTCTCAGGAGCCTGAGGACCTTGCTGTGACCACCCCCATTTTACAAAGTAGGCAACTCAGGCTCAGAGGAAATGATGTAACCTGTCAAGGAGACTGTAAGGAGCTGGTAAGGAGTAGGTAAGGAGTAGGTAAGGAGCAGAAGAGAGGCTTTTCCCACTTTATCTTACAATTTCCTTATTGTTAAATGTAATTTCTTTTAAAAAACAATGAGGAACATTCTGAAGCTTGCTTCCTGGACCGATACTGTGAAGATGACACAATAAGTGGCTCCGTAGCCACCAACATGCAAAGGAACCATGGGCAAACCCAGGGCAGGTGAAAGGCCAGGCCAGCCTCTGACCTGTCCCGGACCTTGGGGTCCCACCTCTGTCCTCTGACCCCATTTAGGGGGCTGGTCCTAAGCGTCTGCCCTGAGGCTTGGGCTGTTGGCTCAGCTGGAGAGAGACTGGCAGTAGGCTATGCTGGTCTGGGCCAGCTGGGGGCCTGACCCGACCCTCACCCCACCCCTCAGCAGTGACTAGATGCACAACTCTGAACCAGGGGGACTTTCTAACCATCTGGGCTCATCACAAGGGGCCGGGGACCATGTGTGTGGCTAGACCGCACATACCCAGAGGGCCTTAAGGTTTCACTTTCCACTCCTCTCAGACACATTTGAGAGGAGCTTTTTGTCATCCAATTTCAAACTTGTGTCCCATTTCTGGACTACACTGCCTGGAGCATACCGCGGACGAAGGCTTTTCTTTTATAAACACTGTAATTATCTTGTGAATGCCACAATTATATTTGTCTCTGTGTTAAAAGTGTTCATTTGTAAAATGTAAACGTTTCAAATATACCACAGTTTTTGAAACCTAGTTTTGGCATTTCTCTATTTCTTAATTTAAAAAATGGAAATATCCACATCTCTCCGAGCCTCTGAGCAGTCCTGTTCCCCACACCTCCTTGCTGGGTCCTGACAGCACGATTCTTTCTGCTGAGTGGAGATGCCGCTGGGACCCCCAGAAGAGGGCAGGGCTGCTTCCAGGGGCACTGGTGCAGGCTCTGAATGCCCACGAGGGAATGGGATCTGTCTTCCTCAGTATCACTGGCCTCTGGCTGCTCTCCTTGGGTATCCACAGGCCTCTGGTGCTGTTCCCACCCACACTCCACACAGCACCAGACTGGTTTGCTCAGAAAACAATCCCATCGTGTAATGTACCAGTTTTACAGCCTTCAAAGGCTTTCCCTGGCACACAGGGAGAGTGCAATCCATACTCCTTTCTGGGCCACGAGTCCCCATGTCCTGGCCCACTGGCCTCTCTGAGCTCCCCTCCCCCTCTCTTTCTCTCCTCCTCTCTTCCCCTCCCCCTCTCTCACCCTCATTCTCCCTCTCTCTCTCTTATTGGAGCCACCGGGTCACCAGGCCAAGGGCAGTCTGGTCTTTGCTTCACCACTGTGCCCCCAACCCTGGCACAAAGCATGGTTCAGTACATGGCTTTTGAATGAACGGTGATTCAGAACCATCTGCTCTGGATATGACTCCACAGTGAAGAAAGGGGAATTTTTGGTGTGAACATAATACCCACAAATCAAACAGTAAAGAAGGGGTCCCTCAGTCCAGCTGGTTTCTGGGGTCTCTGGCTAGTCAAGCCCTTGGCCTCCAAGCCTAAAAAGACACTGTGGTCATCTAGTGGGAGGCCGTGGGATAAGTGGGCAGTGGGGCCACTTTCCAAGCAAGGCCTTAGCCTCAGGCCATGATATCTTATTCTCCTTGCTGGGCCCCACCATCGAGTCCCAAACTAGGCCACAGGAATGCATAGTGGTGGACAATTCTTGCTTCTGGACTCCAAGAGGCCCCAGAACAGGACTGGTGCTGGTCAGAAAGGATGCTCTGTATGCAGCAGTTTGGAGTCTTCCTAGATGGTGGCCTCGCAGGCTAACCTGCAAGCATGCTGGACCCAGGTCCACCTGTGCAGCATGCGCCTAGGGTGGGGTGGGGGCAAAGGACCAGGGTTCTGATATCCCAGTTCCCAGATTCCGACCTGGAGCTCCTGTCACATCATGGACACCTGGGCCAACTCAGGAATAACCCTGCCCTCTCTTTCACAGTAAGTCCAGAATCCAAGGACAGTGCCTCAGTGTCCAGGTCTATATCATGGGATGCAAAATTATCAAGATCCTTCTGCCCTCAGCTGGGATGGCTGGTGTGAACCGCCAAGGCCTGCCTGTGTGAGCAGATGATGGCTGGAGGGCACAACGAGAGAAGGAGAGGGTAGAGAGTACACAAGGAAGGCTGGAACAGATGGCAAAGGCTCCCCTGGGGGTCAGCAGCCCATGGCCTGCACAGGACATCCAAGTGCCTTTGCTATCTGTCCCTGGCAGCCAGGTGCCTCACTCCCTTTATAACCACTCACCTTTCAGCCTTCTTCAGTGGAGATTAAATGACTTACTCTCCCAACCCATGCTCCGGGCTCTGCACTCCCCCTTGTGCACTGCCATTTTGGTGCCTCCCCTTTGAAAGATGCCCATCTGCCATTCCGCTTATACCCAGACACTCACTAGCTCCTCCAGCCTGGCCTCTGCTGGACACCAGATGAGGGGGAGGAATTAACATCCAATCTCTCTTCTCAGGGAACTCCAGCCCCAAACTCAGCCTTCACACAACAGGCAGCTGAGGGCTGGGGGAGGAAAAGAGGTTGGGGACTTAGCTAGAACTTCTAGGGCAACTTCCAGCTCTAGTCTTCTGATACAGAACTCACAAGCCTTTCCCATCCTTACCCCCACAGGTCCCAATTTAGGGGCCCTGCACGACTGCCCTATGACCCCCACTGTTCCAGGGGTTCCAGAAACAAGGTTAAGAAACAGCCATGGCCAAGGTGGCTGGTAAGAAACAAATAATGACATACAAAGCACATCAGGCTGCCAGTGGTGAGGGGAGCAAAAGGATAAAGGAAATGCTTCATGTTGGCGGCAGGATGGGGGTGAGGGGGCTCCACCCCTGCCATGGGGTGCAGAGGATGCCGCTCTCTGACTACAGCCTGCGCAGTGCAGCTGATCAAAGGCACACTGAGGGAGGAGGCAGGGCCTGGGTCTGTGCACACATGCGGCTTGTACTCCACCTTCGGGGGGCCTCTGAGCCCCCAGTCCTCCCCACTCTCCCTACGAAGATGCTCTGGGCTGCAATTGATAAGGAGAGGAGGTCTGAAAAAAAGGCCTCATACTTTAGAACCTAGATCCACAGGAAAGGATAGGCCAACACACCAGGCCAGCACTCATAGAGTGCTGGTGGATGCTCGGCAGTTCCTACATTCACTGCTCCAGGCACTGACAACTCTGCTAACACTCTGGAAAGGCAAAAAGACAAAGACAGGATGTCCTGGAAGGGGGTGCCCAGGGGTCTCATCTTAAAGGAGGCACAGGAGGGAAGCAGTGGAGAACAGGCTGTTGAGAGCAGCTACTAGGCTTGGATGAGGAATGAAGAACAAGGTAGGTTGATGGATGCTGCAGCTCTCCTGGGGAGATGCGGATCTCAGGCAAGGGTAACCCAGTGTCAGGGAGGCTCCATGACAGTCTATCCGAGGAAGAGCTGCTTCTTTCTTCCCACCAGAGGAGGAACTGTCCTCCAAGGCCAGGTAGGAGAGACGCAGGAGAGACGTAGGAGGCAGAGAGGTCTGCCCCAGGGGAGACAGGACACTCAAACCATCCCCCAGGCCAGAACGAAGAAACTGCTGTCAGAGCTGGGATTCCTGTCCCCCCTTTACCAGGGGTGGTGTGGAGGCTTTGCCCATGCACAAGACGAGTATTAGACAGGCATTAAGCATATTTTCAACTAGTTTTAATGATGTGAGAAAAATGATCAAAATTAGAGAAAATAAAACTATGATCAATCTGACTCCAGTCACATAGATGTATGGTAAAAGAAAAAAGAAAAAAAGGCTAGAAGTAAAAAGCAAACTAGAACAATAAGCTCCAAGTAGTGGAATCATGGGTATAAATTTCATTTGTTATCTTAGAAACTTTTTACAGTGCTCACATAAGACTTTCACAATCAGAAAAAATTGCAATGTAAATAGTGGGGATACTGAAGCCCTTCAGGGACCCAGACCCTAGAGGAGTGAGCAATGGCTGCAAGTGCTCCGCCCAGCCACAGCCCACAAGGACTCAGTACCTGTTGTTTTTCCCCCCCCTCCCAAGAAGTTCTGATGAGCAAAATAAGAAACCTGCTACAGGGGAAACACTGCCATTTTAACCACAGACTCCTCAGTGAGGTTTAAATGGGAGACCCTGGAATTACCAGTCCATAGTATAGGCTGCTGAGTGTCTCCCCATTTGATTAGTCTGGAAAATGGGCCTCAGGGCCTTGCTATATTTAGCACCCTCCCTCTGGGCATGTCCTTAAATGAGCACTAATATCTAAGAGCTCTAACCTGTGTTTATAGCCCAAAGACAAGGGCAATAGTACTGGGTGCTTGGAGAGGGGGTTACTCCAAGGACAGGTGAGAAGCAGCAGCCTGGTTTTGGGCTCTCAACCCCTAATTATCTAATGACATTCAAAGGCAGGAGGGTCCAAAATAGCAGCAGCAGAGAGTGACTTAACAACAGGGTGTGTCTTATGTGCTTGAGCTTTCCTGCTTAGTTTGGGGAGTAGCAAGGATTTATTTTGGGGACATGTGGGAAAAGGACCACAGGGCCCCAGGCTTGTTTGCTTTCTTCCCAGCTTCAAAACACATTTTTCAAATTAGGTGGTAAGAATACAGGGCAATTTCTGTGGCACCAACATACTTTCTTTCAAGATATGATTTATATGTTTGGCCCACATTTTAAATGAAATGGTTATTGAGATAAATGGCCATGCTGGAGGCTGCAAAATGGTTTCCATTATGTAGTTCTTCTTTGCAGTTCCTTAGAAAACTTTCTGAAAAGTGCCCCTTTAAAAATGCAGACACTTTGTATTTTTGTTCTCTACCTCAAATGGTTTTTGGGGTCAGCGGAGAGAGGTGGAGGAGAAGGGAGAAAAGCCTGAGAGCTCTAGAGTGAGATGAATGCAAGGCATAAACATACACAGACTTTACTTGGAAAGAAGACATAATTTTGAATGAAATTATGCAAATTCAGGTGACCTGGGATGTCAGGAGAGGGCCATGACTCAATCCCAGGCAGGTATTTGCCCAAGGTCCCTGTATCTGGGCCTGACTGGCAGAGAACATGGGATGAGATAGACGCTGACCGCCCCCGACCTTGTATAAAGCTACGGGAGCCAGACAGCGTGGCAATGAGATGAGGATAAAAGAGTAGAGGCAGAAATAGACCCACACATATTTCAGGTCAACTGACTTTCAGTAGTGCCAAGGTAATTCAGTGGGGGGAGTCTTCTCAACAAATGGTGCCTGAACAATTAGATAACCATATGGAGAAAGATGAGCCTCAACCCATATCTTATAGAGAAATTAACCAGAATCATGAACATATATGTAAAAGTTAAAAGTATAAAATTCCTAGAAAAGAACAAAATTTAATGAGATTTTGGGGTAGACAAAGAATTCTTATGATACTAATAATATAGACCATACAACAAAAAATTAATAAACTGGACATCAACAAAATTCATTTATCTCTCTTAAAAATAACATTAAGCAAATGAAAAGGCAAGTCAAAGATTAGAGAAAATATATGCGATACATATGTCTGACAAAATACCTATGTCCAGAAAATATAAACAACTCAGAACTCAACAATAAGAAGATAAACATGGGCAAAAGGTCTGAAAGACATGTCACAAAAGAAGATATATAGATGGCAAATAAGCACAAGAAAAGATTTTCAGCATCCACTGTCATCAGAGACCTGCAATTAAAACATGAGATACTATCACAAACCCACCTATATGGCTAAAATTACCAACTGCCAGCTCCAAGTGTTGCCCAGTATTTGGAGCAACCAGAACTTTCATACACTGCTGGTGGGAAGAGCAAATGGTTCAGACACTTTGCAAAACAGTTTGATAGTTTCTTTAAAAATTAAACATATTTATCTCATGATAACCCAGCAATTCCAGTCCTAATCACTCAAGAGAAATGAAAACATCTATCCACACAAAGACCTGTACACAAACACACATTGGAGCTTTATTTATAACAGTCCAACAACTGGAAACAAATGAAATTTGCTCATCAATAGGTGAGCAAATAATTATGGTATATTCATAAAATGGGGTACTATTCAGCAATAAAAAGGGACAAACTACTGACATGCAACAACATGGATGAATCTCAAAAATACTTTGCTGAGCAAAAGAAGCCAGACAAAAGAGTATTTACTATATAATTCCAAAAAACAATCTTAAAATTTGTATGGAACCACAAAAGACTCCAAACAGCCAAAGCAATTATGAGAAAGAAGAACAGAGCTGGAGGCATCACATTTTCAAATTATAAACAAAGCTATAGTAATTAAAACAGCATTGTAGTGGCATAAAAATAGAGTGAGTGCCCAAAAATAAATCCCCACATTTATGGTTAACTAATCTTTGAAAAGGGAGCCAATGCTCAATGGGGAAAGGATAATCTCTTTGACAAATGGTGTTGAGAAAACTGGGTAACCACATGCAGAAAAATGAAACTAGACTCATATCTTACACCACTCTCAAAAATTAACTCAAAATGTATTAAAAACTTAAACATGAGACTTGATACTGTAAAACTCTTAAGAGAAAACACAGGAAAGAGGCTCCTTGACAATGATCTTGGCAATGATTTTTAAGATATGACATCAAAAGCACAAGCGATGAAGAAAAAATCAACAAGTGAAACTACACCAAACCAAAAAGCTTCTGCAAAATTAAAAGGCAACCTATAGGGTGGGAGAAAATATTTGCAAACCATATATAGGATAAGGGGTTAAAATCCAAAATATATAATGAACTCATACAACTCAATAACAAAAATATAAACTATCCAATTAAGAAATGGTCAGAGGATCAGAACAGACATTTTCCCAATGACATTTAAATGGCCAATAGGTACATGAAAATGTGCTCAACATCACTAACTGTAATGGAAATGCAAATCAAAACCAGAATGGGACACCTCACATCTGTTAGAATGGCTATTATCAAAAAGACAAGAAATAAGTGTTGGTGAGCATGTGGAGAAAAGGGAAACTTTGTGCCCCGTTGGTAGGAATGTAAATTGGTGCAGCCACTGTGGAAGACAGTATGAAGGTTCCTCAAAAAATTAAAAATAAGACAACCATATGATCCGGCAATTCCACTCCTGGGTCTATATCCAAGGGAAATAAAAACAGTATATTGAAGAGACATATGCGCTCCCATGGTTTTTGCACCATTATTCACAATAGCCAAGATATAGAAACAACCTAAGTGTCCCTCAACAAATAAATGGATAAAGATGTGGCATATACCTGTATCTATATCTACTTTATCGTCTATCTACTCTGTCTGTCTGTCTAATGAAATATTACTCAGCTATGAGAAAGGAGATCTTGCCATTTTTGACAACATGGATGGACCTTGAGAGAATTATGCCGTGAGATAAGTTGGACAGAGAAGGACAAACACTGTATGTTCTCATTATATCATTATATGTAGAATCTTTAAAAGCCAAACTCGTAAAAATAGACAGTAGAATGGCAGTTACCAGGGTCTAGGGGGTATGGGAGTCGGGGAGATGTTGATTAAGGGTACAAACTTGCCACCAGTAGATAAATAAGTCCTGGAGAGCTAATGCACAGCATAGTGATTACAGACAACAAAACTGTATTATCAGCTTTAAAGCTGCTAAGAGACTTGATCTTAATTGTGTCCACTACAAAAAATGAACGATAATTGCGACCTGATGGAGGTGTTAGCTAATGCTGCGGTGGTAATCAAATTGCAATGTATAAATGTATCAAATCGACAAGTTGTACACCTTAAATTTACACAATGTTACATGTCGACTATATTAATAAAAATAAAATTTTAAATAAAAAATAAAAACAAAACAAAAACCATGATTACAATTATATGGAATCTGTAATGACAGAAAGCAGACCCTTGGTTGCCTGGGGCTGGGCGGTGGGGGGTTTGACTTTGAAGGGCCTCAGGGAAATTCATACCTTTTGGGGTGATAGAAATCATCCCTATGTGATTGTGATGGTGGTTACACAGGTGTGTAAGTCTGTCAAAACTCAGAGAAAAGTATACTTTTACATACATTTTATTGTACGTAAATTATACCTCAACTTATTTTTTAAGAATTCAGAAAATAAAAAAGCTAAAATGGGAGACGTTCACAGAATATTAATACATATTTATAATAATTGCCAAAATATATAATAAGTCCTCAGACTTATAAGTCCTCCAAGAACTCAGAGGGTGTGCAATCCTGAAGTGGGGTCCCATTCCATCCTTTTGGCATCAAAACTGTTTTCTAACCATTTTATCCTGAAGTCTTATTTCTTAAACTTTTTAAGCAGAAAAGAGTCATTACAGTCTAGCCTCCCCTTGCTTCCTCAGCTAGATGGCATGCCTGCTCTTATCCTGAACAGGATTTCCCCTTTAGTCACCAATCAATACCATATTTAGCCTAGAAGTTAAGGGCTCTGCCTCTGAAGTCAGACTTCCTAGATTGCATCCCTGTTCTGCCACTTACTAGCTGTGTGACTTTGGGCAACTTACTTAATCCCTCTGTGCCTCTGTTCTCTCATCTGAAAAACAAAGACAAAAATGGTATCTCTCTCACAGAGTTATTGTGACAATTAAATGAGTTAAGGCCTTGAGATGAAGTGCTCAGAATAGTGCCTCACATAGGGCGAATATGTGAATATGTGCTGCTACTTGTTTAAATTATTGAGAACACAACCTTACAATCTGGGGGAAAAATCCCTGTTTACATTGTTAACATTTTTTGGTTAAGTTCTTAGAAGTTGTGGGTTATTAATCTCATATAATAGCCTAATTAAAGCTTTTCATGCTGCAAATAACATGGAGCTGTTTCTTCCTCTTTGCTGCCACTCCTTTCCTCAGTCACAAGAATTATTAAGTGCCAATCCTGTGTCATACTCAAATATGATTCTCTTTAATCTCTACCGTACTATGGGATCTTCACAGATAAAGAACTTATGGCTCAGAGAGGGAGATGACTCAGAGTCACACAGCCAGTAAATAGCAGAGCCAAGATTCAAGACCAGGTCTGTTTGGTTCCATGTCCTATGTCCTCTTCTCTACTGCAGCTTCTGGCGAGTAGGTCCATTTTGAGGCTCAGGTGGGTATCTTGCCAAGAGAACTATCCCCTGAAGAAATTGCATGACACAGTCCTGTGCTGGCCTCAGAAAGGCCTTCCTGAAGCAGCTAACAGGTTACTGCTGAGAGGGTAGTGCCACCCAGCCCGTCCCCTGGGCTCTCAATCATCACTAATCCTAATGCAACCCCCATGCTCCATATGACACCAGGTCTCTAGAAATGCCACAGACTGATGTCAGGTTCCCATTATATTCAGGGACATCAGTCAGCTCCAGCCTCCGTGCTCCTCCTAGCTAGGTGGACAATAGAGGCTATCCGATTTACACACAGGTACCTGTTGGCTCACTTTCCTCCTTCCTGGGCCCTTGCTATGTTCACGGCTATAGCTTGGCTCAGTGGCATTAGATGTATGAAAGAAACAGCACTGGACTTGGAGCAAGGAGCTTCTAAGTTCAGATCTGGGCTCTGCCACTTGATAGCTTTATGAGCTTAGACAAGGTTACTTGATCTGTTTGAGACTCAGTTTCCACCATCAACTTCACAAAGGTCAACGAGGGTAAATAAAACAATGATCGGAAAGCATTCACTCAGAACCTGGCACCAAGCAGCCCCTTAGGAAATGTTAAACGAAGCTGAGTCCAAGTGCACTGAGGCCACAGAAGCAAGCAGTGGAGTGAGGAGTAATCCCTCTTGGCTGTTGACTAAGGACATCACATTGGACACTTGGTTTGTTTCGTAATCTCCCTTACTACTACATGCAGATCCTTGAGGGAAAATGGGGCCTGAGACTAAGAGATCAGGAAGAAAACGAAACTCTTTATGGAGGAAGTATCTATCCATTCATCTGCTCAGCCAGTCAACAAACATTTATGGAACACCTACTATGCACCAGGTTCTGGGTGTTCAGCAATGATCAGGAAAGATAAGACCCCACTCTTGGGAGGTCCCTACTGCCTGAAGCTCACATTCTAGTGAAGACAACAAGAAACTAACACATAACCAGATTTAAGAAAATAGCTCTGAGATATCTAAGTACCGCAAAGGAAAGTAAACAAGGAGTGAGAGGTGGCATAACAGAGGAACAGAGGCTCTCATGTAAGGCATCCCAGGAATAAATCATTCGGGCTTTTACAGAAGGCTTCCTGGAGGAGGTGATCTTCAAGTGAAAACAGGTGTGGACTGGCAGCACAGCTGGGGCGACTGAAGCGAGCAAAGGCAGTGGGGTAAGGATGTACAGGATGAGGGTGAAGGCCAGCTGGAGTGGAGGGTCCCAACAGGAAATCAGAAAAGGAAAGACAGGGAAGGCTTCTGGGGTGAGGGCCTGAGAGCAGGAGAAGCATCTAGGCCGCTGGTCAAGCTAAGGCCTGCTGAACCTAGGGCAAGGCTGCTGAGCTAAGCTACACTTCCATGGGGTGGGAGGGACACTCAGGGGCTCCCAAGGTGGCCAATGGCAAGCAGTGACTGGGGCTCTGTCCCCTAAGAAGGCAGCAGGCCTAGGATACTGAGCCAGGAGAGAGCAGCTTCCCACCGTGGGTTAAAGGACAACTGCTTTGAAAGACGATGAGCCACTGGACATGGCTTAGCCATTCAGGGCTTGACTACTTGGCCTTCGACAAAATGGTGCGTGGGACAGCAAATAGGAAACCACGGTGTCTAGTCCCTGCCCAGGAGCACGTAGCTACCCAGCATGAAAGGCAGTCATTCAGGAAGGGCTCTGGTGCCTTCCAAACTGCCTGGGCTTTGGGGAGATGCCTTCTCCTCCATGAGAGTGTCTAACCCATGGGGCAACACAGAGCCTGCCTGTAAGCAGAGATGGGAGGACAGTGAGGGCCTCTGCTCCAAAATAAACAATGTGCTGAGGCGACACTGACCATGCCTTTCTTTACCTTGGCAATCTCATGCCCATACCTAAATATAGACGCTTGTGCAGAATAGGTATCTGCTTGCTGCCCAGAATTGGTGCAGTCCAACTTACAGCAGAAGGGCACAGCGTTAAGACTCCAGAAGCTTTTCACTACGTGTTGCTGGAATCTCAAGTTTCTTTCTTGTTCAGATTAAATGAACATCCTTTCTGCAGGTAAAGATGACAGACAGCCTGGCAAAGGGGCACAACCATGCCAATATGCAGCTTTTCACTAAGAGAGAGGGGAAGGCATGGAGCCCCACGGCCCCAGCTGAGGCTTTCCTCTGGTCAGTACTTTTCCAGCCCAGACAGCTCAAAAGGGTTGCAATTTTTGACTTTTCCTTTGTGGTTACACATTTGTAATGGTGGGAAACCTGGGCCTCAAGATGTGCTCCAAGTTTTTTTAATTGGCTATTGCTTGCAAGAGCTTAAAAAATTTAAGAGCAGAAAAGAAAGGGTAGTTTGTTCTCTTAATAAGTATTTTTTAAAAAATCCGCTTTATAAACAATTCAGTTTTCTGCTTCTGATGGTTTTTTGTTTTTTTTTTTGTTTTTTGTTTTTGTTTTTTGTTTTTGCTCTTTTCTCTTTCTTGGTTCATTGATCAACAACAGGCGCAAAGTTCAGAAGGCTGCACTTTGGTTAAGAGACAAAAGAACAAATGTGACTTCAAAAATTAACATCTTTAAAGAATCAGCTCTATATATTCCCTCCCATCTCAGAAAGCAGTTTTAATGACAGTTTTTAGTCATTTCAGGAAGAGTTTCTGCTTCAATATATTTATGTAATCGCTGACTGTTTTTAGAGAATGGGGCTTTTTCTCAGAGGTCCCAAACTATCCTGAGAAGAAGGGAAATGAAAATTCACGTTGGGAACAACATTAAACCCAGGCAGAAGAATAACAGAAAGCGAATATATGGGTCTAACTCTTTTAAAATCACACTTAAAAATCACTTTATCTTTCTTAATAAATTATTGCAAGCTGGACTGGGGGGAAAAAATCACTCCAGAGGAGATTTACAATATAAATAACCACTAAGAGATCATTTTCTTTGTTTTTGTTGGCACGGGTCTTGCTGAGTTTAAATGAACACTCACAGCGATGATGAAAGGAGCTGGAGAAGAGGAATGGGGGGATAAACAGCTCAGTGTGGCCACCAGTGATTGAGACGGCTCCCAGCCCAATGTGCCTCCCTGTCCCTGCAGGCCACACTGTGTGTGTGTGGGGTGGGTCCGTAGGGTGGGGTGAGGGTGTTGTGTCTGCCCTCTGACCCACTGGAGGTTGCAATTCCGGGTCAGGGACTCCAGGGTGAAGAGCACTGCTTTCTGCTCTGCCCAAAGGCACTTCTTTGGGCTGTCCTTGTCTTGGGCTTTTTTTCCCGTCCTTCTTTCTCAGGCTGGGGCCTGTTCTCCCCACCCCTCTGGGACACCTTCCAGGTTAGCATCCTGGTACCTCGTGTATAGGTGAGCCAATGCTAACAATGAGGGCTAGGGAGTGGTATACAGACAAATGAACAAAACTCAGAGCTGCCACCAAAGCCCCTCTATTCTATTAACAAAATAGCTCATTTTTCCTGCCTGCGGACTGCACATCAGGCACTGTGGTAAACATGACTCTATGTTATCTAGATCCATCCTCACCCTATGGCGAGACAGGTGTTCTCATTAACTTTGGGGAAAGGGCTTGTGTTCTCAGCCACCGACTCCAGCTCCCTCTCTGTCCTCCTCCTCTCTTTTGAGCCCCCAGGACACTGTGCTTCTGGTTTACTCACTGCAGATGATGCACTCAAGGCCAATGTCTGCAGCATCTCACACAGTGCTTGGCATCAATAAATCATGCTCAAGAAATGCTTGTTGAATGAGGGAATAAAAGAAAAGGCCCACTCTCAGCATGGAATCACGCATGTAAATTCTCTTCCTGAATTTTGAATCTCAAGCACCCTGAGGGCAGGATGACTCTTTTTCCTGCAGTGCCTCACAAAATCTAGCACGGGAGGCTTAGTGATAAATTGGTCTGTCAGTTGGTATAAAATGCAATCATTTCGGTTCTCTGTCTTAACAAGTGATCACCTACTAAAGTGATGATTCCGGGGAAAATGAAATAAGTTTGATGATTAAATTAATTAAATTCTATGCCAACAAGTGTTTAGAACAGTGTCTGACACACAGTAGGCACTCAATAAATGTCGGCTGCTGCTGTTATTATTAGACCATTTTTAGCTATTTAAGAAACTTCAAAATGCTATATTGCCAGGGTGGAGCTTAGTGAGAGCCAAAACACAGGTCTGTGGACCATCTGATTATTCCTTGGGTTTAAGGACATTTACAAGAGGGTGAGTACTCTTAGTGTCATCTGGCAAAGGACAGGTACAAGGAAGTAGAGTGTACCTGTGAAGAAGGTGCTTGGCCTCCCAGGTGGTTTGCACCCCAGCCTATTCACACACAGGCGGGGAGGTAAATGCCAAGTATGAGGTGAGAGTGAGGTCCCCTCACCTCTCAGGCTAATAGGACACATGTTCTAAGTCCTCGTGCCCCACCACAACACCTACATTGGCTATACACCTTGCACAGTAACCTCCTTTTCCCCCTGAGTGCCAGGCCAGGCCAGGCAGGACAACCAGGTTTTCGTCTCTCTCGACTCTGTAACTTACTAGCTGATAGCACTGGAAAGATGAAGCCTGACTGCCTGACTCCACAGTCCTGTGATGAGGGGATACTCATGGGGACTGCGAGGAGGAAAGCAGTCCTCATTTTAAAGAGTAAAACAAATGTGAATGGTTATTATTCGTTATTAAGAAGAATTGAAGAAATAAAAATTGTGGCTAAGTGGGGGTTGAGAGGGCAGTGGTGATCTCAGGGGAGGGGCACATTTCATGATGAGGTCCGTGTTGGGTGCTGGTTGGAGAGAATTTAGGTTTTTCTTGCATTTCTGTTTTCGACTAAAGCAAATCATTACTTCATAATTCAGCATCTAAGTTTCTCAGAAAACAGATGAAAGGAGGTCTGGAAGCGACTTCTGGGCCAAGACACAGCTCAGTTCATTATGGCTCTTTAAATTAAAAAGGTTGCACTTCCTAAAAAGTTTATCTTAGAGTGTTCAACACATTGACTGGCAACATGCTCCACAGAAGGAAGTCTGCAGATACACACCCTGTACTTTTTCTGCTGAGAACACGTTCCTGCTTGCAAGGCCTTGCTCGCCCTGTGAGCTGCTCTGACAAATGATTTAATTGTTCAAAGCAGACAGTTTGTTTAGTCATGTCTGCTGAGGTGGGAAGGATATTACAACACATCTGTGCTGGCTCTTTCTGCATGGGGCATCCAGTCCTTGGGCCTCTAAGCTAACACCCTCCAGCCATAGTGAGAGGCATCCCCATAAAAGCCAATGGCACACCTGCTCCAACGCTTTCAAATTAAAAAAGAATTCTGCATGAGAGAAGTCTATGCGCTCTTCTTCTCTCATCAGGAGAGGACACTGAAGCTCAGTCATTGTGAGGGTAAAAACAGGAAAGCAGGGTGCCTGAAACTGACTGAGTGTCACAGAGCAGTCTTGGCCTCAGCACCCTAGGGTGGAAATCCAAACTCCTCAACCAGGCTGGCTTTTGAGGTACAAAATATGACCCTCAGGCTCTTAATTCCTAACCCTTACTTTCACCCTCTTGTCCAGCTACAATAAATAGTTCCCACTGTCACCTGGATGCACCATGCCCTGTTTTCAACCGTGCTTTCATTGTAGTATTTCTCTTACCTGAAATGTCCCCCAGGCTCACCTTTGCACTTTGCATCTGTTTTACAGAAAGCCTTTCCCCAACTCTCTTGTCCCCACTGACATTCTGACTGGTTATGTCGTTATGAGTCCAACATTTTATTTATGACTTCTCTTCTGTTTGTCCTTGAATTGTGATTTTATTCTTGTAATGTTGTTTTTAACTTTCTACACTTACTTTGTATTGGCTTCTCTACTGGACCTGACATTAGACTGTGATGTCAGAGATGAGCCTTTTTACTATAGTCTCTCAAGGTCTCTGGTGGTGGCTGGCACACAGGAGGTACACGACTACCTGACTTCCTAGATAAATGATTGTAAGCTCTCTGAAGGCAGGATAGATGACTTATGTTTCTGTAAGGTATGTGCCATTACAACTTTGATATACTTGGACACATTAGCAGGATCTAATACTTGCTGATTCAGTAACAGCAGCTCACTAAATATTTGCTGAATGAAGTCAACATTCTTGTGGGCTGAAAACTAGTTTGAAAATGATTACCTTTCAAACTGGAAAAGCAGAACCTTACTTCATTAATGTGTTCTTTTTCTTTGCTGTGTATATTCCCAAGGTCCCCAAAATGGGAAGGTGACAGAAAGCTCAAAACTGAAGTAGAAAAGACTATATGGGTGATCTTCAAGCAACAAAGTAGGGAAGATTTAATGATTCAAGCTAATAGGCAGGGAAATAGAATTCATCCCAAATCAGTTCAGTGTTACAGTTCCGCACAGATAATAGTGATAAATCTTAAAGCAGGAAAGTACTGAACTGTTTTGTTAGCAGTTAAGGTCCTTTGTAGAAGTTCCTTAAACTTTGATATGTTTGCTTCCTGAATAAATACTATGGGATTGCACATCAGAACAATCATGCTATGAACACAAATCTTAGTGTTCCTCCCCATGCAATCCTGATACACACTGATAAATGCTGTGAAGCATTTGCATAACAAAAAATAGTTCAGTGCCACTGATATTCAGGAGTTAATTCCTAGGAATGCAAATTCTTAATTATGGGAAATAGTCACTCTGGGATAGGTGTAAGAAAATGGCATTATCTCCATAATGCAAAGATGGTTCAACATAAAGAAAATCTAGTAATTCAATATACCACACTTCTAGTTTTTACAAATGGTTAAAAAATTTAAACATCTTGATAGACGTAGAAAATGTTTCTAACATTCACTCAAAATTTTAATAAAACAGCAAATATATAACCAAAGGAAGCTTCCTTAACCTAGTAAAACCTGGAGCAAATATCACAGTAAATGGTAAAACTTCAGCATCCCCAGTCATGAGAGGAACGACTCGAAGCATAATGCTTAGAGAGGGTATGTGCCCCTCCACACTACCTTGCCCTGTGCATCTCTTCCCTCTAATTGTTCCTGAGTTGTGTCCTTTCATAATAAACCAGTAATCTAGTAAGTGAACTTGTTTTCCTGAGTCCTGTGAGCTGTTCTTGCGGTTACTGAACCTGTTAAGAAGGTGCTGGGAACTCCTGATTTGTAGCCAGGTCAAACAGAAGTTGTGGGTACCCTGAGGACTCGCTACTTGCAACTTGTGTCTGGAATGGGTGGTGAGAGGGCAGTCTTGTGGGACTGAACCCTGAATCTGTGGGATCTCCAGGTAGACAGTGTCAGAATTAAATTGAATTGTAGGACTCCCAGTTGGTGTCCACAGAGAATTGGAGAATTGTTTGCTGTGGGAAAAACACCTACACATTTGGAGTATTCTATGAGTAAGGAGAAATAGTTCTTCCTTTCACTGAGTCTAGTCAACTACCACAATAGCATTTTAGATCCTCAAACTAATCTTGTGATAGAAGCAGAATCTCTATTTTGTATGTGAGGAAATAAAGGCTACCAAATTTCTCAGTACCTGACTATACCTAGATATCGCACTGGCTGCATAAAAGATGCCCGATCCATCAACAAACAAGAGGGTATCTATCAAATATGATGACCAGGGAATAAAAAGAACCCCACAAATTACTGTGAAGCTCTTATGAATAAAGTCAATCACTCAGAGTAAAGAGGAGGGACACTTTGTTTCTGCTCAAGAAATCTGCTAATGTGAGATTTGAGCAGACAAAGAAATAAATGCTGCTAAATTCCATGCCAAATCCTGAAGCAACTGGGGACAATACAGAATGTATGAGATTTGTTTCTATGTTGTCATTTTAAGCATCTGCTCACTAAAAAAGAGTTGTGCTCCTAATGATCTGGAAAGTACGGACCCTCACCTGGAGGATGACAAGATAGTGGGGGGTTGCTACAAACTCGGAATGCATAGTATTTATTAGTAGCGTTAAAAACAAACTACATTATGAGAATTTTTCTGTTTTTCTGAGAAACATGTAGCAGTTGCTGCCATTTTATATGACGCTTTTCTATTTCTAGTATATGTCATAGTGGAGGGAAAGTCCCAATCCCATTTTTTTGCACTCCCAATCGGTTTTCCCAGTAGTGATGGTAGTGGAATGGGCTGCTCTGTTGGTGGCTACAAGGAGATGCCTTCCTTAAACCTTCCCGCTTCAAATTCAGTTTAACTAAGCCACAGTTAACCCACGGGAGCCAGTTAACTAGTTAGTCAGTCAACCTGCCAGGGAGACAATCAGAGGAAGGGCACACAGAACAGTGGAGACACTTGGAGTTCCTTTTGGTGGAGACATTCACATGAGAAATATAGAGACTGTTTCAAGCTGCTTTTGAACTGAGACTTTTAAAAATTGTTTTGTCTGTTTTGGCCTGGGGCTACATACTTAAAATGATAAAAGCAGTTCTTTCAACTCTGCTTTAAATCATTGAGTTCCCACAGCTAGTGTCTACACGCAGAGCACTTATGGCTATAGAAAAGAAAGGAGGCGGGGGGCTGGGGCCAGGAGGTGTTGCAGTTAGTATCAGACTGGAGGAAACACAAGGTTATGTGTCTACCAAGGCCCCTTTCTCTGTCCCTTGTCATAGGTTTGGTTGATTTCCCCCTCTTCTTTTCCAGTTTTTCCATGTTAGCTGGGTTTAGCCATTGTTGTTTTGGCTGTATTCAGAGATCAAGTGTGGTATAATTATTCTAACATCACAAGGTGAAGTTTTGTTTCCAGAGCCAACATTTTAAAACCTGTGCTACTTTCCCAATGCCAATATCACCAGAGCACTTCCTTTAGAGTATGTGAACGGAAATCAGTACCAGGGCAATGCTGTAAATTAGGTTTCACCTAAAACCCGCCCTCTCAAAGGCAAACCAACATTTAGGGCTCCCTGAGGAATGGCAGGGCAGATTTTCCCATTACTCTAAATCAAACACTGTGGAGTACTTCACCTCCGCCTAAAGGTAGACTAGAAACGATTAAACATATGGTAAAAATTAAAAAGCATCCTCTCCCACCCTCTGTCTAGGACTAGAGATGGGCTAGTTGGCTGTGCCTCATATGTGACGGGCGACCAACACAGAGGGTAAAATAATCTTTGTTTAAGAATTTTATGAAGGTTATTTAACCACAATTGAACCTACCACCTCCACCCCTGCCCCAAGAACGAGGAAAGAAAGGTACTAATTTATGTTACAGGCCATTTACAAAACCATTATCATGTCTCTGGTTGATTCTTAAAACTTGGGCTCATCTCAGGAATGACTCAATTTGGGCATTATAAGCACCTGAGGAAGCATTTCCTATACAACACAAAATTATGTCAGCATTTACAAGGTACTTTACAAAGTGTGATCACATTCTTTCATTAGCCCCTCTGAAAAGCCCTACAAAATATCAGTATGTCCACTATAGAGGTGAAGAAACAGGCTGTGGGAGGAAAAGCCAGTGGCTTGAGGCCACACATCTGGTGGGTGGCATGTTGGTACCTGACCCCAGCTCTCTTTGATTCTAGATCCAGAGCTGTCTATTAATTTGTGAAAAGGAGACTTCAAACACCAAATCGAAACAGTGTGGGAGTTCACAGTCTGTCTATATCTCCTGGCAGCCCTACCAACACCACCATGCTTAAATGCAGGAACATCAGACTTGGAGTAGAGCACACATAGTGAGCATGTGATAGGCTGGTTGAAGGTTGTGATGTGTTTGACTTCACTATTCACAGTCACATGGAACTGCCCAGTAAACAAGTGTAAAATTGGGTGCACCATTTTGATAGAATTTAGTCTAAATTCCATTAATAGTCATGTACGTTGCCTTGAGGCCTTACTACTTCTGTTCCAAGCCCCTCCCAGCCCTATGCAGCTCTTCACAGGAGTGTCTCAGTGGCCTTCCACACCCCTTGCTGATTCAGTCAGCCAACCTGCAGAGCTGTGAACTCCATGAGGCTCATCTACTCGTCTGACTGGTTGAGAAGTCTTGAACTTATTCAGAAATTCCCCAATGTCTCCTAGCACAGAAGCATCTTCCAAATTACTGTAAGCCCATTTCTAGTTAGGAGAAAGGATTAAAGACACAAAGGGGTAGAGAGCTGCAAAAACACACAACCCTTGGATTTGGGATGTCAGGGTTCCCTGACACTCCACCAAAGAGATCTGCCAGTCTCTGGTGAGGCTTAACCCTTAACTAGGAACATTTCCAAAGAGAAGATAACTAGATGAAAGGAGATGAATGGGCTTAGGAGGCATAAAAATCTCCTCCCAAGAATAATTTTGTATTGCTGGGTTCTGGGCATAGGTTCTAAGGAAAGAAAGATCTTAAATGGAACTCTGGCTTGGACACGTATTAACTGATGGCCTGGGGGCAAGTCACATAAACTCTTTGTCCCTCAGTGTCCCTTTCTATAAAATGAGGATAATAATGGTAGGTAATCTCATGGGGTAGTAATGAAGACCGATGACATCAAAAGTTAGTACAATACCAGTAGGCACTCAAACATTTATCTGTTTTGTTATTGTTGTCAGGAACAGCACTCTAAAGTCACTAAATGCATGGACAATTTCCCACAAAGCTTTCTGGCCATGCAAAGTTTATCCCATGGCAGGTCATAGCAGCAGAATACAAAGAGACTATTTGGATGCAGAGTCTTGCATCAGAGGATCTTCAATGTCCTTCACTCAGCTTACTCCTTCCTGCTACCCTGTCATTCATTCTATGTGCCTTCCTGTCCATCTAGAATTTTTTAACGATTCTTCTCTACCACCACTTGTCCATAACTTCTGACTGTCTGAGTCACCACCTCTGTGACACTTCTCTAAGCTACTCTTTTCCAGGCAGGCCCCAGCCAAACTCTGATTTCTCTTAGTACTTTATCAGTGTCTAGCATGTACAGCCAATGTTCTCATACATCTAATTGTTTCATGTATTACTGGCCTCCCCAACTCATTACTAATGGCAACTAACTTCTGCTTAGTGCTTTACAGATCTTAAATGCATTATACCTATCATCTCATGATCTATGATCTGTTGAGACTGTCTCCCCAAGACCTCCGTTGGGCAGACATCTTTACCGTCATCTCATGTAACAGAGAAAGCGACTGCAAATCCAACAGTCTGTAGCTGTCCACCCTGTTCTTCTCCTTCTCCAGTCCCCACGTGTGGCTGAAACAACAGCTACAGGCCCCCCTCACCCCCACCCCATCCCACGCCAATGGTTAGGCTAACACAGCAGCCTTAAGTGCTAGAAAATGCTCACTTGCTTGTAGAATGCTGAGCCCCTGGAAAGAACCCCAGCAACTGTGCTGAACTCTTAGGGGTGAGTGGAGGGAAGATGTGAGGTAGAGGGGGGTAACGGTTCCTATTAAATGCTGACTTTTCAAAGAAGGAAAAAAACCACGTCTCAAACACATTGTTGGTTACTGACGAGCTGAGGTCATCATCCACAGAGTGCATGTAACCAAGTGTGTCAGGTCATTGCAAATGCTGCTGCAAGGTAAGAGGGCAACCTCGGAGGCACAGAGTTTGCGTGCTGAGGTCCTCCTTTAACCATATGCTTGTTTGTTTTGGGGCCATTTCCTCCCCTGGTCTGTGAGCTACTCCAGGGCAGGGGTGTGTCTTCCTCATGCCTATTCTCCTAGCAGATCTGGTACAGCGCCTGGCACGGCAGCCACTATTAGTAGCCATAGGGTTACTGTTGAGCAGGTACTTACTGCCAAGCTGTAAGCCAAAAACTCTTACAGGGATTATATCTCTTTAATCTTTAAAATGTCCCGATGTGGGAGGAGGGTGTATCATCTCCATTTATTTACTGAATGAATACACAAAAGGGAGACAGTGGCATTTTAGACATGCTAGTTCTCTACTAGAATATTGCTGGAGAAGGGATTTTAACCTGGGGTCCCCCAACCATGGTAGAGCAGCATGTTGAGTAAAGGGGCATATCATGGGGTCTATCTGAAGTGAGTTCAAATCCTAGCTCCTCTCCTTTTCAGCTGTGGGAGTCTGAGCAAGTTTACTGAATTTACTGAGCCTCAGTTTCCTTGTCTTAGAAAATTCTTCTGAAAATTAAAAAAATTTAAGTGCAAAAATCTCAAGCACATAGCTGCCATTTGAGTATCTGACAGGCTCCCTCCTTCCCTTATTCACTGCAAGACCAGCGCAGCCTCCAGCTGTGTATGAATGTGGTCCCAAAGCTATTTCCATTTAAAACTGCCAAAAAATTGTGTAGTTTCACAAAAAATTGTGAAAGTAGGGAGGGGAAGGAGAAGTGAAGATAATTGAGTTGAAACAAAAAAAAATATATTTAAGGTAGTATAAAAACTCCTCTTACCAACTGACTTCAATGATGACTGCAAGTAACATTGTGAGCATGAATGTAAGACAGCCTGTACCCTTTTTAGCCCTCAGCACTGAGAAAGAGTTGGCTACGACAGTTTCTCAAGTCTATTCTAAGAATAGCATCCGGAGAAAAGCTGAGTAAGACTCGCTAACCACAAATATTCTGCTAAGGAAGCACGGGGTCTGAAATAATTAACTCTCATCTACTTATTTCTTTATCATTAAAATGGGATTATAATTGTACCTAGGTTGCTTATATGACAGAAGGTAGCTGTTAGCTTTTTGTGGTATTAAGATCAGAAAATTTATTGTTGGAAACATGGACCCAACTCCCTCTGTCCTCTCCTCCCTCCCAAGATAAAGTCAGAGAGCTTCAGAGGCTACAGTATTTTCAAACAATAACAGCTCACTGGTCAGGGGATTTATACCCTGGGAAGTCTGGCAAATTGGAGTTTCAGAATTAAAATTCTGGATTAAAAAATGTTTGAGGCTCAATATGGGATAGTGCTGTACTCTGTGTGTTTGTTCACATATGTAGAGGTTTTCTTTTTAAATCTTGATTAAAATTTTTATTAGGCTAGTATTTCAAAATTAGGAGTTTTGAGATCAACAGGTCTTTTCCCTCCATTAACCAGGTGAGAAAATTGGGGTTGAGAGAGATTAAGGTTGTTTCTATCATTTACCTTACCATTTAAATTCAATACTTAAATAATTGTTAAAACTCAATACAAGCTGTTCTCTTTTAATTAACTACATTGACTTTGAGGCTCATAACAAGCTTTTCTCCATGCTTCAGCAAGCCCTGATTGTCAGTTTGGGTATGGGCCACTTTGGGAAGGCAGAGGCTGTCAAATGTTTACTCTAGAATATAACAATTCCCAGATAGATGTCCACCTATATCCCAGGCTCTGGCCAAAGTTGATGTATCAAAGCAAAGAGCAATAACAGTGACTTGCAACGAGATCATTCAGTATCATATCTTTACCCTGGCATTTAGTACTCACAGCATGGTTTAATCAACCTTTCTAGCTTTATTTCCTGTCCTCCTTTCCTGGTGCCTCATCCTCTTTGTGAAAGCCCCCAACCCTACAGGCTGAACCAGAACCAGAACCCAAGGAAGCCCCATAGTCCCCTTTCTCTCCTTCACCCCTCAACCAACCAATCACTGGGGCCTGTAGATTCTATCTTCTCAATTCATCCACTTATTTATAGCCTGCTCTTAGCCAAGCTGCTGTCCTCCTTGAGCCAGCCTATCATCTCTAATCTGTCCTGCACCCCATGGCCATCTTTTTGAAGCAGGGATCTGATAATGTCACCCTGCTCAAAACCCTCTGGTTCTCCCCATGGCTCTCAACAAGAAATGTCTGTGTCCTGTGTAACTGACCAAGCCTTATCTGACCCAGCTCATCTGTGCCTTAGTCTTGCTGCTCATCCTTCCCAGCTCTGCTGACAGATGCTTGTCTATCTCAGCTCTCAAGTCATAGACATCAACTCCCTCTGTGCTGTGTCTGTCTCCACAGCTGGACCAGATATCCTTAAGGACAAGGACAAAGTCGTTTTTTTCACTGCCCTAAAAATCCTTTGTGCTCCACCTACTTGTCCCTTCTTCTCACCAGTCCTTGGCAACCACTGCTCTTTTACTGCCTCCACTGGTTTGCCTTTTCCAGATCATATTGTTGGAATAGTATAGTATATGGCCTTTTCAGACTGGCTTGTTTTACTTAGTAATATGCATTTAAGTTTCCTGTCTTTTCAAGGCTTGATAACTCATTTCTTTTTAGCCCTGAATAATATTCCATTGTCTGGATGTATTACAGTTTTTTTGTCCAATCATCTACTAAAGTTGGGTTCCCCAACCCCAGGACTAGCGAGCAAAGCATTTGCAGCAGCTCCCCAGCACTAGCATCACTGCCTCAGCACCACCTCAGATCATCTGGCATTAGATTCTCATATAAGCACCAGTCCCTAGTGCCAAAAAGGTTGGGGACCGGTGTACTAAAGGACATCTTGGTGCTTCCAAGTTTTGGCAATTATCAATTCAGCTGTTATAAATATCTGTGTGCAGGTTCTTGTGTGGACATAAGTTTTCAATTCATTTAGGTAAACAACAAGGAGCATAATTGCTGGATGGATGATAAGAGTATGCAGTTTTATAAGAAACTGTCAAACTGTCTTCAAAAGTATCTGTACCTGTAAGAGTTCCTGTTGCTTACATCCCCACCAGCATTTGGTGTTGTCAGTGTTTTGGATTCGGGCCTTCCTAATAGGTGTGTAGTGATAGCTCATTGTTGCTTTAATTTGTAACTCTCCGATGACAAATGATCTGGAGCATCCTTTCAGATGCTTATCTGCCATCTGTATACCTTCTCTAGTGAGATGGGGATATAGGTGAGGACTCATCTCAGAGTCTGAAGCACCTGACACAATGGTTGGCAGAGAGTTGGTGCTCAACAGACATCAGCTTAGGAATTATGTCCTATGTTAAAAGGAAAAAAAAAAAAAAGGAATGTGAGCTGTTCCTAAAACATACCTCCTGGCTCCCATGCCTTTAATTCTGGCCATTCCACACACTCACTGCATATGCCACCCAAATATCAGGATGTTTTAGGTTTCTAGCAGCCCGCAGTGGTTTTAAGCCCCCATAATATTCTGTTGCTCAACTTTTCTTCTGGTGTAGACTGTATATAGACCGTATTTAGCTATGCAAAACAGTTTACTATCTTATCTCTCATTAAGCTGTAAGCTCTTTTGATCAGTAGGACTCATTTTATTCACTTAAAAACATTATCATTTAAAATATTTCCATACAATAAAAAACTGACTTTTTTGGTGAATAATTTTGAGTTTCAACACATAGATATGTCTGTGTAACCACCACCACCACCACCACAATCTCACTCACTTTCAATTCCCTCACTGCCCCTGGACAATGTCCTGTCACTATACAAGTTAAGACATGTTGATTAGAATTGTACCATTTCTCAGTTAAGACATGAACACTCTGAAAGTGGCAAGTTTTGTCTTTTCTTGAATTAAGACTAAAATTCAATTAATATCAAATCCTCTCAAGACTGATGCATTTTAAAACCTTGACCAGATACACCTGGCTGTTTCTCTTATTTGGAACATTATTCTCTCTTCTCACCGTTCTACCCATATATACCAGCACCCAGATCAAATTCTCTTTCATGATGCCTTCCCCACAGCCCCCATTAACCCTGCTCTTCTCTAAATTCTCTTCCCTGATGCACTTAATCCTATACTGCCAAATATACACACAATAATTAGTCACAATGCTTGTCCTTGTCTTTTCCACAGGATCATGGCTCTAGACAGGAACCCAGCCTTTTGTTTCAAATTCTCTTTGTGGCTATTCATGTGCTATGCCAGGGGCTGGATGAACTCACATCTGCCCAAAGGCTCTTAAAAGCAGAGCAATTCTAAATGCCCTACTCAATCCACTGTCAACCACAGAAACAAATGCAGTGAGCACTTTCTGGCCTTAGTCATCTTGACAGTGAGTAGCTTACACAACAGAGTCATGGTTGAGTTGGCTAACATATAGTCAATGCATCAGGGAGGTTCAGCATGAGTGACAAGAGTGGGTGGCATTTCATGGAAGAGGCTGCCACATCTCATGTTTCCCTCTCCCAGTAGGAAAATCACCGAGTTCCTTCTGCTGAAGGGAATAAAGCCTGAACATAGGAAACTGCTTGTTGATCTGAAAAATGGAAAGTATCCCAAGGAAAAGAACTACTAATGTCAATCTTCAAAGGTAATGTTACTTCTCTTACAAATCTGGAAATGGGGAAAAAAAATATTTTGCCTAATGGATGAGAGCATGGGCCCTAAAGTCACACTGGCCAAACTCAAATTTTGACACTATCATTTTCCCTAGGTATGTGATCTTGACTAATAACTTCATCTATTTGTGCCTCCCTATTCTTTCTATAAAACAGGCATATTAATACCTTTAAAGAGTAGTTGTGAGGATTAAATGAGATAGTTGTAGTGAAACACTAAATACAATACTTGAGATCAGTAGATTTTTGTAAAATAGTAGCTACTATTTTTATTCTTGCCGTTGTTATGCTCTCTACCTTCCACAAAGCATTTCACATATTATTTCATTTGATCTTCACAGTTATTTTGAGATAGAACATTCATCCCATGTGAAGGCAGAACCAAAGCTCAGAGCATGGATGGACATCATATGTGACCTGGTTTTGAGGTCCCTTTGGCCAGATCTCAGCATCAGGCTCTGAGGCCCTTGACCCTGGGTAGAATTCAGAGATTGAAAAACTGTCTCTTTTACTTCTAGTACTTGGCCTATGAAGTGAGAAAGGGCTCCAGCACTCAAGGATGGCTGGTTGGTGGAGGGGAGGGGGTGTGGGGAGCAGGGGATACAGAGGTGGGGGAAGGGTTGGGGGAGATTCAAGAGTCAAGCCAGTTGTAAAGTTAAGGAGGCACTCAAGACCACTGGGTGGGCGAAGCCACAGATGCTGGTAAATTATCCAGGGCAGCTAAGACCCCAAATGGCATGTCATGATGAGTTTAACATTTACACTTTAAGCTATCAATTCTACCCCCAAGTCTGGAAGTTGGACTGCCAACAACAGCACAGTCAAAAACACAGAGTGAAAAGAGAGCAGAATCAATTTTTGTTTCATGTTGACAATGTGCTGTTTTCAGCATGAAAACCTGGATAAAGGATGCAAAAAAAGGGGAGGGGTTTGGGGTGGGGCTGTGCTCCAAAGCAAGCTTCTCTTGGCTGACTCCTACTTACTGTGATGGATGTGGGCAGGGGGCGGGGAGAATCCCTTAAGGAGAGAAGGGAGCTCTGGAGACCCTGGGGCCAAACCATCCTCCAGGAAGGCCTGAACAGGCACCCCAGTCAGTGTCTGTACCACCTGGAGTGGATGTTTTAGGTGTCTATTTTCTCTCTTCCCTTCAAAAGGCTGAGCACAAGTAGGGTTGGTTAGGGAAAGAGTTAGGGAACCTCAAATGAGAAAGTTTGGTTCATTAGCCATAACTCTACTTAGGATTTATTTTGGGGGGGGGGTTTTGTTTTTGTTTTTTAAACTTGGGGAAGGGGCAACACTACAAAGAAAAACAAGAGGTAATACTGTAAAATATATGTTCAGGTATGAATGTAGTGAATTGTTCTGCTTGAGAGCTAGTGGATATCTATTTCAGACAAGGCAGCAGGTCCCAGAGATCCTGTGGCCTGATGGGAGGGGTAGGTGCCATTCTTGGGCCGGATGAAAGAAAGATGATCCTGAAAGGGGGGGAAGATATACGATTTCAAGTAACTCTGTGTCAGGCACGTACTTTCCTTCTGATTTCTGCAGACACCAGCTGGCTGGGGGAGGGGGAAAGAAGGCAGGCAGAATGAGAGAGGATCTCCCCAGTGGTGGAGGCAAACAGGAGAAACCAGAAGGAGGAGGAAGTCAGTCTGGGTTCAAAGAAATCAACTTAGAAACCTTCTCTTATAAAAATAGACATGGGTAAATCCTAGCTTATTTATATCATCTGTTCGTGATCACTATCAGAGTCCTGGGCTGAATCACAAGACCCAGTAAATAATCCTTACAAGTATGGGGCACTGGCTGCCTGATTTATCAGAAGATATTTGAAACACCACTGGAGCAACTGAGTCAGGGAAAATTTGAGTGCTGGCACCAAACAGTGCACTTGCAAGTAGATCTCACTTTACAGAAACAGATAGGTTCCTGAAAAGTTGGCTCTAAAATGAATTCAATTAACGAAGTCATATTTTCCTAGTGAATCATATTTTAAAACTAGAGATGGAATGGGGGAGGAGTGGGCAAAAATACAAACAAAACAAAACAATGGTGACCCTAAGACTAAATAAAAACCCCTTTCATTCAGCAAACATTAAAATGTAACTTACTTAAGAGGCCATTGTAAATGCTTATAAAATAGAAACAATGTGTCAGCAAATGTGTCTAGTGCCTGTAATAGACAAGGAATCGCAACAGGCGTCCTCGGGATATGAAGACCCTGGTGCCTGCTCCTTGGGAGCTCACAATCTGGAACACTGAATGTTGCATCAGAAAACATCCCCCTGGATGGAGACAAGGGGCACACAAAGGGTCATCTGGCCCTTTAAGTACTATCTGGGCTTGGAACAGCTCTGCCTCCCTCCAGCCAGCAGAAGCCAACCAAGTTCTCCTTTAACTATACCTTCTCAGAACCTCCGTGTAAAGGCTAAAAGCTCCTGGCCATGTGGTGCTATATCATAATTGCTATTTATTTAACTAACTTGAAGAAGAAGAAAAACATACCTCATGATTTGGGAGTTTTAATAAAATAAAAGTTAAGGTACTTACAGCTCTCTGAAAAGTTAAAGGCCTGTGCAACCCAAGGGGTTATTTTAAACTTTAAAGGGCATTTGCTGAAGGGAACTGTTTGTTTGGGAAAAGCCTACTTCCTGCTACTTTATACTTTCTTGCACATAGAATACTGGCATTAGTGACAGGAACAGATACCTAATTTGTTATTAGTTTTGTAAGTGCAGATCATGGCATACTGAATTTGCTTTAAGCAAGGAACAAATACTTCTGACATAAAGAAGGTGTCCTCTCTATGTTAATCACAATGTTCCATATCCACAGAACGCAGGAATATTAGCTTGAAATATGCTATATCCCTTAGACACTGTGTGCCTCAGACACTAGTAACACTATGGGGGTCTGCCCATAGTAAGAATGAAACCCTTTCTGGCACTTCTGACTTAGACTGAAGGTGTACAAAATGCCAGATTAAAAAGCACATTTTTGAATAAACACTTTTTTTGTTTCAATTCCATAGTGATGAACCAAGGTGTGGCTGAGACTATCCTAATATCCATTCTTCCCTTCTTCCTTTTACTGACAAAATTTTTCCCAGTTTTTTAGTAGCAAGGTACATGGCTGCCCTGTAGACTACATTTCCCAGCTTGCCTTACATCACAGGTGGCCATGTGACTGTTGTCCAATGGGATGCGAGAAACTCCCGGGTCATGTCCTCTAAAAGGGAAACCATTTGCCCTCCACTTTCTCTTCCTCTTTCTGCATTCTGGAGTATGGACTTAGCATTGCCCAGCCATCTTTGAAACACCCAGCAGAGCTTCTTAATCCTGGAGTCCACAGACCCCTGGGGTCCATAAACAGAATTGCTGGTCTGTAAACCTGAATGGGATAAAATTAACTTTACTTTCACTGTTCTCTATCTGAAATTTAGCATTTCCTTCAGTTTTCTGTAGGAAACAAACCACAGTATTATTAGCAGTATCTATATGACTCTGTCACCAACTGAAATTTTAGATATTTTCATGTCACATTATACTTGTTATGGATTACTTTGAAATATCACATATACTCATTACTATTTTGAAATTATAGTCGTGATTAGACTTACTGCTAGATCATTATTTGATGTATTAATAAAGGACTTATTACTATGAGTTTGTTTTGTTTTTTAAAATACTTTGACAACTGTATTTCGACAGTTAATTTCCTTTGTAAGTCTATATATTTTATCTTACATGTTTAAAAATATTACTCTGTGAAATGGTCTGTAAGCTTTGTCATACTGCCAAAGGGACTCATGGCACAAAAACTTTATGAAGCCTGATCTAGGGAATAGTAGAGCAATATTATATAAGGAACATGGATCCGTGGATGACCTTATAGAGGACAGCCACCCTTCAAGTTCTGGGCCATTCCTCTAGATGAAGGCTACCCACCCAACAGAACATCCTGTAATGATGGGAATGTTCTATATGTGCTATTCAATACAATAGCCTCTGGTTAAGTGGCTACTGAGCACTTGAAATATGGTCAGTGCAACTGAGAAATTGAATGTTAAATTTTTTTAAATTTAATTGAGTTAGATGTAAATAGACATATGTACTTGTGGCCACCATATTGGATAGGATAGCTCTAGCCTGTTATATGAGAAACAAATTTCTGTCTTGTTTGGACTGCCATATTTTTGGGTCTATTAGATTATCTTACCCTAAACCCTAACTAATACACAAGCATACCTGGAATCAATAATAATAAATATACCAGAGAAAGAAGGCACATTTAGAGACAAACTATTAAAACTCAACTGTTAAAGAATCTCACTAATTGAAACCAAGATTTGTAAAAGGAATTTTCTATTTATAAAACATTCCAAGATACATTAGACTACTTGATACCTATAATTACCCTGTGATTATTATTGTTCCCATCTTACTTTGAAAGAGGTTAGGTGACTTTGAAGTCACAAAGATGGGAGAGCCAGGAGTCAACTCCAGATCTTACTAACACATCATGTGCTTTCTAGCATTGAAAATTCCTCCAGACACCACGCCCACATGTCTATTTGTCTCAATGGTACATACATATCTGCCAAGTCCTTTTTCTGGCCTTAAGGGCTTTGGGATGATGCAGGTATCCGAACTTTCCCAAGTTTTTGGCAAAGTACCCATTTCCTTTGAGTCTATTGTCTTGTTGAGGACTCCCCAGGGCTGGGAGTGGTGGTTAAAAGACTCTTCTGGAGTTCAGGTAAAGACTTGGAAATTACACTGTCTTTTCCACAAACTTTACTGCAAAGGTCATTTCAATGACAGTTCATTTTCCTCCCTTTGAAATTAGTTCAAAGAATACTGTTATTTTAGAACAATAATAAAACATAGTAACAGGTTATAATTTTATCAGTTAACAAAAGGACTATGTCTTAAATTCTAAAGAAAAAACAATTTTTAGTATGACTATAACCCACATCTCAGGTTTCCTTCAGTAGCCAGGCCACACCCATCCTGCTTATTGCTAGTCTTGGTTCTCCATTCCCTTGTTCTATAGAACTCCTACTCATCCTCCAAAACCCCAGCCTGTCCATTCTCATAACTTCTTCCATTTTGTTTTATTCTTCCATCTTCTACTCCCCATAGTGAGTTGCCACTATATGTTAAAAATATATATCTGTAGTATTACCTTTTGACATCTAGATTTTTTTTCAGTGTAAGCATTATATATCTATCTCCCGTTTTGCTAAATGAAGATTTATCTTTCTTTCACTGCTAAGTGCCCCTTCACTTCCAGAATTACAAACTCTTACCTTCTTGTCCTATTGTCTTTTCAACATAATTTAAATTAGATCAATATTCAGCATTGACATTTTAATAACTATCTTATTGCTATATCTATGCGAGCTGTGTAATATACTAGGATTACTTTTTCTTTCTTCTACAACATTGTTTTCTCTAGAGTTAACAACTGTCCTTTTTTCTTTGTTTTATTGGTTCCTAAGTACTGACCAATAACTTAATCTCAACCTTTCCGCCAGTTGTCTAAATCTCCTAAATATATGCTCAAACACATTAGGTGTTCAAGCAATTTCATTTTAACAAAAAAGCCCATGCCAGGGCTTTCTGACCTACTCTGTCTTTCTATTTGCCCTCAGTGCTTCAGGCACAACTGTCACCCTAAGATTTCCCTTCACCATGAGGATTCCTTTGACTCTCTCCTGTGTGCTATCCCCCATTTCCTATGTTCCATGTCTTCCTCTTTCCTGGTTTACTCTTTTTTCTGGAGTTCATCCTTAAGTGGGTTCTCAAAAAGAGTGAATAAAAGGTAAAATTTTGAGATCTTTTGTATGTCTGAAAATACCTTTACCTTCATATTCATTTAATAGTTTGGTTGGATATAGAACTGTAGATTAGAAATAATTTTCCTCTATAGTAGTTTGATAGCATTGTTCCATTGACTTCTGGTTTCCAGTGTAGTTATTGAGAAGTCAAAAACCATTCCATTTTCTGATTCTTACCTTTCTTTAAGCTGTACATCTTTTTTGAACCCATTGTTCTGATATTTCACTGTGATGGGCTTTCCTGTTGGTCTAATGTCATTCAATGTTCTGCACAGTCAGCAGTCCCAATCTGGGAACTTGTGTCTCTCAATTTTGGGAATTTTTCTTTAATTCCTACTTTATTTTTTTCTGGTCTGTTGTGTTCTGTTTTTCTTTGTAAAAACTATATTATTTGGATGTTGGCACTGATAGCCCTGCTCCACTAATTTGCTTATCTTTTCTCCCCTATTTTTCATTTCTTTGGCCTGTTGCTTTAGTTTCTGAAAGATGTTGTGAATTTAATTGTCTAATCCTTCTATTAAATTTTAAATTTATATTTTTGATTTGAGAGCTTTTAAAAATTACCCAAATATCTTTTTATAGGCTTTGTTTTTGTTTCATGAGTATAATATCTCTTTTATCTCACTGAGAACATAAACGATAATGAATTTCTTGGAGCATCTAAAATTTTCATCTCCTTGCATAGTCTGTTTCCTCCAAAGTCTGTCTTTCATAGTCTAAATAGGGGTATTCTTGCCCCTACTTAGTTTCAGCCCCTTCATAAGTCTGCTTTCAAGTTAGATGCCTGATAACACTTGGTTTTGGCTCCTATTTAAGAAAGTACTCAAAAGCTGTTTGAAATCTATCATGGACTTCACTTTGGGTCATCTGGCTGAACTATCATGTCACTGAACCCCTGACATCTCTTTTGAGTTGGTCAGATTCTCTGGGGAAAGATCATCCCTTTTTAAGCTTGATAATGGGTGTTACAGGAGTCCAGTGTGGGGAGAAGGTCTGATCTCTCTGTATTTGATATGTAAACATTCATTTATTCCCATGTTTTTAGCATGATACATCCTACTTTTAATGTTGGCTGATGTGTCCTTGTCCAGAAACCCTGTTTACTCTTACCACAAATTAAACTTTCAGTTTTTTAACTGGAGTAGGGGAGACAGTTGTCCTATTGTGCAAAGCTAGGGTGGGGAGCTGAGGATCTAACTGCTTAAGACAGAAGAATCTCAATCAGCTCTCCTGTTTTAAGCCTCATATTTGCCTTCCACTTTCAGATGTACCTACTGTCCTCAATTCCCAAACCTTGAGGTGGAAAATATGGGCTTTCTCTACTGGCTGGCTTAGAATTTAACTTTCTTATTGTCCATCAAAATACTATAGGCTGGGCAGCTTAAATAGCAAGCATTTATTTCTAACAGTTCTGAATGCTGAGAAGTCTAACATTAAGGCACCAGAAGATTTGGTGTCTGCTGACAGTCTGTTTCTTAGTTCATAGAGGGTTGTCTTCTAGTATTCTCACATGGCAGAAGGGAGCTCTCTGGGGTCTCTTTTATATGGGCACTAATCCCATTCATGAGTGCTCTGCCCTCACGACTAATCACTTCCCAAAGGATACCATCACACTGAATACCAACACATTGGGGATTAGGTTTCAACATGAATTTGGGTAGAACACAGACATTCAGACTATAGCACCATCTTTCCAGATTCTCAATTTTTTGTTGCTTTTATTTGTTCTCCTATTCTCATTGTCTTTGAGAGTTAAATATATATGCATATATCCCTTTACTGTCATTTTAGGACATTACAAAAGAGATAAAAATAAATGAATATGCTTGATCACCATTTGTTTTTTGAATAACATATTCACATGGTTCAAGCTTCAGAAGGGAAAAGGAGTATGTAACAAAGTTTCCCTTCCATCCTGAACCACCAGCCACCCAAATCACTCATAGGAAGAAACCAATGTTACTGATTTCTGGCCTCCTTCTACCCTACCTTTATTATTTTAGATCTTACTCTATATTACCAACCTATTTGTACATTTTTGACTTTGCTTTATTACTATAGTACTTACCACACTGCACTAAGAACTTCTTGAGGAAACAGATGTAAAACTGAAGGAGCCCAGCTCCTAGGGGAGGATTAAAATGATCAGGTTTATCTTTATTGTCCCTTCCACTTTACATATAATTTCCCATCTTGTATAGCCCCAGTTCACTGCCTCAGACACCAAGGAGTAACCACAAAAGCTTCTCCCCACCAATTACTGAATTAGCTCCACAAGAAGGGATCTGATAAATTGCTCTCCCAGTGGTGTGAATGACTAACATAGCCTACTCAGCCATTCTTCTCCTGAGGTGGCTGAATTTTCTCAAGAGATAAAACTTAGGGCCAAAGGAATTAAAATCTAGTGGCCACCATTTCAGGAATCACCCACGACAATAGGCGAGTCTTCCAAGATGTGCTGTTACTGAGACCATGCTTACCAGGAATACAGGGTCAAACCAGAGTGGACTCTCAATACTTCACAATTTTCAAACCAAGCAAGTGTCAAAAAAGCTATCTCTTAATATAGTGAATACAAAAGCTGAATAGACCAATTAAAACATTCATACATTAATAAAGATGCTGCTAAAAAATAATAATTTTCTATCTGATAAAGGCACCCAGGATCCAAAGGTCGAGAAACATTATTGAATATTAAAACTACTATGAAGTAAACTTAAAATCAAAATTAAAATAAGCCTGAGAGTCCAAAAGTAAACCCATATTTATATGGGCAAATAATTTTCGACAAAAAAGCCAAAAACATACAGTGGAGAAAGGAAAGCCTCTTCAATAAATGGTGCTGAGAAAACTGGAAAGCCACCTGCAAAAGAATGAAACTAGACTGTTGTCTACCACCACACATCAAAAATAACTCAAAATGGATTAAGGACCTGGATATAAGACCTGAAACAATAAAATGCATAGAAGAAAACAAAGGAATGAAACTCAAGGACCTTGGACTTAAAGAGGATTTTATGAATTTGACCTCAAAGGCAAGGGAAATAAAAGCAAAA